>BTHU01000007.1:4404171-4782705 GCA_036184795.1 Tokudaia tokunoshimensis | reverse complement strand
CCTTAACCAGGTGGTTAAGATACCATGTGTCTTTCTAATGCTGAACTGAGATAAATAAAGCAGATAACACTTTTTTGTATTTGTGCTAAATATATACAACCTCATCTTAAAGAGAAATCACTAGGTGAATCCAAATTCAGAAACATTCTAGCAAAATAATTATTTCTCTGCAAAGGTGAGGTCATTTAAGATAAAAATACTAATAAACTGTCACAGACTAGAATAAATTAAGATATATAATAACTAAAAGTCAACTGGATTTCTGGATTGGACAATGTACTAGAAACATTTCTGTTATCATTAGGGCAACATATCATGGGACTTGTAATATTTTACTTTTTCTGATTTCCTAATTTTGAGAATTAGTTGTTAGAATATAGAATATAAAATTCAGGAATTGGCGTAAGATGTAAAACATTAGTATTGTTTCCTATGAATTAAAACTGACTTTCCTGTATAGTTTGATTTCTGCTTTTTTATTATTTTATTTACTTTATTAATTTATTTACATCTCAAATGCTGCCCCCCTCCCTGTCTCCCCTCACAGAGTCCCTTTCCCCATCCCCCATCCCCTTCTCCTGATTTCTTTTTTCAAAAAGACAAAAACAACATAGTGAAATGGCATTCTCAAGTAATTATAAGGCATTCTTAGTCCCTGAATACCCCCTGTAGCTGTTCATTTGGTCATGAACTGAAAATCTATGACTTTGATAGTGCAGACATCAGGAAATAACTTCAAAAATGATCTTCAAAAATGAAATAGCTTCCAGCTACCTGCCTGTCAAAACTAGAAGAACCCCTTCTTATCCAATATATCACTTTATGTTATAAACAAGAAAGTTAAGGCAAGATCTTGCCAAGAGAACTCATGTGCATATGAAAATTATAAAGCATTGTAAGAGCAAAAACTATTCTTGTAACATACATAGAGGAAAAATGATTGGTCAAGAAGAAAACCAAATAGGAACCTGCCTGGATTCAACTGAAGAGAGCCAACGAGACAGAGCCTGAGCTCCTGTAGTGTATTCTGCACGAGTTTATGGAATAATACCTGCAAAAGGACACATGCAAACAACAACAAATTAAACACAAGCTACAATACTTATAAAAGCTTAACAAGTATGTGGAAAGTAAGATTTTTCAGCTATATGTGAGTATACTAATATATATTAATTTCTTTATTATATTTTGAGATAGATTTTAAGTGATTCAAGTGATCATATCACTTTTCATGTATTTGATTGCATTGCAGAACAATGTTTATTTGAATGTGATCATCACTGTAAATATTAATGTAAATCAAATGATGTCAACCCAGAAAAAAAAAAAAAGAAACAAAAAGAAAAGAAAAGGCTATCTTTTTCTATTGAATGATTTTAGCTCCTTTGTCAAAGACCAAGTGACCCTAGGTGTGTGGGTTCATTTTTGGGTCTTCAGTTCTATTCCATTGATCTACCTGCCTGTCACTGTACCAATACAATGTAGTTTTTATCACTATTGCTCTGTAGCGCAGCTTGAGGTCTGGGATGCTGATTCCCCCCGAAGTTCTTTTGTTGTGGAGAATAGTTTTTGCTATCCTGGGTTCCTTGCTTTTCCAAATGAATTTGAAGATTGCTCTTTCTAACTCTATGAAGAATTGATTTGGAATTTTGATTGTTATTACATTGAATCTGTAGGTTGGTTTAGGCAAGATAGCCATTTTTACTATATTAATCCTGCCAATCCATGCGTATGGGAAATCTTTCCATCTTCAGAGTTCTTCGATTTCTTTCTTCAGAGGCTTGAAGTTCTTGTCATACAGATCTTTCCCTTGCTTGGTTAGAGTCACATCAAAGTATTTTATATTATTTGTAACTATTATGAAGAGTGTCATTTCCCTAATTTCTTTCTCAGCCTCTTTATCCTTTGAGTAGACGAAGGCTACTAATTTGTTCAAGTTAATTTTATATCTAGCCACTTTGCTGAAGTTGTTTATCAGGTTTAGGAGTTCTCTGGTAGAATTTTTGGGGTCACTTAACTATACTATCATATCTTCTGCAAATAGTGATACTTTGACTTCTTCCCTTCCAATTTGAATCCCTTTGACCTCCTTTTGTTGTCTAATTGCTCTGGGTAGGACTTTGAGTACTATATTGAACATGTGGGGAGAAAGGGGACAGCCTTGTCTAGTCCCTGATTTCAGTGGGATTGCTTCAAGTTTCTCTCCATTTAGTTTGATGGAAAGCCTACTGGTTTGCTGTATATTGCTTTTACTATGTTTAGATATGGGCCTTGAATTCGTGATCTTTCCAAGACTTTTATCATGAAGGGGTGCTGAATTTTGTCAAATGCTTTCTCAGCATTTAATGAAATGATCATGTGGTTATTTTCTTTGAGTTTGTTTATATAGTGGATTACGTTGATGGATTTCCATATATTGAACCATCCCTGCATCCCTGGGATGAAGCCTACTTGATCATGATGGATGATTATTTTGATGCATTCTTGGATTTGGTTTGCAAGAATTTTATTGTGGATTTTTGCATCTATATTCATAAGGGAAATTGCTCTTAAGTTCTCCTTCTTTGTAGGGTCTTTGTTTGGTTTAGATATCAGAGTAATTGTGGTTTCATAGAAGGAATTGGGTAGAGTTCCTTCTGTTTCTATTTTGTGGAATAGTTTAGAGAGTATTGATATTAGGTCTTCTTCGAAGATTTGATAGAACTCTGCACTAAACCCATCTCGTCCTGGGATTTTCTTGGTTGGGAGACTATTGATGACTGCTTCTATTTCATTAAAGGTTATGAGACTGTTTAGATCATTTATCTGATCCTGATTTAACTTTGGTATTTGGTAACTGTCTAGGAAATTGTCCATTTCATCCAGATTTTTCAGTTTCGTTGAGTAAAGGCTTTTGTAGTAGGATCTGATGATATTTTGAATTTCCTCCATTTCTGTTGTTATGTCTCCCTTTTCATTTCTGATTTTGTTAATTTTGATACTGTCTCTGTGCCCCCTGGTTAGACTGTCTAAGGGTTTATCTATCTTAGTTTTGTTCAAAGAACCATGTCCTGGTTTGGTTGACCCTTTGTGTAGTTCTTTTTGTTTCTACTTGGTTGAAATCAGCCTTGAGTTTGATTATTTTCTCCCATCTACTCCTCTTGGGTGTATTTGCTTCTTTTTGTTCTAGAGCTTTCAGATTTGCTGTCAAGATGTTAGTGTATATTCTTTCTGGTTTATTTTTGGAGCTATAAGTTTTCCTCTTAGAACTGCTTTCATTGTGTCCCAAAGGTTTGGATAAGTTGTGCCTTCACATTCATTAAATTCTAAAATGTTCTTAATTTCTTTCTCTATTTCTTCCTTGACCAAGTTGAGTAGAAGTTGTTCTGCTTCCATATATATGTGGGCCTTCTGTTGATTTTGTTGCTATTGAAGACCAGCCTTAATCCATAACGATCTGATAGGAGGCATCTAATCTTCTTGTATTTGCTGAGGTTTGTTTTGTGACTGATTAGATGGTCAGTTTTAGAGAAGGTACCAAAAGGTGCTGAAAAGAAAGTATATTCTTTTGGGTTAGGATGAAATGTTCTCTTTCTTGGTCATGCCACCATGTGAGAGACATGGTAGAGATGGGAGGTATGGGAGTGATTGGGCCAGGTCTCCCATGCTCATACTCTTAGGGGATGGCTCACCTGCAAATCCTGAAATGCGTGTGGGTCTGCTTTCCCTAGTATTGCATCTGGCTAGGGGCAGGGTCAGCTCTTCTGCTCTCAAGCCTGAAGGAATAGCTCTTTCATGATGCCCAGGTGAAGGGTGGGGCTAGTTTTGCACAGTCCTTAAACATCACATCAACATATCTCTGGATGGCAGGTCAGACCAGGGACACCCACCTGGCCTTTGGTGGTAACAGACCGCTGCTGCTTCAGGGCCACAGACCCAGATGTGGCCCTTGGATGCAGTGCAGGCCAGGACTCCACCATTGTTCCTGGTGGGATCACCAGCTATTCACATCAGGATGTTTTTCAGTTCACTCAAGTCTCCAGTTGTGCCTCTCTTCATCGTGGCCACATCCTCCTGTTTCTTTTTTTCTTCTATATAGGAGCCTGGCATCTTTGAGTGTCTGGGGTCATCTCAGGAGTGGTCTCAGGAATGCTATACTCCTTTTGTACATTATGGCACCAGGCAGAGGTAATCTTGGGCTTGGTCGTCTCCCTTAGGCCTGTGTAGCACTCAACTTGTGGTTGTCTCAGGCTAGCTCCTTGTCCAGGTCCCATGGCACCAGTGTACTCCTTGCCAAGACTGCCTGAGTGGCCCCATGTGATGGTCATCTGTCTGAGGCTCACACTCCCCAGGACCCCCAATCCCAGTCAGGATTCTTCTAGTCTCCAGCTTGATTCTGGTCCTAGGAGCCATCTGGGCCTGCATGGCACCAGACTGACAGTTGTCTCAGGCTTGCTTTTTAGAGAGAATGTTAGACTAATAATCATGTTCATTCAATGTGACCCATGTTCATAGGTCACAGCACTGAACAAAGATAGAGACTTTCTCCTCTCTGTCACCAACTGACACATATGACACAGCAAACACACCTTCAATGCTTCCAAGAACAGGATGGAATCTTTTTATTACTGGTTCAATTTCTATAGTTACAAATCAGTTTAAGTTGCTGATTTCTTGTTGGTTTAATTTTAGTGGCTTGGCTTAAATCTAGAAATTCATCCATTTAAAAAGTGCTTTACAGTAAACGAAGTACAGGCCTTTAAACTATTCCATGATAGGCAATCCCCAGCAGACCTCTATTCTCCTTCCACCTCTCTACCCACGTTCATCAGACTTGTGGATCCTAAGCCTACAGGTGAGATTCCCCTGACCTTCCCTGCTCACTGAATCTTTTGGGGCACGAGCTGATACCCTGGGCAGACTGCTATCCCTTCTGGGACTCCATTTTCCAACCACCTCTGCCTACCTTCATCAGACCTGAGGATACCAAGCCTACAGGTCAGATTTCCTTTACCCACCTTCACTGAATTCTATGCGTGCACCCCTAGCTGCCCTGGGCAGTCTGCTATCCCCAGTGGACCTCCATTCTCTTCCCACCTCTCTGCTCACTTTCATCAGACTTTCAGATTCTGCACCTACAGTTAGATTCCCTTCCTATACCTACAATTCCTGCTCACTGAGTCCTATAGGTCACCCAAAGCTGCCCTGAATAGTCTGCTCCATTTTCCCATCAACTATCCTCCACCTTCTTCAGGCCCAAGGCTCCTTAACCATATAGAACTGCAGATTCAGATCCATATAGCCCAAACTTATCAGAGGCCTGCTACACCAAAACATCGAAGTTCACCCCCTCCCAATACCAACTGCAACAAGAATATCAAGGGACCAAAACCAACCAGATCGTTAAAGGCACTTGAAAAAACACAATGAACAAGAACCACAGCAATATGACACCTCCAAAGTACAGCTACCCTACTACAGCAAGCCCTAGCTATCCTAATATAACAAAACCACAAGAAAATGACCGTATGTCCAATCTTATAACATTGATAGAGGCCTTTAAAGAGGAAATGAATAAATCCCTTAAAGAAATACAGGAAAATACCATCAATCAGAGAGAGAGGTCTTTAAAGAGGAAACAAATAAATCCTTTAAAAGAAAAATAAAGGAAAATATAATTAAACAGGTGAAGGTAATAAATAAAAATTTGAAGACCTGAAAGTGAAATAGGAAGCAATAAAGAAAATACAAATTGAGGAAATCCTGGAGATGGAAAACCTAGGGAAGAGAATAGGAACAACAGATGCAAGCATCACCAACAAAATATAGAAGATGGAACAGAGAATCTCAGGCATAGAAGATACAATAGAAGAAACTGACACATCAGTCAAAGAATATGTTAAAGCTAAAAAACTTCTTAATACAAAATATCCAGGAAATCTGGGACATCATGAAAGGACCTAACCTAAGAATAATAGGAGTAAAAGAAGGTGAAGATTCCCAGATTCAAGGCCCAGAAAATATTCTCAACAAAATGATAGAAGAAAACTTTCCCAACCTAAAGAAAGAGATGCCTATAAGCATACAAGAAGCTTATATAACACCAACTAGACTGAAACAGAAAAGAAAATCCTCCTGTCACATAATAATCAAAACAAAATCTACAGAACACAAAGAAAGAATATTAAAAGTCACAAGGAAAAATGGCCAGGTAACATACAAAAGCAGGCCTGTCAGAATTACACCCAACTTCTCAACAGACATTATAAAAGGTAGAAGGGCCTGTAAATCTCTGTAATCTCTAAAAAAACCATAGGCACCTACCTAAATTACCATATTCAGCAAAACTCTCAATCACCATAGATGGAGAAATCAAGATGGCTCAGAACAAATCCAAACAATATCTATTCCACAAATCCAGCCCTACAGAAAATACTAGAAGGAAAACTTCAACCCAAGAAGGATAACTACATCCCAGAAAACACAGAAAATAAGTAACGCCATACCAGCAAAAACAAGGAAAGCACACACACACACACACACACACACACACACACACACACACAGACACGTGCACATGCACGTGTGCTCACACACTCTAACACCACCAACATAAACAGAAAATAATTTCTGTTCATTAATATCTTTCAATGTTAATGGATTCAATTCCCCAATAAAAGGTTAACAGAATGGATGTGAATATGAGATTAATCATTCTGCTCCATACAAGAAACACAGCTCAGCTGTAAAGGGCTTTACTCTGTACCTCAGAGTAAAGGGCTGGAAAAAAGTTTTCCAAGCAAATAGATACAAGAAACAATCTGGAGTAGCTATTCATATGCTAATAAAATAGAATTTCAACCAAAATTAATCAAAAATAACAGGAAACTTCATATTCATCAAAGAAAATAAATCGACCAAGATGATATCTCAGTTCTGAACATTGATGCCCCAAATATAAGGGCAACCACATTTGTGAAAGAAACATTGCCAAAGCTTAAATTGCACTTTACACCCTACACATTAATAGTGGGAGACCTCAACACCCCACTCTAACCATTGACAGGTAGGTCATCCAGACCAAAACTAAACAGAGAAATAATGAAACTCACAGACACTATGAATTAAGTAGACTTAATAGACATCTACAGAATATTTCACCCCAACACAAAAGAATATACCTTTTTCTCAGCACCTCATGGATCCTTCTCTAAAACTGACCATATAGTTGATCAAAAATCAAGTCTCAACAGATACAAGGAAATTGAAATAACGCCTTGTATCTTATCAGACCACCATGGGTTAAATCTGGTGTTCAACAACAGAAACAACAGAAAGCCTACACACTCAAGGAAATTGAACAACTCTTTACTCAATGATCTCTGGGTCAGGGAAGAAATAAAGAAAATAGAAGTCTTTCTAGAATTTAATGAAACTGAAGGTACCACATTCTGAAATTAGTGGGACACAAAGCAGTTCTAAGAAAAAAGTTCATATCATCAAATACCTTCTTAAAGAAATTAGAAGGATTGCTTCAAGTTTCTCTCCATTTAGTTTGATGTTGGCTACGGTTTGCTGTATATTACTTTTACTATGTTTAGATATGGGCCTTGAATTCCTGATCTTTCCAAGACTTTTAGCATGAAAGGATGCTGAATTTTGTCAAATGCCTTTTCAGCATCTAATGAAATGACCATGTGGTTTTTTTTCTTTGAGTTTGTTTATGTAGTGGATTACATTGATGGATTTCTGTATATTGAGCCATCCCTGCATCCCTGGGATGAAGCCTACTTGATCGTGGTGAATGATTGTTTTGATGTGTTCCTGGATTCAGTTGGCAAGAATTTTATTGAGTATTTTTGCATTGATATCCATAAAGGAAATTTGTCTGAAATTCTCTTTCTTTGTTGGATCTTTGTGTGGTTTTGGTATCAGGGACTAGAAAAGGCTGCCTTCTCTCTCCATATCTTTTTCAATATAGTACTTGAAGTTCTAGCTAGAGCAATTAGACAACATAAGGAGGTCAAAGGGATACAAATTGGAAAGGAAGAAGACAAACTATCACTATTTGCAGATGATATGATAGTATACTTAAGTGACCCAAAAAAACTCCACCAGAGAACTCCTACAGCTGAAAAACCACTTCAACAAAGTGGCCAGATATAAAATAAGCTCAAGCAAATCAGTAACCTTCCTATACTCAAAGAATAAGCAATGTGAGAAAGAAATTAGGGAAATGACACCCTTCAAAATAGCCACAAACAATATAAAGTAACTTTGTGTGACTCTAACCAAACAAGTGAAAGATCTGTATGACAAGAACTTCAAGTCTCTGAAGAAGGAAATCAAAGAAGACCTCAGAAGATGGAAAGATCTTCCATGCTCGTGGATTGGCAGGATTAATATAGTAAAAATTGCCATCTTGCCAAAAGCAATATACAGATTCAATGCAATCCCCATCAAATTTCCGACTTAATTCTTCATAGAGTTAGAGCAATTCTCAAATTCATCTGAAATAACAAAAAACTCAGGATAGCTAAAACTATTCTCAAGAGTAAAAGAACTTCTGGGGGAATCAGTATCCTGGACCTCAAGTAGTACTACAGAGCAATAGTGTTAAAAACTGCATGGTATTGGTACAGTGACAGGCATGTAGATCAATGGAATAGAATTGAAGACCCAGAAATGAACCCACATACCTATGGTCACTTGGTCTTTGACAAAGGAGCTAAAACCATCCAGTGGAAAAATATAGCCTTTTCAACAAATGATGCTGGTTCAACTGGAGGTCAGCATGCAGAAGAATGCAAATTGATCCATTCTTAACTCCAAGTGGATCAAGGACCTCCACATAAAACCAGAAACACTGAAACTAATAGAAAAGAAACTTGGGAAGAGCCTTGAGCACATGGGCACAGGGGAAAATTTTCTGAGCAGAACACCAATAGCTTATGCTCTAAGATCAAGAATTAACAAATGGGACCTCATAAAATTACAAAGTTTCTGTAAGGCAAAGGATACTATCAAAAGGATAAAACAGCAACCAACTAATTGGGAAAAGATCTTTACCAACCCTACATCCGATAGTGGGCTAATATCCAATATATACAAAGAACTCAAGAAGTTAGACTCCAGAGAGCCAAATAAACCTATTAAAAAATGGGGTACAGAGCTAAACAAAGAATTTTCACCTGAAGAATATCGAATGACTAAGAAGCACCTAAAGAAATGCTCAGCATCCTTTGTCATTAGGGAAATGCAAATCAAAACAACCCTGAGATTTCACTTCACACCCGTCAGAAAGGCTAAGATCAAAAACTCAGGAGACAGCAGGTGTTGATGAGGATGTGGAGAAAGAGGAACACTCCTCCACTGCTGGTGAGATTGCAAGCTGGTACAACTGCTCTGGAAATCAGTCTGGCGTTTCCTCAGAAAACTGGGCGTAATACTACCGGAGGACCCTGTTTTACCACTCCTGGGCATATGTATACCCAGAGACCTCCCCGGCATGCAATAATGACACATGCTCTACTATAATCATAGCAGCCTTATTTATAATAGTCAGAAGCTGGAAAGAACCCAGATGTTCCTCAATGGAGGACTGGATACAGAAAATGTCATATATTTACACAATGGAATACTACACAGCAATTAAAAACAATGAATTCATGAAATTCTTAGGCAAATGGTTGGAACTGGAAGATATCATCCTAAGTGAAGTAACCCAATCACAAAAGAGCACACATGCTATGCAGTCACTGATAAGTGGATATTAGCCCAGAAGTTCGAAATACCCAAGACACAATTCATATAGCAATTAATTCCCAAGAAGAAGGAAGGAGAGGCCCCTTGTTCTGGAAAGACTCGATGCAGCAGCATAGGGGAATACCAGGACAGAGAAGCAGGAGAGGGTTGACTGGGGAACAGGACAAAGGAAGAGGGCTTATGGGACTTTCGGGGAAGGGGGGAATCAGAAAAGGGGAAATCATTTGGAATGTAAATAAAGAATATAGAAAATAAAAAATTCCCATTAAAATATCCCTTCATTTCTGAAAAAAATTCCCATTAAAATACAGCTTCCTTTCTGAAAAAAATTCCCATTAAATTACAGCTTCCTTTCTGACCAAAAAAAAAAAAGAAAAATAGAACGTTCTCATATCAGTAATTTAAAAGTACATCTAAAAGCTCTAGAAGAAAAAGAAGCAGGGCTTTGGAGATGGCCTCATTGGTTAATAGCACTGCTCTTCCAGAGGTCCTGATTTCAATTCCCAGCAACCACATGGTGGCTCACAAACATTTGTAATGGGATCCAATGCCCTCTTCTGGTGTGTCTGAAGACAGCTACAGTACAGACATATACATAAAAATAAATATATATAAATTTATGTATTTATGTATTTATATAAAATATAAAATTTTATATACATAAAAATAAATAAAAATATTATATGTGCATATACATATATATGTATACGTATACATATATATGAGCAAACACACCTGAAGAGGATTAGAAGGCAGGAAATAATCAAAATCAGGGTTGAAATCAATCAGTTAGAAACAAAGAAAGCAATACAAAGAATCAAGGGACCCAATAACTGTTTTTTTGAGAAAATCAGCAAGATTGACACACCCTTAGCCAAATGAATCAAGAGACAGAGAGACAGTATTCAAATTAAAAAGAAACTGCAATGAAAAAGGAGACATAACAACTGACACTGAGGAAATTCAAAGGATCATTAGGTCTTACTTTAAAAGCCTGTACTGCACAAAATTGGAAAATCTTAACAAAATGGATGATTTTCTATATGAATATCCCTTACCAAAGTTAAAATGAGATCAGGCAAACAGCCACATAATCTCTAAAGAAACAGAATCAGTCATTAAAAGACTCCCAAACAAAACAAAACAAAACAAAACAAAACAAAACAAAACAACACAGCAACAACAAAACCAGAGCCTGAGGGTTTTAGTGTGGAATTCTATCAGAGTTTCAAAGAAGATCTAATGCCAATATTCCTCTAACTATTCCACAAAATAGAAACAGAACACTGCCAAACTCATTCTATTTGACTACAGTCACTCTGACACCTAAACCACACAAAGATCCAACAAAGAAAGAGAACTTCAGACTAATTTCTCTTATGAATATTGATGCAGATATATTCAATAAAATACAAACAGAATCCAGAAACACATCATCCATTAAGATCAAGTAGGTTTCTACTCCTGGTCATATACCCAGAGGATTCTCCAGCATGTAATAAGGACACATGCTCCACTATGTTCATAGCAACCCTATTTATAACAGCCAGAAGCTGGAAAGAACCCAGATGTCCCTCAACAGAGGAATGGATACAGAAAATGTGGTACATTTACACAATGGAGTATTACTCAGCTATTAAAAACAATGAATTCATGAAATTTTTAGACAAATGGATGGAACTGGAAAATATCCTGAGTGAGATAACCCAATCACAAAAGGACACAGATGGTATGCACTCACTGATAAGTGGATATTAGCCCAGAAGCTTGGAACAAAGTATGGATACTCTGGTCTTTCGTAGAAGGGGGAACAAAATACCTACAGAAGGAGACACAGAGAGAAAGGGTAGAGCAGAGTCTGAGGAAAAGACCATCCAAAGACTATCCCACCCAGGGATTCATCCCATATACAGTTATAAAACCCAGACACTATTATTGATACCTACAAGTGCTTGCTGACTGGAACGGATATAGCTGTCACCTGGGAGGCTCTGCTAGTGCATGAGAATTACAGAAGGGAACACTCTCAGCAAGCCATTGAACTGAGCACAGGGTCCCCAATGGAGAAGCTAGAGAAAGGATCCAAGGAGCTGAAGAGGTTTGCAGCGCCATAGAATGAACAACAATATGAACCACCCAGTCCTCCCAGAGCTCCCAGAGACAAAACCATCAATCAAAGAGTACACATGGAGTTACCCATGGCTCCTGACACATAGACAGCAGAGGATGGCCTTGTTAGACACCAAAGGGAGGAGAGGCCCTTGGTCCTGGAAAGACTTGATGCTGTAGTGTAGAGGAATACCAGGGCAGGGAAGCAGGAGAGGGTTGATTGGGGAAGGGGAGATTGTTTATGGGATTTTCAGGGGAGGAGGGAACCAGGAAAGGGGACAACATTTGAAATGTAAATAAAGAAATACATCTTATAAAAAATTCATCAGATCCTAAAAAAAAAGATCAAGTAGGTTTCATCCCAGGGACATAGGGATGGTTCAATATATGAAAATCCATCCTTGTAATCCACCATATAAACACACTGAAAGAAAAAAATCAGATGATTATCTCACTAGATGCAGAAAAAGCCATTAAAGATTCAACACTCCTTCATGTTAAAGGTATTAGAGAAATCAGAGATAGAGAGCACATACCTAAACATAAACAAAGCAATATACAGCAAGCCAATAGCTAACCTCAAACTAAATGGAGAGAAACATAAAACATTTCCACTAAAATCAGGGACAAGGCTACCCATGCTCTCTCTAGCTATTCTAGAATAGAATGTCTTGAATGTCTAGATGGAGCAATAAGACAACTAAAGGAGATCAACAGGATAGAAATTGGAAGGAAGTGGTCAAAGTATTGCTATTTGTGGATGAATGATAGTATACATAAGTGATCTCAAAAATTCTACCAGAGAACTCCTACAGCTGATAAACACCTTCAGCAATGTTGCTGGATGCAAAATTATCTCAAAGAAGCCAGTAGCCCTCCCTTATACAAATGATAAAAAGTCCAAGAAAGAAATTAGGGAAATAATACCCTTCACAAAGGCAATGAGCAACAACATATAATATATTGGGGTAACTCCAGCCAAGCAAATGAAAGATCTGTATGACAAGAACTTAAAGTCTCTGAAGAAAGAAATTGGAGAAGATATCAGAAGATGGAAAGATCTTCCATGTTCATGGGTAGGTAGGATTAACAGAGTGGACATGGCCATCTTACCAAATGGATTCAATGCAATCCTCTTTAAAACTCCAACACATTTTTTATAGACCTTGAAAAACAATTCTCAAATTCATATGGAAAAACAAAAACAAAAAAAATCCAGGATAGCCAAAAACAATCTTAAACAACAAAAGAACTTCAGGAGGAAGCACCATCTGTGACCTCAAACTACTACAGAGGAATAGTGGTAAAAACTGCATGGCATTGGTATAGAAACAGAATTGTTGATCAGTGGAATCAGAGACCTAGAAATAAACCAACACACCTACAGACACTTGATTTTTGATAAAGAAGCTAAAACCATACAATGGAAAAAAATGAAAGCATCTCTAACAAATGGTGAAGGATTAACTGGATATCTACATGTAGAAGAGTGAAAATAGATCGATACTTATCACCCTGCACAAAACTCAAGTCCAAGTGGATCAAGGACCTCAAACAGGATACACTAAATCTCATAGCAAAGAAAGTAGGAAATTCTGTTGAAGTCACTGGTACAGGACACAATTTCCTGGACAGAGCATCAATGTCTTAGGCTAAGATCAACAATTGATAAACGGATTCTCATGAACTACAAAACTTTTGTAAGGCAAAGGATACTGTAATAAGACAAATCAGCAGCCCACATATTGAGGAAGGATCTTCACCAAACATATATCTTACAGAGGGCTAATGTCCCAAATTTACAAAGAACTCAAGAAGTTAGATGCCAACAACCCAAATAACCCAATAAAAATGGGGTATTTAACTAAAGAGAGAATTCTCAACAGAGGAATCTCAAATGTAGAGAAGCAATTTTTTTTCCCATTTGACTTTCTTTTTTTTTATTTTCTAAATTTTTATTTACATTTGAAATCATTTCCCGTTGCCCGTTTCATCCCTCCCCAAAAGTCCCATAAGTCCCCTTCCCTCCCTCTTTTCCCCATTCAACCCCCTCTCGCTTCTCTGTCCTGGAATTCCCCTACATCCAGTTTTTCCAGGACCAGGGGTCTCTCCTTCCATCTTCTTGGAAATCTATTGATATGAGAATTGTGTCTAGGGTATTCCGAGATTCAGGGTTAATATCCCCTTATCAGTGACTGCATACCATGTGTGTTCTTTTGTGATTGGGTTACCTCACTAAGGATGATATTTTCAAGTTCTGACCATTTGCCTAGGAATTTCGTGAATTCATTGTTTTTAATTGCAGAGTAGTATTCCATTGTGTAAATATACCATATCTCCTGAATCCATTCCTCCGTTGAGGGACATCTGGCTTCTTTCCAGCTTCTGGCTATTATAAATAAGGCTGCTATGCACGTAGTGGAGCATGTGTCCTTATTGCATGCAGGTAAAGCCTCTGGGTATATGCCCAGGAGTGGTATAGCAGGATCCTCCGGGAATGTCATGCTCAGTTTTCTGAGGAACCACCAGACAGCTTTCCAGAGCGGTTGTACCAGGTTGCAATCCACCAGCAGGGGAGGAGTTGTTCCTCTTTCTCCACATCCTCGCCAACAACTGCTGTCTCCTGTGTTTTTGATCTTAGCCATTCTGACTGGTGTGAGATGGAATCTCAGGGTTGTTTTGATTTGCATTTCCCTAATGACTAAGGATGTTGAACATTTCTTTAGCCATTAAATATTCTTCAGGTGAGAACTCTTTGTTTAGCTCTGTACCCCATTTTTTCATAGGGTTACTTGGCTCTCTGGAGTCTAACTTCTTGAGTTCTTTGTGTATATTGGATATTAGCCCTCTGTCGGATGTAGGGTTGGTAAAGATCATTTCCCAGTTAGTTGGTTGCCGCTTTGTCTTTTTGACAGTGTCTTTTGCCTTGCAAAAACTTTGTAATTTAATGAGGTCCCATTTGTCAATTCTTGATCTTAGAGCATAAGCTATTGGAGTTCTGTTCAGGAAATTCTCCCCTGTGCCCATATGTTCAAGGTTCGTCCCTAGTTTCCTTTCTATTAGTTTCAGTGTGTCTGGTTTTATGTGGAGGTCCTTGATCCACTTGGAATTGAGCTTAGTGTAAGGAGATAAGAATAGGTCAATTTGCATTCTTCTGCATGTTGACCAGCATTTATTGAAAAGGCTATCTTTTTTCCACTGGATGGTTTTAGCTCCTTTGTCAAAGATCAAGTGACCATAGGAGTGTGGATTCATTTCTGGGTCTTTAATTCTGTTCCATTGATCTACATGCCTGTAACTGTACCAATACCATGCGGTTTTTAACACTATTGCTCTGTAGTACAGCTTGAGGTCGGGGATACTGATTCCCCCAGTTCTTTCAGTGTTGAGAATAGTTTTAGCTACCCTGGGTTTTCTGTTATTCCAGATGAATTTTTGAATTGCTCTTTCTAACTCTATGAAGAATTGAGTTGGGATTTTGATGGGGATTGCATTGAATCTGTATATTGCTTTTGGCAAGATGGTCATTTTTACTATATTAATCCTGCCAATCCATGAGCATGGCAGATTTTTCCATCTTCTGAGGTCTTCTTCAATTTCTTTCTTCAGAGACTTGAAATTCTTGTCATACAGATTTTTCACTTGTTTGGTAAGAGTCACACCAAGATACTTCATATTGTTTGAAGGGTATCATTTCTCTTATTTCTTTCTCAGTCTGCTTATCCTTTGAGTATAGGAAGGCTACTGACTTGCTTGAGTTGATTTTATATCCGGCCTCTTTGCTGAAGTTGCATATCAGCTGTAGGAGTTCTCTGGTGGAGTTCTTTGGGTCACGTAAGTATACTATCATATCGTCTGCAAGTAGTGATAGTTTGACTTCTTCCTTTCCAATTTGTATCCTTTTGACCTCTTTTGTTGTCTAATTGCTCTAGTTAGAACTTCAAGTATTATATTGAAAAGATATGGAGAGAGAGGGCAGCCTTTCCTAGTCCCTGATTTTAGTGGGATTGTTTCAAGTTTCTCTCCATTTAGTTTGATGTTGGCTACCGGTTTGCTGTAAATTGCTTTTACTATGTTATTATATGGGCCTTGAATTCCTGATCTTTCCAAGACCTTTAGCATGAAAGGATGCTTAATTTTGTCAAATGCTTTTTCAGCATCTAATGAAATGACCGTGGGTTTTATTTTTCTTTGAGATTGTTTGTGTAGTGGATTACATTGATGGACTTTCTTATATTGAACCATCCCTGCATCCGTGGGATGAAGCCTACTTGATCGTGGTGAATTATCGTTTTGATGTGTTCTTGGATTCGGTTGGCAAGAATTTTATTGAATACTTTTGCATCGATATTCATAAAAGAGATTGACCTGAGATTCTCCTTCTTTGTCGGATCTTTGTGTGATTTTGGTATTAGTGTAATTGTGGCTTCATAGAACGAGTTGGGTAGTGTTCCTTCTGTTTCTATGTTGTGGAATAGTTTGAAGAGTATTGGTGTTAGGTCTTCTTTGGAGGTCTGATAGAATTCTGCACTAAAACCATCTGGACCTGTGCCTTTTTTGGTTGGAAGACTTCCAATGACCACTTCTATTTCTTCAGGGGTTATAGGATGGTTTAGATGGTCTATTTGATCTTGATTAAATTTTAGTATTTGGTATCTGTCTAGGAAATTGTCTATTTCCTCCAGATTTTCTATTTGTGTTGAATACAGGCTTTTGTAATAGGATCTGATGATTTTTTCAATTTCCTCAGTTTCTGTTGTTATCTCTCCCTTTTTGTTTCTGATTTTGTTAATTTGGATACTGTCTCTGTGCCCTCTGGCTAGTCTGGCTAAGGGCTTATCTATCTTGTTGATTTTCTCAAAGAGCCAACTCCTACTTTTGTTGATTCTTTGTATGGTTTTGTTTCTACTTGATTGATTTCAGCCCTGAGTTTGATGATTTCCTGCCTTCTACTCGTCTTGGGTGTATTTGCTTCTTTTTGTTCCAGGGCTTTCAGGTGTGCCATTAAGCTCCTAGTGCATGCTCTCTCCCATTTCTTTTTGGCGGCACTCAGGGCTATGAATTTTCCTCTTAGCACCGCTTTCATTGTGTTCCATAAATTAGGGTATGTTGTGCCTTCATTTTCATTAAATTTTAAAAATCTTTGATTTCTTTCTTTATTTCCTCCTTGACCAAGTTATCATTGAGTAGAGCTTTGTTCAGCCTCCTTGTGTATGTGGGCTTTCTGTTTTTTTTGTTGTCATTGAAGACTACCTTTATTCCATAGTGATCTGATAGGAGGCCTGGGATTAGTTCGATCTTATATCTGTTGAGGTCTGATTTGTGACCAATTATATGGTCGATTTTGGAGAAAGTACCATGAGGTGCTGAGAAGAAGGTGTATTCTTTTGCTTTACGATGAAATGTTCTATATATATCTGTTAGTTCCATTTGGTCCAAGGCTTCAATTAGATTCACTGTGTCCCTGTTTAGTTTCTGCTTTCCTGGACGATCCATTTCAGAGAGTGATGTGTTGAAGTCACCCACTATTATTGTGTGAGGTGCGATGTGTGCTTTGAGCTTTAGTAAAGTTTCTTTTCGAATGAGGATGCCCTTGCGTTTGGAGCATAGATATTCAGAATTGAGAGTTCTTCGTGGATTTTTCCTTTGATCAGTATGTAGTGTCCTTCTGTGTCTTTTTTGATGACTTTAGGCTGAAAGTCAATTTTATCTGATATTAGGATGGCTATTCCGGAACGTTTCCTGGGACCATTTGCTTGTAAAATTGTTTTCCAGCCTTTTACTCTGAGGTTGTGTTTGTCTTTGACACTTCGGTGCGTTTCCTGCATGCAGCAAAATGCTTGGTCCTGTTTACGTATCCAGTCTGTTAGTCTATGTGTTTTTATTGGGGAATTGAGACCATTGATATTAAGAGAGATTAGGGAATAGTGATTATTGCCGTTGCTATTCTTGACGTTATCTTTATGCTTGAGTGGTTATCTGCTTTTGGGTTTGATGCAAGAAAGTACAATCTCGTTTTTTCCAGGGTGTAGTTTCTCTCCTTGTATTGGCGGTTTCTACCTATTATCCTTTGCAGCTCTGTGTTTGTGGAAAGATATTGTGTAAATTTGGTTTTATCATGGAATATTTTGGTCTCTCCATCTATGGTGATTGAGAGTTTTGCTGGGTATAGTAAGCTAGGCTGGCATTTGTGTTCTCTTATAGTCTCATGAGATCTGCCCAGCATCTTCTGGCTTTCATAGTCTCTGGAGAGAAGTCTGATGTGATTTGGATAGGTCTTCCTTTATATGTTACTTGGACTTTTTCTCTTACTGCTTTTAATATTCTTTCTTCGTTTAATACATTTGGTGTTTTGATTATTATGTGACGGGAGGTATTTCTGTTCTGGTCCTCTTTGGAGTTCTGTAGGCTTCTTGTACATTCATCGGCATCTCTCTCTTTAGGTTAGGGAAGTTTTCCTCCATAATTTTGTTGAAGATATTTACTGGCCCTTTAAGTTGCAAATCTTCTTTCTCATCTATACCTATAATCCTTAGGTTTTTGTCTTCTCATTGTGTCCTGGATTTCTTGGATGTTTTGGGTTACACGTTTTTTGCATTTTGCATTTTCTTTGACTGTTGAGTCGATGCTTTCTATGGTATCTTCAGCACCTGAGATTCTTTCTTCCATCTCTTGTATTCTATTGTTGATGTTTGCATCTATGACTCTTGATTTCTTCCCAAGGTTTTCTATCTCCAAAGTTGTTTCCCTTTGTGATTTCTTAGTTGTTTGTACTTCCTTTTTTAGATCCTGGATGGATTTGCTCAGATCCTTCACTTGTTTGTTTGTGTTTTCCTGTATTTCTTTAAGATATTTTTGCATTTCCTCTTTTAGGATTTCTGCCTGTTGACCCAAGTTCTCCTGTATTTCTCTAAGCGATTTTTGTGTTTCCTCCTCATGGGCTTCCATCTATTGATCCATAGTCTCCTGCATTTCTTTAAGCGATTCTCGTGTTTCTTTAGTAAGGGCATCTACCTATTGATTCATTTCATTAAGCGATTTTTGTGTTGCCTCCTAATGGGCCTCCATCAGTTGACCCATGTTCTCCTGCATTTCTCTAAGTGATTTTTTTTTTGTTTCCTTTGTAAGGGCTTCTACCTGTTGATTCATGTTCTCCTGTATTTCTTTATGAGATTTATTTGTGTCCTTCTTGAAATCCTCTAATAGCATCATGAGAAGTGATTTTAAATCCAGATCTTGCCTTTTGGGTGTGATGGGGTATCCAGGACTTACTGCTGTTGGATAGTTGGGTTCGGATGGTGTCATATTGCCTTGATTTCTGTTAGTAACGTTCCTATGTTTGCCTTTTGCCATCTGGTTACCTCTGGTGTTAGTTGGTCCTGCTGTCACTGGCTGTTGGTTGGACCTCCTGTGAGCCTGTAAGGCTATATCTGCCCCCCATGGATTACTGGGATTCCCTTGGCACTGATTTCTGGGGCCTGCCCTGCTCCTGAGTGACTTTGGATTCCTGATGTGCCTTGCCCCAAGTGATGTTTTTTTGAGGAATCCCTGCACATCTAAAGGTTCAGCGTAGTGAATTCCTGGAGCAGAGGTCGCCAAGGGGAGACTGGTGCGCTCCCTCCCTGTGGGGATGCGCTCTCCCAGTGCGGGGGGGGGGTCCCTCTGCAGGGCAGATGTCCCACAGCAGAGCTGGCGTGTTGGTGACCACAGACCTGCCCAGCTCTTGGGAGCAGGGAACACACAAGCTGGCTGAGACCCAAGCGATATTCTGCTTGATTGTCCCTGTGCCTGGAGGTCCCAACTGCTCTGTTGCAGGAACAAAGATGGCAGAGTGCACTGTGCACCCTCTCAGCGCAGATCACTCTGCAGGGCAGATGGCCCATAGCAGATCTGGTGCCACAGAACTGCCCCGCTGTTGGGCGCAGATGGAAGTCCAACAGGCTGTGTCCCAAGCGATGTTATATTGGGGGGTCTCTCGGTACCTGTATGCTCGGTGCAGTCGATCCCCGGAGCAGAGGTCGCCAAAGGGAGGCTGGTATGCTCCTGCCCTGTGCAGGTGTGTTCTCGTAAGGAAGCACTTAAAGAAATGTTCTAAGTCCTTAGTCTTCAGGGAAATTCAAATCAAAACAACTTGAGGTTCCAACATCTTCCACCCATTAGAATGACTAAGATAAAAAAAAACTCTTGAGATAGCATATGCTGGTGGAACAAGGGGAGCACTTCATTGTTGGTGGGAATGAAAACTTGTACAGCCACTTGGGAAATCAATTTGGCATTTTCTCAGAAAACTTGGAATAGTTCTATCTTAAGACCCAGTTATACCACTCCTGGGCATATACCCAGAAGATGCTCTAAGATGCCACAAAACACTTGCTCAACTATGTTCATAGCAGCTTCATTAGTAGTAGCCAGAAACTGGAAACAACCTAGATGCCCCTCAACTGAAGAATGGATAGAGAAAATACCATAATCCACACAGTGGAATAATATGCAGGTACTAAAAATAAAGACATCATGAATTTTTCAGGCAAATGGATGAAGCTTGAGAATATCATCCTGAATGATGTAACCCAGTCCCCAAAAGACATGCATGGAATCTACTCTTAAGTGTTTATTAGCCATAAAATACAGGTACTGTGTTATAATCCATAGACCCACAGAAGCTAAACAAGAAGGAATAACCAAGCAAGGAAGCTTGAATCTCACTTACAAGGGGGAAACAAAATAGTCATAAGAGGCAGATGGAGGGAGGGAACTTGGAGGGACAGGTGATGGGGAAGAAAATGGAGGGTGGTTCAGGATCAGGTGTGGGGATGAAAGAAGAGTTGGCTAGATGGCCATGAAAATGAATGAAAATCTGCAACTGACAGGGATGAGGAGGTAGCATCTCCAGGACAAGACAGAGACCTGGCTTAATGGAGGTGCTCAAGAATCTTTGGAGGTGACCCTAGGTACTTGGGTATGTAGAACCCAAAGATGTCACCTTTTATGTAGACAGAAACCCCAGTGGAGCAATAGAGACACCAACCCACCCACAGAACTTTCAACCCAAAATTTGTCCTGTCTACAAGAAATGCAGACACAGGATTTGGAGCAGAGACTGTGGGAATGAACAACCAATAACTGACCCAACTTGAGATCCATCCTATGGGGAAGCACCAATCCCTGTCACTATTAATGATACTGTTATGCTCGCAGACAGGAGCATATTGTCCTTTGAGATTCTCTACCCAGCAGCTGTCTCAGACTGATACAGACACCCACAGCCAAGCAGTAGATAGAGCTTGGGGACTATTGTGGAAGAATAGGAGGAAGGATTGTGGACCTTGAAGGGAATAGGAACTCTGTAGGAAGATCAATATAGTCAACTAGCCTGGACCCTTCAGGCTCACAGAGCCTGAATCACCAACCAAAGAACATATTCAGGCTGGATCTTGCCTCCCTGCTCATGTGTAACAGATGTGTAGCTTGACCTTCATGTGCGTCACAAACAACTGGAATGGGGGCTATCCCAAAAGCTGTTGCCTATGTGTGGGATAGATTCTACTAGTTGGGCTGCTTTGTCTGGCCTCAGTGGGAGAGGATGCACCTAGCTTTGCAGAGACTTGAAGTGTCAGGGTGGGTAGAATACCTGTGGGGACATCCACTCAGAGGAGAAGGGAATGGGAGATGGGGGATGGATGGAAAGATCATGGGAGGGGTGACCATGAGGAGGCAGTGAAGTGGGATCTAAAGTGAAAGAATAAGAAAAAAAATTAAAATTAATTAAAAATAACCTTAGTGAGGTAACCCAGACCCAGAAATACAATCATGGTAGACACCCACTTATAAGTGGATGTTAGTTGTAAAGTAAAAGGGTAACCGTGCTACAATCCATAGACTCAAAGAGGCTAAGTAATAAACAAAGTTCAAGGGGTGGGACACATGAATCTCACAAGAGGAAATAGAACAGACATCATAGGTAGACTGAAGGAAAAGACTAGATGGGATTATAGAGGGGATGGTAAGAAGAGGGATCAGATGAGGGAAGGCAGAGGGAGAGAGTACTGGCAGAGACTACAGGAATCTGGAGTGAGGGACATTTCTGGGATGATCTAGAATCTTACGGCAATGGAAACTCCCAGGAATCTATGAGAGTGACTTTAGGTAAGCCTCCTTGCAACAAGGGAAATTGTTCCTAAACTAGCCATAAGCTGTAACCAGGAGAGACTTTCAGTGGCGGAATTGGGACATCAGCCCAGCAACAATACTTCAACCTACAATTTGTCCTGCCTACAGTTGTCCTGCTGGGGCAATGTTGACACAGAAATTGTGGCCAACACATGATTTGTCCTGCTTGAGACTCACACCATGAGTGGAAATCCACTCCTGAGAATTCCCAGAGCACTAGGAGTCAGAGACTGGTTAGCCCAGAGTTTCATGATAGAACCAAACAGGAATGGCAAACAAATGTCAATGATATGGTTCCTAATGATATTCTAATCCATTTGTCTTCAGAGAAGTTTCACCCAGCAATGGATGGAAACAGATGCAGAGATCCACAGACAAACACTAGTCTGGACTGCAGGAATTCCATGGAGCATAGGAAGGAAAGATTGTAGGAGACAGAGGGATCAAGGACAGCACAGGAAAAACTAGAGAATCAATCAACCTTGGCCAACAAGGTTTCACAGAGACTGAACCATCAACAAGAAAGCATGCACCGGACTGACTCAGGCCCCTACACATATGTAACAGTTGTGTAGCTTGGTATTTGTATGGGATTGCTAACAGCAGCTGGAGCAGATGCTGTCTCTGACTCTATTTTTGGCCTTTGGGACCCTTTTCCGCTACTGGGATGCCTCAAGAGGAGAAGATGTACCTAGTCTTACTACAACTTGTTGTGCCAAGGCTGGCTAATATGGATGGGAAGACAAACCTTTTCTGAAGAGAAAGGGAAGAAGATTGGATAGGAGGGGTTAGAACATGGAACAAGGACTGGGATGACAGAAGGGTTGAGATGTAAATAAATAAATAAAATTAAGAATGTACAAGATGCTATATTTCAAAGTAAGCTTTCTTGGCATAAGAACCAGAGTATTCAAGATCTGAGACAATACTTCCTATAGTCTTTATCTCTGATCATCCAAACATTCCTTCTCAGGACCTGTCACTGAAGCATGAACTTCTGGTCCTGGTATAGTGTCAACCATATTTAAATGAGTCATTGTTCCTGGTGAGAACCTTGATTGCTATGTCTTCATTCCTTCCTTCAAAAACTAGCATGTCAGTTGTGCATACTTGTCTCTATCATTCACCAAATGTGATTCAAGCATTAAGGCAACCCCCCCCAAACAACCCACAAATAAAGTACAAATTAAATTCCTGTGTTCCTTATTTATAATAGCCAGAAGCTGGAAAGAACCCAGATGTCCCTCAATGGAGGAATGGATACAGAAAATGTGGTATATTTACACTGTGGAATACTACTCAGCTATTAAAAACAATGAATTCATGGAATTCTTAGGCAAGTGGGTGGAACTGGAGAATGTCATCCTGAGTGAGGTAACCCATTCACAAAAGAACACACATGGTATGCACTCACTGACAAGCGGATATTAACCCAGAAGCTTGGAATATCCAAGAAACAGTTCACATATCAAATGATGTCCAAGAAGAAGGAAGGAGAGGCCCCTGGTCCTGGAAAGGTTCAATGCAGCAGAGTAGGGGAATACCAGGACAGGGAAGTGGGAATGGGTTGATTAGGGAACAGGGAGAGGGAAGTGGGCTTATGGGACTTTCGGGGGAGGGGGGATCCAGGAAAGGGGAAATCATTTGAAATGTAAATAAAGAATATATCTAATAAAAAATAAATTCCTGGGTTCCAAAACAACACAGGACTTTATCTCTCACTCTATGGAAAAAATTCAAATTGAATGTCTGACCTGCAGGCTCAAAATAGATTGAATATATTATATGGATGTCATTCCAAGCACACACTGCAGGCAGTGGCATCCAGGATGACTGCCAACAGCTACGAAAATGATTCAGAGCTCCTCATGGAATGCTGCAGTTCAAAAGTGTCTACACAGCAAGGACACAGTTTAGAAACAGTCCCCAGAATGGGAAGAATGTATGTTCCCCATTCATTTCACAAGAAATTAACATCCAGAATACATAAGGAAAGAAAAATCTCAAACATCCCAGTGCTCAATTCATGAAACCAGAAAGCCTTCAAACACATTGAACAGGAGACATGAAAAATAAGAAACACATAATTCAAACAGTTTATGAAGAAAGTTCAAGCTTATGTTGACAGAGAAAGCATAACTTAAATTCACATAAGATTCTAACTTAACCCACTGAGGACAGCAAGCATGCAGAAAATAAATCCAACAAATTAGTTAATAGTTAGAAGAAAGAATCCCTTCTATTCCAAGT
Source organism: Tokudaia tokunoshimensis (assembly GCA_036184795.1). Classification (NCBI taxonomy): domain Eukaryota; kingdom Metazoa; phylum Chordata; class Mammalia; order Rodentia; family Muridae; genus Tokudaia; species Tokudaia tokunoshimensis. Next base: position 4,758,432 of record BTHU01000007.1, on the reverse strand, counting down.
GAGAATGGAACTTATCTACTATGGTCATTATAGAAATAAATATAAGGTTGAATAAAAAAATTACAATTCAAACTCAGTGGTCCCTCTGTATCACTCCTTAGAATCTAACGAACATGTGTAACTCCTATAGACATTCACATTTACTGCCATATAATCCAGGATACTCAAGATATGGAAACCATACATTATCATATTAGTGAAAAACATACAATATATATATATATATATATATCTCCATAACTAACAGTGGAGTTCACTCATTTCATGTAATATGTGATACTTTTTCTCTGTCACCCAAAATGATCCATGAAAGAAATTAATCCATGCTCATTCAGAAACTATTACATAATGTGTTTTCTACATTCCAATCACACAAAGTTTCTTTCTAAAGACAAAGTTTTAAAAGAAGAGAATGCAATGAAAATTTGACATGATACTGGGCAATTACCCAGCAATAGGAGCAATTCTGGAGCAACCTATAGTTCTGAGTAAAGAAATGTTTCATTGCAAGACCCTAAATATGGAAACTGAATAGGAAAGAGATCATGTTTTAGAACTCAGTTTGACTGAATGTCTGCATTGGTGTGGATATTTGACTGGGTAGGTGTTGAGTCACTATAATTTATTAATTTTTCTGGTATTGTTTTTCAGAGGGCAGCAAATAGGTAGTTTTGGGTCATTCTGCACATATAGCTAGAATATATTAACATATAAGCAACACAGTGAGGGGGATATCCTCCTGCCTGGATGCTGCATTTGCAGCTTTCCATCACTCTTATGGAAAACAAAGGTCATATTTTCTCATGATTCATTAATAGCTCTGAATAGCATAGACCCTTTATGACCTCACCGCTCATCTATGGAATTTCTGATGAAATTCACTAAAATTATTGTCAATGGTTTTCATGCATGTGGCTTTTTACACAGACAGGTGATCAAAATTGCTCAGGAGAATACTGTCCCTGGGGCATTTATGCCACAGGCATGAATGAAATCATGCCACTGGAGGCTAGAGAACATGGCCCTCACAACACATTTTTCTGATCTGTTTTGATGACAGTATTTCAGACCTCAGATCTGGATCCTGAGGCCAAAATTTTCCTGATGTATCCAGAGAGCATGGAACAGAATGTAGAGAAGGAAATTATATAAATGTGCCCTTTCCTGTCATTGACAGTAATAAAAGACACACATAGGTATAAACGTGCATGTGATGTTTGTCTGCAGGAATAACTGGTTTCACCTCTGCTCAGTCTTAGATCCTGGAAATCATGAGGAAGCTTTCTGTTTTCATTATTTCCTTCTTGCTCCTGAAGTTTTCTCTTACCTTGTGTAGTTTGACAGAAACCACCTGCTTTTGGAGAATAAAGCACAAAGAAGAAGATGATGGAGATTTACGGACTGACTGTATTTTTGAACTTTCAGCATTTCAGGAATCTTCAGAACAACTTTATAATGAAGTACTTGATTTTAGGTAAGTCACTAACTTCTTCATTTCCTGCCTAAATTTTATGGATTAGAAATCTGTGCCTGTACAGAGAAACTTTGAGAGTTTCTGTCCTATGCTTCCCTCTGTAATATTAGTAGTTCCAATCTTCAGAAAAATTTCTCTACTTTATTCTTCATTATTTTAATATTTTCAAAGGTATTCCATTGTGTGTATTTTTTACATTAGACTCCAATTCACTATATTGTAAATCAAGAGAGACAAATTTCTCTCTCCTGCCTCTTCATGGATCTCATATTGAAAATTGTCATTGCAGTGTCTCATGATCTTACATGAAAACACAATTCACACTACTGGCATGAGTTCAATATGAAGAGGCTACATCACAGTCCCTCTTCAAGTGTCTACCAAAGATTCTTACATCAGCATGTATTCCTAAAGGTCTTTATAGAGAGGGTACTTAATTTTGGTGTCTAACAACAGAGTACATTTTTATATATAGGAAGCAAGGTATGTGACCAGTATACATTATTAATTGTGGAATGTTACATACATAGTTGTCAATAAACATATACCTTGCTTTAAAAATAGTTTCTATACCCCAATGTCACTCTTGAGCAGACAATGAGCATGGAAGAAAAGAAAACTGTCAACTTTGAGATTTAATGTCACCACAGTTTTACTTTGATTCACTTGTGCATGTGCAGTCACAGATTTGAAGCATGATTAATATCAGATAGGTGTTCAATATTTCTTGTAATTACCAAAGAAACGAAACATTAAGTAAATTCTATGAGAACTAGTCTACTTCTCATGGAAAAGGAGATATTCTCAACTTTTCTACAAATTTCTTATATCCAGAACGTGAGAATTTAACATTGGTTGCTGCAGAGCAGAGAGACAGGGAACCTGTTTTGAAATTCATCAATTTTGCTGCTATACAAAGTCCCTGGGTCTTCCTTACCAATGTCTTCAGGTTTCCTATGATTTCTGCAGTCTTTTACTATTATCCCACAGTCCCACTCAATTGTATCTCATGAGAATTTTACAAAATGAATTTTACAACTGGCATCCACAGTGCACAGTGCAAACTCTGGGGCTATTGGTTGCTCACATTATTGTTTTTCAGTTTTAGATCATTAGGGTTTGCATTTCTGTTGTCTCACCTTTGAGAATTCCCCTCTTTGGGGGGATAATGGAAATTCTCATTAATGACACTCATACATTATTAACATGGCTTATATTTTCTTGCATTATGTATTTAAGCAAATATATTCACAAATCATATGGAGTTTAGGGGATTGCACATAATTATTTACACACATAGTTTGTATAATGATGAACATAACATTTCTATCCCTAACATTTGAATGAATACTTAATTATCATATGCATTTATTAGATGCAGTATAAACTTCAAGACATACATTATTTGCTGGTCAAGGCAGATGACTGATAGTTCCATATGTTTGGCATTACCTTGTATTTATTTGGGGGAGGAAAGTGTTTAGTTCTGCTTAGACTTCCATGTCACAGTCCATCACTGGTAGGCGGTGGGGGCTGGAACTGATGTAGAGGCCATGGAGCATCACTGTAAGCACGTATTCCTTGCCCAGCTTCCTCTTGTCTACTTATGCCGTATCTTACCAATTTACAGAGACTGCCTAAAATCCCAAAACTACTATAAACATTTTTGTGTGAAATTTGTCAGCCTTCTTTACATGAGCAGTAGTCTTAAGTTGAGCTTGTTTTGCCCAGTGATACATTTCTCAGAACCTTTTCTCAATATGAAACACTTAGAGGATTACTAGAAAGAGAATTACTCATTAGAAAGGGGAGTGAATGCCTTCTGAAAAGATTATAGTGCTTCGATGGTTATTGTAAATTAGGAAATGTGTAAAAACCAAAAAGAACAAGTGCAAATTGTGGAGTTCATTATTGAGAAATAAAATATCCATTGATAGCATTTTAGTTGTTTTTCCACATTTTTGTTGTTTATTTTTGTTTTTTTATTTGATTTTTCCCCACAGAAAGCTTTATAGCTTTGCATTTATTAGTCTTATTCTTTTTTTCATACAATACATCCTGACTGAATCCTCCCTTTCCTTAAAACCTCCCTGTTTTACCCCACCTTCCATTTCCCCACTGATCTGTTGCTCCTCCATTTCCCTTCATAAAGAACAGGCCTCCCAGTAATATTAATGGAATATGACATAAAAGATGCAATAAATCTAGTTACAAACTGTATAGATGAGGCAACTCTGTAGGAGGAAAAGTGTCTTAAGAGCAGATAAAAGTGTCAGAGGTGCCCTTACTCTCACTGTTTGGAGTTCTACAAACATACCAAGTTAACCACAGCATATATGTAGAGAACCTAACTCAGATCCATGCTGACTCCTTGACTGACTTTTCAGTCTTTGTGAACACCTACTTAGTTGATTCTGTGGTTCATGTTCTCCTAATGCCCTCAAATCTCTAGCTCCTACAATGCTTCCTTCCCCTCTTCTGCGTGGTTTTCTGAGCTATGGTTTGGGTGTGGTTTTCTGTATCTTCTCCTACCAGCTTACGAAAGAAGCCATTCTGATGATGATTGGGCTAGGCACTGATGTGAATATAGCAGTATACCATTAAGAATCACTTCTTCCCTTTTTTCTCAAGAATGTTTGGTTCTACTTTAGGTCTATGAGCAATCCAGTTTCTGGTTCCTGACCATCCAGACAGTGTCTGGCATTAGATCTTTCTTTATGGTTTAGGCTTCAAGTTAGACAGTCACTGGTTGACCACTCCCACAAGGTCTGAGCCACTATTACTCAGCATATCCTATATGCAAGATAAATGTGGGCAACAGGTTTTGTGGCCAGGTTGGTTTCCCAGTCCTAACACTGGGAGTCTTACCTAGTTATAGAAGATGGCTCATTCAAACTCTAGAATCTCTTCCTAGAAGTCCTCACTAGGGTTACCCTAATAGATTCCAGGAAATTTTCACCTCACAATGTTTTAACATCACCTCCTAAATGTCTCTGAACTCCAGTTGTCTATCCCTGTACTTTTTTCATCTGCTTCTTTCTCCCTCATCCCGTCTGTTCTTTTTTTTTAAATTATTTATTTTATTTTATTTTTTTATTATTTATTTTATTTTATTTTTTTAATTTTATTATTATTTATTTTATTTTATTTTTTTAATTTACATTCCAAATCACTTCCCCTTTCCCGTTTCCTCCCTCCCTGAAAGTCCCATAAGCCCCCTTCCCTCCCTCTTTTCTCCATTCAACCCCCTCTCGTCACTCTGTCCTGGCGTTCCCCTACATCCAGTCTTTCCAGGACCAGGGGTCTCTCCTTCCATCTTTTTAGAAATCTATTGATATGCGGATTGTGTCTAGGGTATTCCGAGATTCTGGGTCAATATCCCCTTATCAGTGACTGCATACCATGTGTGTTCTTTTGTGATTGGGTTACCTCACTAAGGATGATATTTTCAAGATCTGACCATTTGCCTAGGAATTTCGTGAATTCATTGTTTTTAATTGCAGAGTAGTATTCCATTGTGTAGATATACCACATCTTCTGAATCCATTCCTCCGTTGAGGGACATCTGGCTTCTTTCCAGCTTCTGGCTATTATAAATAAGGCTGCTATGAACATAGTGGAGCATGTGTCCTTATTGCATGCAGGTAAAGCCTCTGGGTATATGCCCAGGAGTGGTATAGCCGGATCCTCCGGGAATGTCATGCCCAGTTTTCTGAGGAACAACCAGACTGCTTTCCAGAGTGGTTGTACCAGCTTGCAATTCCACCAGCAGTGGAGGAGTGTTCCTCTTTCTCCACATCCTCGCCAACAACTGCTGTCTCCTGTGTTTTTGATCTTAGCCATCCTGACTGGTGTGAGATGGAATCTCAGGGTTGTTTTGATTTGCATTTCCCTAATGATTAAGGATGATGAACATCTCTTTAGGTGCTTCTCAGCCATTAGATATTCTTCAGGTGAGAACATTTTGTTTAGCTCTGTACCCCATTTTTTAATAGGGTTACTTGCCTCTCTGGAGTTTAACTTCTTGAGTTCTTTGTATATATTGGATATTAGCCCTCTGTTGGATGTAAGGTTGGTAAAGATCATTTCCCAGTTAGTTGGTTGCCGCTTTGTCTTTTTGACAGTGTCTTTTGCCTTGCAAAAACTTTGTAATTTAATGAGGTCCCATTTGTCTATTCTTGATCTTAGAGCATAAGCTATTGGAGTTCTGTTCAGGAAATTCTCCCCTGTGCCCATATGTTCAAGGTTCTTCCCTAGTTTCCCTTCTATTAGTTTCAGTGTGTCTGGTTTTATGTGGAGATCTTTGATCCACTTAGAATTGAGCTTAGTGCAAGGAGATAAGAATGGGTCAATTTGCATTCTTCTGCATGTTGACCTCCAGCTGAGCCAGCACCATTTGTTGAAAAGGCTATCTTTTTTCCACTGGATGGTTTTAGCTCCTTTGTCAAAGATCAAGTGACCATAGGAGTGTGGATTCATTTCTGGGTCTTCAATTCTGTTCCATTGATCTACATGTCTGTCACTGTACCAATACCATGCGGTTTTTAACACTATTGCTCTGTAGTACAGCTTGAGATCCGGGATACTGATTCCCCCAGAGGTTCTTTTACTCTTGAGAATAGTTTTAGCTATTCTGGGTTTTCTGTTATTCCAGATGAATTTTTGAATTGCTCTTCCTAACTCTATGAAGAATTGAGTTGGGATTTTGATGGGGATTGCATTGAATCTGTGTATTACTTTTGGTAAGATGCTCATTTTTACTATATTAATCCTGCCAATCCATGAGCATGGCAGATTTTTCCATCTTCTGAGGTCTTCTTCAATTTCTCTCTTCAGAGACTTGAAGTTCTTGTCATACAGATCTTTCACTTGTTTGGTTAGTGTCACGCCAAGATACTTAATATGGTTTGTGGCTATTGTGAAGGGTATTATTTCTCTTACTTCTTTCTCAGCCTGCTTATCCTTTGAGTATAGGAAGGCTTCTGACTTGCTTGAGTTGATTTTATATCCGGCCACTTTGCTGAAGTCGTTTATCAGCTGTAGGAGTTCTCTGGTGGAGTTCTTTGGGTCGCTTAAGTATACTATCATATCGTCTGCAAATAGTGATAGTTTGACTTCTTCCTTTCCAATTTGTATCCCTTTGACCTCTTTTTGTTGTCTAATTGCTCTAGCTAGAACTTCAAGTACTATATTGAAAAGATATGGAGAGAGAGGGCAGCCTTGTCTAGTCCCTGATTTTAGTGGGATTGCTTCAACTTTCTCTCCATTTAGATTGATGTTGGCTACCGGTTTGCTGTAAATTGCTTTTACTATGTTTAGATATGGGCCTTGAATTCCTGATCTTTCCAAGACCTTTAGCATGAAAGGATGCTGAATTTTGTCAAATGCTTTCTCATCATCTAATGAGATGACCATGTGGTTTTTTTCTTTGAGAGTGTTTATGTAGTGGATTACATTGATGGATTTCCTTATATTGAACCATCCCTGCATCCCTGGGATGAAGCCTACTTGATCGTGGTGAATGATCGTTTTGATGTGTTCTTGGATTCGGTTGGCACGAATTTTATTGAGTATTTTTGCATCGATATTCATAAGAGAGATTGGCCTGAGATTCTCTTTCTTTGTCGGATCTTTGTGTGCTTTTGGTATTAGTGTAATTGTGGCTTCATAGAACGAGTTGGGTAGTGTTCCTTCTGTTTCTATTTTGTGGAACAGTTTGAAGAGTATTGGTGTTAGGACTTCTTTGAAGGTCTGATAGAATTCTGCACTAAAACCATCTGGACTGTGCTTTTTTTGGTTGGAAGACTTCCAATGACAACTTCTATTTCTTCAGGGCTTATAGGACGGTTTAGATGGTCTATTTGATCCTGATTTAATTTTGGTACTTGGTATCTGTCAAGGAAATTGTCCATTTTCTCAAGATTTTCTAGTTGTGTTGAATACAGGTTTTTGTAGTAGGATCTGCTGATTTTTTGAATTTCCTCAGTTTCTGTTGTTATTTCTCCCTTTTCCTTTCTGATTTTATTAATTTGGATACTATCTCTGTGCCCTCTGGTTAGTCTGGCTAAGGGCTTATCTATCTTGTTGATTTTCTCAAAGAACCAACTCCTCGTTTTGTTGATTCTTTGTATGGTTTTATTTGTTTCTACTTGATTGATTTCATCCCTGAGTTTGATGATTTCCTGCCTTCTACTCCTCTTTGGTGTATTTGCTTCTTTTTGTTCCAGGGCTTTCAGGTGTGCCATTTAGCTGTTAGTGTATGCTGTCTCCCGTTTCTTTTTGGCGGCACTCAGGGCTATGAATTTTCCTCTTAGCACAACACCCAGGAAAAAATGAGATAATAACCTTCTTGAATCAAACTCAAAAGTAGATAACCACTCAAACATAAAGATAGTGTCAAGAATGGCAGATGGCAATAATCACTATGCCTTAATCTCTCTTAATATCAATGGTCTCAATTCCCCAATTAAAAGACATAGACTGGGGCCATCGTGTCTACAGGGTGAGCGGCGCCACGGAGAGAGCCCTCCGCCATCTTTGCTCCAGTGACTGGGAGGTTGGGACAGCCAGATTCTGAGACAGACAGGCATAATGTCGCTTGGGTCTCAGGCGGCTTGTGTGTGTGCGGCTCCCAGGTGCGGGGCTGATCTGCAGTGACCAGCGCGCCAGCTCTGCTGTGGGACTTCTGCCTGGCAGAGGGACCCCGCACTGGGCGGGAGCCTACCAGCTTTCCTTCCGCGACCTCTGTTCCCGCAGACTGCGCTGAAGAGACAGGTACCCCAAGCTCCCTATCCCCAATATAACATCACTTGGGACACGGCCTGTTGGGGCTTCTGTCTGTGCCCGAGAACGGGTCAGCGCTGTGGTCGTCTGGGTGCCAGATCGGCGGGCCATCGTGTCTACAGGGTGAGCGGCGCCATGGAGAGTGCCCTCTGCCATCTTTGCTCCAGTGACTGGGAGGTTGGGACAGCCAGGTTCTGAGACAGACAGGCATAATATCGCTTGGGTCTTGGGCGGCTTGTGTGTGTGCAGCTCCCAAGTGCTGGGCTGATCTGCAGTAACCAGCGTGCCAGCTCTGCTGTGGGACTTCTGCCTGGCAGAGGGACGCCCCCTCCCCCCCCAGGAGAGATCACACACCCCTGCACAGGGCAGGAGCCTACCAGCCTCCCTTTGGCGACCTCTGCTCCAGGAATCCACTAGGCTGAGCCTTTAGATGTGCAAGGCCTCCCCAATATAAGATCACTTGGGGCAAGGCACATTAGGGCTCCAAAGTCACTCAGGAGCAGGCAGGCCCCAGAAATCGGTGCCAGGGGAATCCTGGCAATCCAGGGGGGGCAGAAATAGCTTTGCAGGCTCACAGGAGGTCCAACCAACAGCCAGTGGCAGCAGGACCAACTAACACCAGAGGTATCCAGATGGCAAAAGGCAAACGTAGGAATGTTACTAACAGAAATCAAAGTAATGTGGGACCATCCGAACCCAACTCTCCAACAGCAGCAAGTCCTGGATACCCCACCACACCCGAAAGACAAGATCTGGATTTAAAATCACTTCTCATGATCCTATTAGAGGATCACAAGAAGGACACAAATAAATCTCATAAAGAGTTACAGGAGACCATGAATCAACAGTTAGAAGCCCTTACAAAGGAAACACAAAAATCGCTTAGAGAAATGCGGGAGAACATGGATCAAAAGATGGAGGCGCACAAGGAGACAACACAAAAATCGCTTAACGAGATGAATCAACGGGTAGATGCACTCACAAAGGAATCACAAAATTTGCATAAAGAAATGCAGAAGAATATGGGTCAACAGATGGATGCCCATAAGGAGGCAACACAAAAATTGCTTAAAGAAATGAATCAACGGTTAGATGCCGTTACAAAGGAAACACGAGAACTGCTTAAAGAAATGCAGGAGACGATGGATCAACAGATGGAATCCCATGAGGAGGAAACACAAAAATCGCTCAGAGAAATGCAGGAGAACGTGGGTCATCAGGAAGAAATCCTGAAAGAGGTAATGCAAAAATACCTTAAAGAAATACAGGAAAATACAAACAAACAAGTGAAGGATCTCAGCAAATCCATCCAGGAACTAAAAAAGGAAGTAGAAACAACTAAGAAATCACAAAGGGAGACAACTTTGGAGATAGAAAACCTTGGGAAGAAATCAGGAGTCATAGATGCAAACATCAACAATAGATTACAAGAGATGGAAGAAAGAATCTCAGGTGCTGAAGATTCCATAGAAAGCATCGACTCAACAGTCAAAGAAAATGCAAAATGCAAAAAACGTGTAACCCAAAACATCCAGGAAATCCAGGACACAATGAGAAGACCAAACCTAAGGATTATAGGTATAGATGAGAGTGAAGATTTGCAACTTAAAGGGCCAGTAAACATCTTCAACAAAATTATGGAGGAAAACTTCCCTAACCTAAAGAGAGAGATGCCGATGAACGTACAAGAAGCCTACAGAACTCCAAACAGACTGGACCAGAACAGAAATACCTCCCGTCACATAATAATCAAAACACCGAATGTTCTAAACAAAGAAAGAATACTAAAAGCAGTAAGAGAAAAGGGCCAAGTAACATACAAAGGAAGACCTATCCGAATCACATCAGACTTCTCACCAGAGACTATGAAAGCCAGAAGATCCTGGGCAGATCTCATGCAGACACTAAGACAGCACAAATGCCAGCCTAGACTACTATACCCAGCAAAACTCTCAATCACCATAGATGGAGAGACCAAGATATTCCATGATAAAACCAAATTTTCACAATATCTTTCCACAAATCCAGCCCTGCAATGGATAATAGGTGGAAACCTCCAATACAGGGAGAGAAACAACACCCTGGAAAAAATGAGATAATAACTTTCTTGAATCAAACCCAAAAGTAGATAACCACTCAAACATAAAGATAGCATCAAGAATGGCAGATGGCAATAATCACTATGCCTTAATCTCTCTTAATATCAATGGTCTCAATTCCCCAATTAAAAGACATAGACTAGCAGACTGGATACATAAACAGGACCCAGCATTTTGCTGCATGCAGGAAATGCACCTCAGTGTCAAAGACAAACACAACCTCAGAGTAAAAGGCTGGAAAACAATTTTACAAGCAAATGGCCCCAAGAAACGAGATGGAGTAGCCATCCTAATATCGGATAAAATTGATTTTCAACCTAAAGTCATCAAAAAAGACACAGAAGGACACTACATACTGATCAAGGGAAAAATCCACCATCAAGAACTCTCAATTCTGAATATCTATGCTCCAAATGCAAGGGCACCCTCATTCGTAAAAGAAACTTTACTAAAACTCAAAGCACACATCGCACCGCACACAATAATAGTGGGTGACTTCAACACCCCGCTCTCTGAAATGGATCGTTCAGGAAAGCAGAAACTAAACAGGGACACAGTGAATCTAATTGAAGCCTTGGACCAAATGGAACTAACTGATATATATAGAACATTTCATCCTAGAGCTAAAGAATACCCCTTCTTCTCAGCTCCTCATGGTACTTTCTCCAAAATTGACCATATAATTGGTCACAAATCAGACCTCAACAGATACAAGAAGATAGAAATAATCCCATGCCTCCTATCAGATCACTATGGAATAAGGGTGGTCTTCAATGGCAACAAAAACAAAAGAAAACCCACGTACACATGGAGGCTGAACAATGCTCTACTCAATGATAACTTGGTCAAGGTGGAAATAAAGAAAGAAATCAAAGACTTTTTGAAAGTTAATGAAAATGAAGGCACAACACACCCTAATTTATGGGACACAATGAAAGCAGTACTAAGAGGAAAATTCATAGCCCTGAGTGCCGCCAAAAAGAAACGGGAGACAGCATACACTAACAGCTTAATGGCACACCTGAAAGCCCTGGAACAAAAAGAATGGTGCTATGCAGCCATTAGATATTCTTCAGGTGAGAACTCTTTGTTTAGCTCTGTACCCCATTTTTTAATAGGGTTACTTGCCTCTCTGGAGTTTAACTTCTTGAGTTCTTTTTATATATTGGATTTTAGCCCTCTGTCGGATGTAGGGTTGGTAAAGATCATTTCCCAGTTAGTTGGTTGCCACTTTGTCTTTTTTGACAGTGTCTTTTGCTTTGCAAAAACTTTGTAATTTAATGAGGTCCCATTTGTCAATTCTTGATCTTAGAGCATAAGCTATTGGAGTTCTATTCTGGATTCTCCCCTGTGCCCATATGTTCAAGGTTCTTCCCTAGTTTCTTTTCTATTAGTTTCAGTGTGTCTGGTTTTATGTGGAGATCTTTGATCCACTTAGAATTGAGCTTAGTGCAAGGAGATAAGAATGGGTCAATTTGCATTCTTCTGCATGTTGACCTCCAGCTGAGCCAGCACCATTTGTTGAAAAGGCTATCTTTTTTCCACTGGATGGTTTTAGCTCCTTTGTCAAAGATCAAGTGACCACAAGAGTGTGGATTCATTTCTGGGTCTTCAATTCTGTTCCATTGATCTACATGCCTGTCACTGTACCAATACCATGTGGTTTTTAACACTATTGCTCCGTAGTACAGCTTGAGGTCTGGGATACTGATTCCCCCAGAGGTTCTTTTACTCTTGAGAATATTTTTAGCTTTCCTGGGTTTTCTGTTATTCCAGATGAATTTTTGAATTGCTCTTCCTAACTCTATGAAGAATTGAGTTGGGATTGTGATGGAGATTGCATTGAATCTGTATATTGCTTTTGGCAAGATGGTCATTTTTACTATATTAATCCTGCCAATCCATGAGCATGGCAGATTTTTCCATCTTCTGAGGTCTTCTTCAATTTCTTTCTTCAGAGACTTGAAGTTCTTGTCATACAGATCTTTCACTTGTTTGGTTAGAGTCACACCAAGATACTTAATATGGTTTGTGGCTATCGTGAAGGGCATTATTTCTCTTACTTCTTTCTCAGCCTGTTTATCCTTTGAGTATAGGAAGGCTACTGACTTGCTTGATTTGATTTTATATCCATCCAGGCCACTTTGCTAAAGTTGTTTATCAGCTGTAGGAGTTCTCAGGTGAAGTTCTTTGGGTCGCTTAAGTATACTATCATATCATCTGCAAATAGTGATAGTTTGACTTCTTCCTTTCCAATTTGTATCCCTTTGACCTCCTTTTGTTGTCTAATTGCTCTAGCTAGAACTTCAAGTACTATATTGAAAAAGATATGGAGAGAGAGGGCAGCCTTGTCTAGTCCCTGATTTCAGTGGGATTGCTTCAAGTTTCTCTCCATTCACATTGATGTTGGCTACTGGTTTGCTGTAAATTGCTTTTACTATGTTTAGATATTGGCCTCGAATTCCTTATCTTTCCAAGACCTTTAGCATGAAAGGATGCTGAATTTTGTCAAATGCTTTCTCAGCATCTAATGAGATGACCATGTGGTTATTTTCTTTGAGATTGTTTATATAGTGGATTACATTGATGAATTTCCTTATATTGAACCATCCCTGCATCCCTGGGATGAAGCCTACTTGATCGTGGTGAATGATCGTTTTGATGTGTTCTTGGATTTGGTTGGCAAGAATTTTATTGAGTATTTTTGCATCAATATTCATAAGAGCGATTTGCCTGAGATTCTCTTTCTTTGTCGGATCTTTGTGTGATTTTGTTATTAGCGTAATTGTGGCTTCATAGAACGAGATTGGTAGTGTTCCTTCTGCTTCTATTTTGTGGAACAGTTTGAAGAGTATTGGTGTTAGGTTTTCTTTGAAGGTCTGATAGAATTCTGCACTAAAACCATCTGGATCTGTGCTTTTTTTTGGTTGGAAGACTTCCAATGACGACTTCTATTTCTTCAGGGGTTATAGGACGGTTTAGATGGTCTATTTGATCCTGATTTAATTTTAGTATTTGGTATCTGTCAAGGAAATTGTCCATTTCCTCGAGATTTTCTAGTTGTGTTGAATACAGGCTTTTGTAGTAGGATCTGATGATTTTTTCAATTTCCTCAGTTTCTGTTGTTATCTCTCCCTTTTCGTTTCTGATTTTATTAATTTGGATACTGTCTCTGTGCCCTCTGGTTAGTCTGGCTAAGGACTTATCTATCTTATTGATTTTCTCAAAGAACCAACTCCTTGTTTTGTTGATTCTTTGTATGGTTTTATTTGTTTCTACTTGATTGATTTCAGCCCTGAGTTTGATGATTTCCTGCCTTCTACTCCTCCTTGGTGTATTTGCTTCTTTTTGTTCCAGGGCTTTCAGGTGTGCCATTAAGCTGCTAGTGTATGCTGTCTCCCATTTCTTTTTGGTGGCACTCAGGGCTATGAATTTTCCTCTTAGCACTGTTTTCATTGTGTCCCATTAATTAGGGTATGTTGTGCCTTCATTTTCATTAACTTTCAAGAAGTCTTTGATTTCTTTCTTTATTTCCACCTTGACCAAGTTATCATTGAGTAGAGCATTGTTCAGCGTCCATGTGTATGTGGGTTTTCTTTTGTTTTTGTTGCCATTGAAGACAACCCTTATTCCATAGTGATCTGATAGGAGGCATGGGATTATTTCTATCTTCTTGTATCTGTTGAGGTCTGATTTGTGACCAATTATATGTTCGATTTTGGAGAAGGTACCATGAGGTGCTGAGAAGAAGGTGTATTCTTTAGCTCTAGGATGAAATGTTCTATATATATCTGTTAGTTCCATTTGGTCCAAGGCTTCAATTAGATTCCCTGTGTCCCTGTTTAGTTTCTGCTTTCCTGAACAATCCATTTTAGAGAGCGGGGTGTTGAAGTCACCCACTATTATTGTGTGCGGTGCGATGTGTGCTTTGAGCTTTAGTAAAGTTTCTTTTACGAATGAGGGTGCCCTTGCATTTGGAGCATAGATATTCAGAATTGAGAGTTCTTCTTGGTGGATTTTTCCCTTGATCAGTATGTAGTGTCCTTCTGTGTCTTTTTTGATGACTTTCAGTTGGCAGTCAATTTTATCTGATATTGGGATGGCTACTCCGGCTCGTTTCTTGGGACCATTTGCTTGTAAAATTGTTTTCCAGCCTTTTACTCTAAGGTAGTGTTTGTCTTTGACACTGAGGTGCGTTTCCTGCATGCAGCAAAATGCTTGGTCCTGTTTACGTATCCAGTCTGTTAGTCTATGTCTTTTTATTGGGGAATTGAGGCCCTTGATATTAAGAGAGATTAAGGAATAGTGATTATTGCCACCTGCCATTCTTGACGCTATCTTTATGTTTGAGTGGTTATCTACTTTCGGGTTTGATGCAAGAAGTTTACTATCTCATTTTTTCCAGGGTGTTGTTTCTCTCCATGTATTGGCGGTTTCCACCTGTTATCCTTTGCAGGGCTCGGTCTGTGGAAAGATATTGTGAAAATTTGGTTTTATCATGGAATATCTTGGTCTCTCCATCTATGATGATTGAGAGTTTTGCTGGGTATAGTAGTCTAGGCTGGCATTTGTGTTCTCTTAGAGTCTGCATGAGATCTGCCCAGGATCTTCTATCTTTCATAGTCTCTGGAGAGAAGTCTGATGTGATTCGGATAGGTCTTCCTTTGTATGTTACTTGGTCTCTTACTGCTTTTAATATTCTTTCTTTGTTTAATACATTTGATGTTTTGATTATTATGTGATGGGAGGTATTTCTGTTCTGGTCCAGTCTGTTTGGAGTTCTGTAGGCTTCTTGTACATTCATTGGCATCTCTCTCTTTAGGTTAGGGAAGTTTTCTTCCATAATTTTGTTGAAGATGTTTACTGGCCCTTTAAGTTGCAAATCTTCACTCTCATCTATACCTATAACCCTTAGGTTTTGTCTTCTCATTGTGTCCTGGATTTCTTGGATGTTCTGGGTTACACCTTTTTTGCATTTTGCATATTCTTTGAGTGTTGAGTCGATGCTTTCTGTGGTATCTTCAGCACCTGAGATTCTTTCTTCCATCTCTTGTATTCTACTGTTGATGTTTGCATCTATGACTCCTGATTTCTTCCCAAGGTTTTCTATCTCTAAATTTGTCTCCCTTTGTGATTTCTTAGTTGTTTGTACTTCCTTTTTTAGATCCTGGATGGATTTGCTCAGATCCTTCACTTGTTTGTTTGAATTTTCCTGTATTTCTTTAAGGTATTTTTGCATTTCCTCTTTCAGGATTTCTGCCTGTTGACTCAAGTTCTTCTGTATCTCTCTAAGCGTACTTTGTGTTTCCTCCTCATGGGCTTCCATCTGTTGATCCATCGCCTCCTGTATTTCTGTTTTTTTTTTTTTTTTTTTTTTTTTTTTTTTTTTTTAGGATATTAAATTTACTCTTAAAACATTATGTAGTCATAACCTTACATTGGTAGAAATCTTTATATTTGATACAAATTGAAGTTATAATTTCTTACATTGGTACAGAATTTATATATTGATACATGTTTAGGGCTTTCATTGGTAGAAATCTTTGTATATTGATACAAAATTTAAAATTAATATTGTCACTCTGAGACACTGTGCCTATGCAACTCATTTAAGAATTCAAGGCTTAGATCCAGTCCTTTTAATAGCTATTACAAACTGTTGAAGATGATTAAATAATGCAAGTTTATAGTCATATAGTGAAATTCATGGTCATATTAGATTCTTTTTTTTTTTTTTTTTTTTTTTTTTATTTTTTTTTAATTTAATTTTATTTTATTTTTTTAATTTACATTCCAAATCACTTCCCCTTTCCCGTTTCCTCCCTCCCCGAAAGTCCCATAAGCCCCCTTCCCTCCCTCTTTTCTCCGTTCAACCCCCTCTCATTACTCTGTCCTGGCGTTCCCCTACATCCAGTCTTTCCAGGACCAGGGGTCTCTCCTTCCATCTTTTTAGAAATCTATTGATATGCTGATTGTGTCTAGGGTATTCTGAGATTCTGGGTCAATATCCCCTTATCAGTGACTTCATACCATGTGTGATCTTTTGTGATTGGGTTACCTCACTAAGGATGATATTTTCAAGTTCTGACCATTTGCCTAGGAATTTCGTGAATTCATTGTTTTTAATTGCAGAGTAGTATTCCATTGTGTAAATATACCACATCTTCTGAATCCATTCCTCCGTTGAGGGACATCTGGGTTCTTTCCAGCTTCTGGCTATTATAAATAAGGCTGCTATGAATATAGTGGAGCATGTGTCCTTATTGCATGCAGGTAAAGTCTCTGGGTATATGCCCAGGAGTGGTATAGCCGGATCCTCCGGAAGTGTCATGCCCAGTTTTCTGAGGAGCCGCCAGACTGCTTTCCAGAGTGGTTGTACCAGCCTGCAATTCCACCAGCAGTGGAGGAGTGTTCCTCTTTCTCCACATCCTCGCCAACAACTGCTGTCTCCTGTGTTTTTGATCTTAGCCATCCTGACTGGTGTGAGATGGAATCTCAGGGTTGTTTTGATTTGCATTTCCCTAATGACTAAGGATGATGAACATCTCTTTAGGTGCTTCTCAGCCATTAGATATTCTTCAGGTGAGAACTCTTTGTGGAGCTCTGTACCCCATTTTTTAATAGGGTTACTTGCCTCTCTGGAGTTTAACTTCTTGAGTTCTTTGTATATCTTGGATATTAGCCCTCTGTCGGATGTAAGGTTGGTAAAGATCATTTCCCAGTTAGTTGGTTGCCGCTTTGTCTTTTTGACGGTGTCTTTTGCCTTGCAAAAACTTTGTAATTTAATGAGGTCCCATTTGTCTATTCTTGATCTTAGAGTATAAGCTATTGGAGTTCTGTTCAGGAAATTCTCCCCTGTGCCCATATGTTCAAGGTTCTTCCCTAGTTTCCCTTCTATTAGTTTCAGTGTGTCTGGTTTTATGTGGAGATCTTTGATCCACTTAGAATTGAGCTTAGTGCAAGGAGATAAGGATGGGTCAATTTGCATTCTTCTGCATGTTGACCTCCAGCTGAGCCAGCACCATTTGTTGAAAAGGCTATCTTTTTTCCACTGGATGGTTTTAGCTCCTTTGTCAAAGATCAAGTGACCATAGGAGTGTGGATTCATTTCTGGGTCTTCAATTCTGTTCCATTGATCTACATGTCTGTTACTGTACCAATACCATGCAGTTTTTAACACTATTGCTCTGTAGTACAGCTTGAGGTCCGGGATACTGATTCCCCCAGAGGTTCTTTTACTCTTGAGAATAGTTTTAGCTATTCTGGGTTTTCTGTTATTCCAGATGAATTTTTGAATTGCTCTTTCTAACTCTATGAAGAATTGAGTTGGGATTTTGATGGGGATTGCATTGAATCTGTGTATTACTTTTGGTAAGATGCTCATTTTTACTATATTAATCCTGCCAATCCATGAGCATGGCAGATTTTTCCATCTTCCGAGGTCTTCTTCAATTTCTTTCTTCAGAGACTTGAAGTTCTTGTCATACAGATCTTTCACTTGTTTGGTTAGCGTCACGCCAAGATACTTAATATGGTTTGTGGCTATCGTAAAGGGTATTATTTCTCTTACTTCTTTCTCAGCCTGCTTATCCTTTGAGTATAGGAAGGCTTCTGACTTGCTTGAGTTGATTTTATATCCGGCCACTTTGCTGAAGTCGTTTATCAGCTGTAGGAGTTCTCTGGTGGAGTTCTTTGGGTCGCTTATGTATACTATCATATCGTCTGCAAATAGTGATAGTTTGACTTCTTCCTTTCCAATTTGTATCCCTTTGACCTCTTTTTCTTGTCTAATTGCTCTAGCTAGAACTTCAAGTACTATATTGAAAAGATATGGAGAGAGAGGGCAGCCTTGTCTAGTCCCTGATTTTAGTGGGATTGCTTCAAGTTTCTCTCCGTTTAGATTGATGCTGGCTACTGGTTTGCTGTAAATTGCTTTTACTATGTTTAGATATGGGCCTTGAATTCCTGATCTTTCCAAGACCTTTAGCATGAAAGGATGCTGAATTTTGTCAAATGCTTTCTCAGCATCTAATGAGATGACCATGTGGTTTTTTTCTTTGAGATTGTTTATGTAGTGGATTACATTGATGGATTTCCTTATATTGAACCATCCCTGCATCCCTGGGATGAAGCCTACTTGATCGTGGTGAATGATCGTTTTGATGTGTTCTTGGATTCGGTTGGCAAGAATTTTATTGAGTATTTTTGCATCGATATTCATAAGAGAGATTGGCCTGAGATTCTCTTTCTTTGTCGGATCTTTGTGTGCTTTTGGTATTAGTGTAATTGTGGCTTCATAGAACGAGTTGGGTAGTGTTCCTTCTGTTTCTATTTTGTGGAACAGTTTGAAGAGTATTGGTGTTAGGTCTTCTTTGAAGGTCTGATAGAATTCTGCACTAAAACCATCTGGACCTGTGCTTTTTTTGGTTGGAAGACTTCCAATGACAACTTCTATTTCTTCAGGGGTTATAGGACGGTTTAGATGGTCTACTTGATCCTGATTTAATTTTGGTACTTGGTATCTGTCAAGGAAATTGTCCATTTCCTCAAGATTTTCTAGTTGTGTTGAATACAGGTTTTTGTAGTAGGATCTGATGATTTTTTGAATTTCCTCAGTTTCTGTTGTTATCTCTCCCTTTTCGTTTCTGATTTTATTAATTTGGATACTATCTCTGTGCCCTCTGGTTAGTCTGGCTAAGGGCTTATCTATCTTGTTGATTTTCTCAAAGAACCAACTCCTCGTTTTGTTGATTCTTTGTATGGTTTTATTTGTTTCTACTTGATTGATTTCAGCCCTGAGTTTGATGATTTCCTGCCTTCTACTCCTCTTTGGTGTATTTGCTTCTTTTTGTTCCAGGGCTTTCAGGTGTGCCATTAAGCTGTTAGTGTATGCTGTCTCCCGTTTCTTTTTGGCGGCACTCAGGGCTATGAATTTTCCTCTTAGCACTGCTTTCATTGTGTCCCATAAGTTAGGGTATGTTGTGCCTTCATTTTCATTAACTTTCAAAAAGTCTTTGATTTCTTTCTTTATTTCCACCTTGACCAAGTTATCATTGAGTAGAGCATTGTTCAGCCTCCATGTGTACGTGGGTTTTCTTTTGTTTTTGTTGCCATTGAAGACCACCCTTATTCCATAGTGATCTGATAGGAGGCATGGGATTATTTCTATCTTCTTGTATCTGTTGAGGTCTGATTTGTGACCAATTATATGGTCAATTTTGGAGAAGGTACCATGAGGAGCTGAGAAGAAGGTGTATTCTTTAGCTCTAGGATGAAATGTTCTATATATATCAGTTAGTTCCATTTGGTCCAAGGCTTCAATTAGATTCACTGTGTCCCTGTTTAGTTTCTGCTTTCCTGAACGATCCATTTCAGAGAGCGGGGTGTTGAAGTCACCCACTATTATTGTGTGCGGTGCGATGTGTGCTTTGAGTTTTAGTAAAGTTTCTTTTACGAATGAGGGTGCCCTTGCATTTGGAGCATAGATATTCAGGATTGAGAGTTCTTGATGGTGGATTTTTCCCTTGATCAGTATGTAGTGTCCTTCTGTGTCTTTTTTGATGACTTTGGGTTGAAAATCAATTTTATCCGATATTAGGATGGCTACTCCACCTCGTTTCTTGGGGCCATTTGCTTGTAAAATTGTTTTCCAGCCTTTTACTCTGAGGTAGTGTTTGTCTTTGACACTGAGGTGCGTTTCCTGCATGCAGCAAAAAGCTGGGTCCTGTTTACGTATCCAGTCTGCTAGTCTATGTCTTTTAATTGGGGAATTGAGACCATTGATATTAAGAGAGATTAAGGCATAGTGATTATTGCCATCTGCCATTCTTGACGCTATCTTTATGTTTGAGTGGTTATCTACTTTTGGGTTTGATTCAAGAAGGTTATTATCTCATTTTTTCCAGGGTGTTGTTTCTCTCCCTGTATTGGAGGTTTCCACCTATTATCCGTTGCAGGGCTGGATTTGTGGAAAGATATTGTGAAAATTTGGTTTTATCATGGAATATCTTGGTCTCTCCATCTATGGTGATTGAGAGTTTTGCTGGGTATAGTAGTCTAGGCTGGCATTTGTGCTGTCTTAGTGTCTGCATGAGATCTGCCCAGGATCTTCTGGCTTTCATAGTCTCTGGTGAGAAGTCTGATGTGATTCGGATAGGTCTTCCTTTGTATGTTACTTGGCCCTTTTCTCTTACTGCATTTAGTATTCTTTCTTTGTTTAGAACATTCGGTGTTTTGATTATTATGTGACGGGAGGTATTTCTGTTCTGGTCCAGTCTGTTTGGAGTTCTGTAGGCTTCTTGTATGTTCATCGGCATCTCTCTCTTTAAGTTAGGGAAGTTTTCCTCCATAATTTTGTTGAAGATGTTTACTGGCCCTTTAAGTTGCAAATCTTCACTCTCATCTATACCTATAATCCTTAGGTTTGGTCTTCTCATTGTGTCCTGGATTTCCTGGATGTTTTGGGTTACGCGTTTTTTGCATTTTGCATTTTCTTTGACTGTTGAGTCGATGCTTTCTATGGAATCTTCAGCACCTGAGATTCTTTCTTCCATCTCTTGTATTCTATTGTTGATGTTTGCATCTATGACTCCTGATTTCTTCCCAAGGTTTTCTATCTCCAAAGTTGTCTCCCTTTGTGATTTCTTAGTTGTTTCTACTTCCTTTTTTAGTTCCTGGATGGATTTGCTGAGATCCTTCACTTGTTTGTTTGTATTTTCCTGTATTTCTTTAAGGTAATTTTGCATTACCTCTTTCAGGATTTCTTCCTGATGACCCACGTTCTCCTGCATTTCTCTGAGCGATTTTTGTGTTTCCTCCTCATGGGATTCCATCTGTTGATCCATCGTCTCCTGCATTTCTTTAAGCAGTTCTCGTGTTTCCTTTGTAAGGGCATCTAACCGTTGATTCATTTCTTTAAGCAATTTTTGTGTTGCCTCCTTATGGGCATCCGTCTGTTGACCCATATTCTTCTGCATTTCTTTATGCAAATTTTGTGATTCCTTTGTGAGTGCATCTACCCGTTGATTCATCTCGTTAAGCGATTTTTGTGTTGTCTCCTTGTGCGCCTCCATCTTTTGATCCATGTTCTCCCGCATTTCTCTAAGCGATTTTTGTGTTTCCTTTGTAAGGGCTTCTAACCGTTGATTCATGGTCTCCTGTAACTCTTTATGAGATTTATTTGTGTCCTTCTTGTGATCCTCTAATAGCATCATGAGAAGTGATTTTAAATCCAGATCTTGTCTTTCGGGTGTGGTGGGGTATCCAGGACTTGCTGCTGTTGGAGAGTTGGGTTCGGATGGTCCTACATTACTTTGATTACTGTTAGTAACATTCCTACGTTTGCCTTTTGCCATCTGGATACCTCTGGTGTTAGTTGGTCCTGCTGCCACTGGCTGTTGGTTGGACCTCCTGTGAGCCTGCAAAGCTATTTCTGCCCCCCCCTGGATTACCAGGATTCCCCTGGCACCGATTTCTGGGGCCTGCCTGCTCCTGAGTGACTTTGGAGCCCTAATGTGCTTTGCCCCAAGTGATCTTATATTGGGGAGGCCTTGCACATCTAAAGGCTCAGCCTAGTGGATTCCTGGAGCAGAGGTCGCCAAAGGGAGGCTGGCAGGCTCCTGCCCTGTGCAGGGGTGTGTGATCTCTCCTGGGGGGGGGAGGGGGCGTCCCTCTGCCAGGCAGAAGTCCCACAGCAGATCTGGCGCGCTGGTCACTGCAGATCAGCCCAGCACCTGGGAGCAGGTTACACACAAGCTGCCTGAACCCGAAGCGATATTATGCCTGTCTGTCTCTGAGCCTGGTGGTCCCAACTACCTGGTCACTGGAGCAAAGATGGCGGAGGGCACTCTCCGTGGCGCCGCTCACCCTGTGGTCACGATGGCCCGCCGATCTGGCACCCAGACGACCACAGCGCCAACCCGCCCTCGGGCACAGAAGGAAGCCCCAACAGGCCGTGTCCCAAGTGATGTTATATTGGGGGGAGAGCCTGGGTACCGGTCTCTCCAGCGCAGTCCGCGGGAACAGAGGTCGCGGAAGGGAAGCTGGCGGGCTCCCTCCCTGCGCAGGGTCCCTCCACCAGGCAGAAGGTCCCACCGCGGAACTGGCGCGCTGGTTACTGCAGATCAGCCCAGCACCTGGGAGCAGGTTACACCCAAGCTGCCTGAAACTGAAGCGATATTATGCCTGTCTGTCTCTGAGCCTGGCGGTCCCAACTACCTGGTCACTGGAGCAAAGATGGCGGAGGGCAGTCTCCGTGGCGCCGCTCACCCTGTGGTCACGATGGCCCGCCGATCTGGCGCCCAGACGACTACAGCGCCAACCCGCCCTCGGGCACAGACGGAAGCCCCAACAGGCCGTGTCCCAAGTGATGTTATATCGGGGGGGGGAGAGCCTGGGTACCGGTCTCTCCAGCGCAGTCCGCGGGAACAGAGGTCGCGGAAGGGAAGCTGGCGGGCTCCCTCCCTGCGCGGGGTCCCTCCAGCAGGCAGAAGGTCCCACCGCGGAACTGGCGCGCTGGTTACTGCAGATCAGCCCAGCACCTGGGGGCAGGTTACACCCAAGCTGCCTGAAACCGAAGCGATATTATGCCTGTCTGTCTCTGAGCCTGGCGGTCCCAACTACCTGGTCACTGGAGCAAAGATGGCGGAGGGCAGTCTCCGTGGCGCCGCTCACCCTGTGGTCACGATGGCCCGCCGATCTGGCGCCCAGACGACTACAGCCTGTATTTCTTTAAGCAGTTCTCGTGTTTCCTTTGTATGGGCATCTATCCACTGATTCATTTCTTTTTTTTTTTTTACCTTTTTTTTGATTTCTGTTTTTTTATTGTTATATGTAAGTACACTGTAGCTGTCTTCAGACACACCGGAAGAGGGCGTCAGGTCTCATTACAGATGGTTGTGAGCCACCATGTGGTTGCTGGGATTTGAACTCAGGACCTTCGGAAGAGCAGTCAGTGATCTTAACCACTGAGCCACCTCTCCAGCCCCACTGATTCATTTCTTTAAGCACTTTTTGTGTTGCCTCCCTATGGGCATCCATCTGTTGACCCATATTCTTCTGCATTTCTTTATGCAATTTTTGTGATTCCTTTGAAAGTGCATCTAACCGTTGATTCATTTCTTTAAGCGATTTTTGTGTTGTCTCCTTGTGAGCCTCCATCTATTGATCCATGTTCTCCTGCATTTCTCTAAGCGATTTTTGTGTTTCCTTTCTAAGGGCTTCTAACCCTTGATTCATGGTCTCCTGTAATTCTTTATTAGATTTATTTGTGTCATTCTTGTGATTCTCTAATAGCATCATGAGAAGTGATTTTAAATCCAGATCTTGTCTTTCGGGTGTGGTGGGGTATGCAGGACTTGCTGCTGTTGGAGAGTTGGGTTCAGATGGTGCCATATTACTTTGATTTCTGTTAATAACGTTCCTACATTTGCCTTTTGCCATCTGGTTACCTCTGGTGTTAGTTGGTTCTGCTGTCACTGGCTGTTGGTTGGACCTCCTGTGAGACTGCAAAGCTATTACTGGCCCCCCTGGATTACCAGGATTCCCCTGGCACCGAATTCTGGGGCCTGCCCTGCTCCTGAGTGACTTTGGAGCCCTGATGTGCCTTGCCCCAAGGGATGTTATATTGGGGAGTCCCTGCACATCCAAAGGCTCAGCTTAGCGGATTCCCGGAGCAGATGTCACCAAAGGGAGGCTGGTAGGTTCCTGCCCTGTGCAGGGGTGTGTGATCTCTCCGGACGGGGAGGGGGCAAGGGGGCGTCCCTCTGCAGGGCAGAAGTCCCACAGCAGGGCTGGCGGGTCGATTACTGCAGACCTGCCCAGCTCTTGGAGCCAGTTACACACAAGCTGCCTGAGACCGAAGTGATATTATGCCTGTCTGTCTCCGAGCCTGGCTGTCCCAACTACCTGGACACTGGAGCAACGATGCTGGAGTGCACTCTCTCTGCGGTGGCGCAGGTCACCCTGCAGGGGGGATGGCCCACAGCAGAGCTGGCGCCCAGACGACCACAGTGCTATCCAGTTCTTGGGAGCAGATGGAAGCCCCAACAGGCTGTGTCCCAAGCGATGTTATATTGGGGAGAACCTGGGTACCTGTCTCCTCAGTGCGGTAGATCCCGGAACAGAGGTTGCCAAAGGGACGCTGGTAGGCTCCCGCCCAGTGCGGGGGGGGGGGGAAGGGTCCCTCTGCAAGGCAGAAGTCCCACAGCAGAGCTGGCGCACTGGTTACTGCAGATCTGCCCAGCTCTTGGAACAGGTTACACACAAGCTGCCTGAGACCGAAGCAATATTATGCCTGTCTGTCTCCGAGCCTGGCTGTCCCAACTACCTGGACACTCGAATTCATTGTTCTTAATAGCTGAGTAGTACTCCATTGTGTATATATACACCACATTTTCTGTATCCATTCATCCATTGAGGGACATCTGGGTTCTTTCCCAGTTTCTGGCTATTATAAATAAGGTTGCTATGAACAAAGTGGAGCATGTGTCCTTACTACATGTTGGAGTATCTTCTGCGTATATGCTGAGGAGTGGTATAGCTGGGTCTTCAGGTAGAACTATGTCCAATTTTCTGCGGAACCACCAAACCGATTTCCTGTGGTTTTACTAGCTTGCAATTCCACCAGCAATGGAGAAGTGTTCTTTTTTCTCCACGTCCTCTCCAGCATCTGCGGTCCCCTAAGTTTTTCATCTTAGCTTTTCTGACTGGTGTGAGGTGTAATCTCAGGGTTGTTTTGATTTGCATTTCCCTGATAACTAAAGATGGTGAACATTTCTTTAGGTGCTTCAGAGACATTCGAGTTTCCTTAGTTGAGAATTTACTGTTTAGCCCTGTACCCCATTTTTAATAGGATTATTTGACTCTCTGGAGTCTAACTTCTTGAGTTCTTTGTATACATTGGATATTAGCCCTCTATCGGTTGTAGGATTGGTAAAGATATTTTCCCGATCTGTTGGTTGCCATTTTGTCCTATTGACAGTATCCTTTGCCTTACTGAAGTTTTGCAGTTTTATAAGGTCCCATTTGTTGATTCTTGTTCTTAGAGCATAAGCCATTGGTGTTCTATTCAGAAAAAAATTTCCCCTGTGCCCATGTGTTCAAGGTTCTTCCCCACTTTCTCCTCTATAAGCTTCAGTGCACCTGGTTTTATGTGGAGGTCCTTGATCCACTTGGACTTGAGCTTTGTACAAGGAAATAAGAACGGGTTGATTTGCATTTTTCTACAGGCTGACCTCCAGTTGATCCAGGACCATTTGTTAAAAATGCTGTCTTTTTTCCACTGTATGTTTTTCGCTCCTTTTTCAATGATCAAGTGACTGTAGGTGTGTGGGTTCATATCTGGGTCTTCAATTCTATTCCATTGTTCTTCTTGCCTGTCTCTGTACCAATACCATACAGTTTTTATCACTATTCTCTCTAGTAGAGCTTGAGGTCAGGGATGGTGATTCTCCAAGTAGATCTTTTGTTTTGGAGAATAGTTTTCACTATCCTGGGTTTTTTGTTATTCCAAATGAATTTGCAGATTGCCCTTTCTAGCTCTATGAAGAATTGATTTGGAATTTTGATGGGGATTGCATTGAACTGTAGATTGCTTTTGGCAAGATGGCCATTTTTGCTATACTAATCCTTCCAATCCATGAGCATGGCAGATTTTTCCATCTTCTGAGATCTTCTATGATTTCTTTCTTCAGAGACTTGAAGTTCTTGTCATACAGATCTTTCACTTGCTTGGTTAGAGTCACACCAATGTATGTAATATTATTTGTGACTATTGTGAAGGGTGTCATTTCTCTAATTTCTTTTTCAACTTGTTTATACTTTGAGTAGAGGAAGGCTACTGATTTGTTTGAATTAATGTTATATCCAGCCACTTTTCTGAAGTTCTTTATCAGCTTTAGGAGTTCTCTGGTGGAATTTTTGGGGTCATTTAAGTATACAATCATATCATCTGCAAATAGTGATACTTTGATTTCTTCCCTTCCAATTTTTATATCCTTTTGTTGTCTAATTTCTCTGGCTAGGACTTCGAATACTATATTAAATAGATAGGGAGAGAGTGGGCAGCCTTGTCTGGTCCCTGATTTTAGTGGGATTGCTTCAAGTTTCTCTCCATTTAGTTTGACGTTAGCTACTGGTTTACAGTATATTGCTTTTACTATGTTTAGGTATGGTCCCTGAGTTCCTCATCTCTCCAAGACTGTTATCATGAAGTGATGCTGAATTTTGTCAAAAGCTTTTTCTGCATCTAATGAAATGACCATGTGTTTTTTCTTTGAGTTTGTTTATGTAGTGGATTACATTGATGGATTTCCATATATTGAACCATCCCTGCGTCCCTGGGATGAAGCCTACTTGATCATCGTGAATTTTTGTTTTGATGCATTCTTGGATTCAGTTGAACAGAATTTTGTTGAGAATTTTTGCATCAATGTTCATAAGAGAAATTGGCCTGATGTTCTCTTTCCTTGTTTGGTCTTTTTTTGGTTTAGGTATATGCATTATTGTGGCTTCATAGAATTAGTTGGGTAGTATTCCTTGAGTTTATATTTTGTGGAATAGTTTGAAGAATATTGGTATTAGCTCTTCTTTGAAGATCTGATAGAATTCCCCACTAAACCCATCTGGTCCTAGGCTTTTTTTGTTGTTGGGAGACTATTAAAAACTGATTCTATTTCCTCAGGACTTATGGGACTATTTAGATTGTTTATCTGATCCTGTTTTAACATTGGCACCTGGTATGTATGTAGAAAATTGTCCATTTTGTTCAGATTTTCCAATTTTGTTGAGTATAAGCCCTTGTAGTAGGTCTCTGATTATTTTTTTAATTTCCACAGTTTCTGTTGTTATGTCTCCCTTTTCATTTCTGATTTTATTAGTTTGGGTAGTGCCTCTGAGCCCTCTGGTTAGTCTGGCTAAGGGTTTATCTATCTTGTTAATTTTCTCAAAGAACCAGCTCCTGATTTTCTTGATTCTTTGTATGACTTTTTTTGGTTTCTATTTGGTTGAATTCAACCCTGAGTTTATTTATTTCCTGCCATCTACTCCTCTGGTGATTTTGCTTCTTTTTGTTCTAGAGCTTTCAGGTGTGTTGTCAAGCTGCTAGTGTAAGCTCTCTCCAGTTTCTTTTTGGAGGCACTTAGAGTTATGAGTTTTCCTCTTAGCACTGCTTTCATTGTGTCCCATAAGTTTTGGTATGATATGTCCTCATTTTTATTAAATTCTGAAAAGTCTTTTATTTCTTTCTTTATTTCTCCCTTGACCAAGCTATTATTGAGTAGATCATTTTTCAACGTCCATATATATGTGTGTTTTCTGTTGTTTTAGTTTGAACTCAAGACCCCCCCCCCCTTAGGCCATGGTGATCTGATAGGGTGCATGGAATTATTGCTATATTCCTGTATCTGTTGAGACCTATTTTGTGACCATTTATATAGTCAGTTTTGGAGAAGGTACCATGAGGTGCTGAGAAGAAGGTATATTCTTTTGCTTGAGGATGGATTGTTCTATAAATATCTGTTAGATACATTTGGTCCATAATTTTAGTTATTTTCACTGTGTCTCTGCTTAGTTTCTGTTTCCATGATTTGACCATTGTTGAGAGTGGGGTGTTGAAGTCTCTCACTATCATTGTGTGGGGTGCAATGTGTGCTTTGAGCTTTAGTAAAGTTTCTTTTATGAATGTGGGTGCCCTTGCATTTGGAGCATAGATGTTCAGAATTGAGAGTTCATCTTGGTAAATTTATCCCTTGATAAGTATGAAGTGTCCTGCCTTATCTTTTTTGACAACTTTTGGTTGAAAGTTGATTTTATCCAACATAAATATGGCCACTCCAGCTTCTTTCTTTGGGCCATTTGCTTGGAAAATTATTTTCCAACCTTTGACTCTGAGGTCATGTCTGTTTTTGTCACTGAGGTCCATTTCTTGTATGCAGCAAAATGTTGTGTCCTGTTTACATATCTAGTCTGTTAGTCTATGTCTATTTATTGGGGAATTGAGAACATTGATGTTAAGAGATATTAAGGAAAGGTGATTGTTGCTTCCTGTTATTTTCATTGTTAAAGGTGGAATTTTGTGTGACTATCTTCTTTTGGGTTTGTTGAAAGAAGATTAGTTTATTGCTTTTTCTAGGGTGTAGTTTCCCACCTTGTGTTGGTATTTTCCACCCATTATCCTTTGAAGTGCTGGGTTTGTGGAAAGATACTGTGTAAATTAGGTTCTGTCATGGAATATCTTGTTTTCTCCATCTATGGCAATTGAGAGTTTTCCTGGGTATAGTAGCCTGAACTGACATTTATGTTCTCTTAGGGTCTGTATGACATCTGCCCAGGATCTTCTAACTTTCATAGTTTCCGGTGAGAAGTCTGGTGTAATTTTGATAGGTCTGCCTTTATATGTTACTTGACCCTTACTGCTTTTAATT
Source organism: Tokudaia tokunoshimensis (assembly GCA_036184795.1). NCBI lineage: Eukaryota > Metazoa > Chordata > Mammalia > Rodentia > Muridae > Tokudaia > Tokudaia tokunoshimensis. The sequence continues at coordinate 4,729,654 of BTHU01000007.1, read as the reverse complement.
TTCTTTCTTTCTTTAGTGCATTTGGTGTTTTGATTATTATGTGTCTGGAGGAATTTCTGTTCTGGTCCAGTCTGTTTGGAGTTCTGTAGGCTTCTTGTATATTCATGGTCATCTCTTTCTTTAGGTTAGGGAAGTTTTCCTCTATAATTTTTTTTGAAGATATTTACTGGCCCTTTAAGTTGTAAATCCTTGCTTTCTTCTATATCTACAATACTTAGGTTTGGTATTCCTATTGAGTCCTATATTTCCTGGATGTTTTGGATTACAAGTTTTTTGCATTTTGCATTTTCTTTAACTGTCGAGTAAATTTTTTCTATGGTATCTTCAACACCTGAGATTCTTTCTTCTATCTCTTGCATTCTGTTGTTGATGCTTGCATTTATGACTCCTGAATTCTTTCCAAGGTTTTATGTCTCCAGAGATGTCTCACTTTGTGATTTCTTTATTGTTTCTACTTCCATTTTTAGCTCCTGGATGGTTTTGTTCAGTTCCTTCACTTGTTTGTTTGTGTTTTCCTGAAATTCCCTAAGGGATTTTGATTTTTGTGTTTCCTCTTTAAGGGTTTCTACCTGTTGGCCCATGCTGTCCTGTATTTCTTTAAGGAATTTTTGTGCTTCCTCTTTAAGGGCTTGTACCTTTTGACCCATTTTCTCTTGTATTTCTTTAAGGGAGTTATGTATGTCCTTCTTAAAGTCCTCTATTAGCATCATGAGATGTGATTTTAAATCCAGCTGTTGGTGATCTGTGCCTGGAGAGAGTGCTGTAGCCTCTGCCATCTTTGCTCTGGTACTAGACCAGACAGGGATGCCAGGTAAACAGAGATTTCCCAAGTATAACATCGCTTGGGACACAGCCAGCAAGGGTGCCACCTGCACCCAAGAGCTGGGCAGCTCTGTGGTCATCTGTGGACCAGCTCTTCTGTAGGACATTTGCCCTGTGAGTGACCCACCTCTGGAGGGAGTGCAGCAGCCTCTGCCATCATTGCTCTGGTGATAGACTAGACAGGAGCTTCAGTGCACCATCTCCAAGTGGTGCAGGAAGCCAACTATCTACCCCGCTGCTTGGAGGAATCAGCCAGTGCAGGAGAGACCTGCATTGCAGAGCAGAGGAGCTGTCTTCTGCCACTGGGTACCATATCCAAGGGACACACGGAGGTAACTAACCACTCAGGAATGCAGAGAGGACCGGTGATACAGTAGGACCACCCCTGCTGCTAAGAGGAACCAGCCTGAAACCCTAAGGACACAAGAGCCTAGGAACAGACTGGGACAAGAGTCTTCTGATTACTGCCTGCACCCAGAGTTGATCTGGGCCACAGAGGTATATACCCAAATACAACTATAAGAGAGTGGGTCTTGCAGAAGTACTTACATATCAGTATACACAGAGAGAACAGGTCTCCCAGGAGCACAGAGAAACCACAGTCAGAGACAGCAACACCAGCTAACACCAGAGATAACCAGATGGCAAAAGCCAAATGCAAGAACACCACCAACAGAAACCAAGGCAACATGGCTTCATCGGAACCAAGTTCTTCAACAACAGCAAGTCACATATCAAAGGATACCTCAGAAGAAGGAAGGAGAAGTGCCTGGTCCTGGAAGGGCTCAATGTGTCAGTGTAGGGGAATACCTGGAAGGGGAGGTGGGGGTGGGTTGGTTGGGGAGCAGGGGGGTGGGAAGAGTGCGTATGTGACTTTTGGGGAGGGGGGAACTAGTAAGAGGGAAATCATTTGAAATGTAATTAAAGAATATATCTAATAAAAAGTACAAAAAATATCTAGCTCTTGTTTTTCCGGTGTGTTAGTGTATCCAGGTTTTCCTCTTGTGGGAGAACTGGGTTTTGATCATGCCGTGTTGCCTTGGTTTCTGTTGGTAATGATCTTTCATTAGCCTTTTGTCATGTATTTTTCTCTGGTGTTAGCTGGTCCTGCTGTCTCTGATTTTGGCTTATCTGTCCTGTAAACCTGTGTATATGTACTCCTGGGATTCCTGTTCTATCTGTGCACACAGGTATGTAGGCTCTCCTGGGAGACCAGCTCTCCTCTGCTCCCAGGCCTCTCTGCACTCCAAATGATCTACGAGTGGCTAGTTCTCTAGGTCACTGTTGTAGACCTGGCAAGATTCTGCCACAGCAGAAAGGGCAAATGCACTGAGTGGCTGGTTCTTTAGGAAGTATCAGGAGATGGAATCTTCACCAAGGCAGACCTGGCAAGGTTCTGCTACAGCAGAAAGGGCTGGTGGCAGTGAGAAGGGGAGAAGGATTGGAAGGGGACTGCTTTTTGGAAGGGCAGAGCTTTTGGTGGTTGCTGGGTAGTGAGTCTTGCCGGATCCTTGGCAGCAGCTCTGGGCCTCCAGATGTGGGAGGGGGGTTCTTACCAACTGCCCTGAGTGGCTGGTTCTCTAGGAAGTGTCAGGAGATGGAATATTCACTGAAGCACAACTGGCAAGGTTCTGCCACAGTAGAAAGGCTGGCTGCCCCTATAATCCTGAATTTGATATTTTCACTGTGTTCCAGATTTCATTGATGCTTTACATCAGGAATTTTTAGATTGAACAATTTATTTGACTAATTTATGTTTCCTCGATTGTTTCTTCAATGCCTGAGAGTCTCTTTCCATATTTTATATTCTGTTGGTGAAGATTACCTCTGTAGTTCATTTGCTAACCTAAATTTTCCTTTTCCAGAATTTTCTCACCTGTGTTTTCTTTTTTCGTTTTAAAAATTTATTATTTTACCTTACATCCCAGTATCAGCTCTCCCTCTCCTTCCAGTAATCCTTCACACAGATCCTCTCCCCATTCCTCGTCCTTTCACACACTACACTCTCCTCCATGTTCCCTGGCACATCATGTCACTGCCGTACTAGATACATCCTCTCCCCATGAGGCCAGACAAGGTGGCCTAGTTAGGGGAATGGAACCTGCAGGCAGGCAGGCAGGCAGGCAGGCAAGCAACTGATTCAGGAACAGCCCCTGCTCCAGTTATTGGGGGGCTGGCATAAAGACCAACCTGCATATCTGTTACATATATGCAGGGGGGCCAGGTCTTGTATTGCTCTCTCTTTGGTTGGTGGTTCAGTCTCTAGAAGTTCCCAAGTGTTCAGGTTAGTTGACTTTGTTGGACTTCCTGTGGAGGCCCTGTCCTCTTAGGGTCCCTCAATCCTCCTCCCAACCCTTCCATAAGACTCCCTGAGCTCTACCTAATGTTTGGGTATAGGTCTCTGCATATCTGTCTATTTGCTGCAGTGTGGAGCCTCTCAGAGGACAGTCCTGTCTCAGGCATAATATCGTATTATTAATAGTGTCATGGATTGGTTCTTGCCCATGGGATAGGTCTCAATTTGGGGCAGTCATTAGTTGACATTTCCCTCCTTCTCTCTTCTTTGCCTCTCCAAATAACTAGGAGGGCCTAAAAGAATGGTTGAATCTTCCTCAGAAAGGGAACAAAAATAGCTATTAGAGGTGGATGAAGGGAGGTTACTGGGTGAATGAGGAAATGGGGAGAGGAGAAGGATTGAGGGAGGGCTCAGATGAGAGTGTGCAGGGGAGAAAGAATGGCTATCAGTTGGATATCATTCTCTTCTGAGTGGGTGGGAGACCCCTGAATATCCTTGTTGGGAGACTTTTAATGACTGTTTCTATTTTCTTATAGGACTGTTTAGATAGTTTACTTGATATTGACTTAACTTCGTAAGTGGTATTTGTCTAGAAAGTCATTGGTCTTGTTTATATTTTTCCATTTTGTAGAGTACTAGCTTTTGAAGTAAGACCTAATGATTTTATTTTATTTTTTTAATTTACATTCCAAATCACTTCCCCTTTCCCGTTTCCTCCCTCCCTGAAAGTCCCATAAGCCCCCTTCCCTCCCTCTTTTCTCCATTCAACCCCCTCTCATTACTCTGTCCTGGCGTTCCCCTACATCCAGTCTTTCCAGGACCAGGGGTCTCTCCTTCCATCTTTTTAGAAATCTATTGATATGCTGATTGTGTCTAGGGTATTCTGAGATTCTGGGTCAATATCCCCTTATCAGTGACTGCATACCATGTGTGATCTTTTGTGATTGGGTTACCTCACTAAGGATGATATTTTCAAGTTCTGACCATTTGCCTAGGAATTTCGTGAATTCATTGTTTTTAATTGCAGAGAAGTATTCCATTGTGTAAATATACCACATCTTCTGAATCCATTCCTCCGTTGAGGGACATCTGGGTTCTTTCCAGCTTCTGGCTATTATAAATAAGGCTGCTATGAACATAGTGGAGCATGTGTCCTTATTGCATGCAGGTAAAGTCTCTGGGTATATGCCCAGGAGTGGTATAGCCGGATCCTCCGGAAGTGTCATGCCCAGTTATCTGAGGAACCGCCAGACTGCTTTCCAGAGTGGTTGTACCAGCCTGCAATTCCACCAGCAGTGGAGGAGTGTTCCTCTTTCTCCACATCCTCGCCAACAACTGCTGTCTCCTGTGTTTTTGATCTTAGCCATCCTGACTGGTGTGAGATGGAATCTCAGGGTTGTTTTGATTTGCATTTCCCTAATGACTAAGGATGATGAACATCTCTTTAGGTGCTTCTCAGCCATTAGATATTCTTCAGGTGAGAACTCTTTGTGTAGCTCTGTACCCCATTTTTTAATAGGGTTACTTGCCTCTCTGGAGTTTAACTTCTTGAGTTCTTTGTATATCTTGGATATTAGCCCTCTGTCGGATGTAAGGTTGGTAAAGATCATTTCCCAGTTAGTTGGTTGCCGCTTTGTCTTTTTGACGGTGTCTTTTGCCTTGCAAAAACTTTGTAATTTAATGAGGTCCCATTTGTCTATTCTTGATCTTAGAGCATAAGCTATTGGAGTTCTGTTCAGGAAATTCTCCCCTGTGCCCATATGTTCAAGGTTCTTCCCTAGTTTCCCTTCTATTAGTTTCAGTGTGTCTGGTTTTATGTGGAGATCTTTGATCCACTTAGAATTGAGCTTAGTGCAAGGAGATAAGGATGGGTCAATTTGCATTCTTCTGCATGTTGACCTCCAGCTGAGCCAGCACCATTTGTTGAAAAGGCTATCTTTTTTCCACTGGATGGTTTTAGCTCCTTTGTCAAAGATCAAGTGACCATAGGAGTGTGGATTCATTTCTGGGTCTTCAATTCTGTTCCATTGATCTACATGTCTGTTACTGTACCAATACCATGCAGTTTTTAACACTATTGCTCTGTAGTACAGCTTGAGGTCCGGGATACTGATTCCCCCAGAGGTTCTTTTACTCTTGAGAATAGTTTTAGCTATTCTGGGTTTTCTGTTAATCCAGATGAATTTTTGAATTGCTCTTTCTAACTCTATGAAGAATTGAGTTGGGATTTTGATGGGGATTGCATTGAATCTGTGTATTACTTTTGGTAAAATGCTCATTTTTACTATATTAATCCTGCCAATCCATGAGCATGGCAGATTTTTCCATCTTCTGAGGTCTTCTTCAATTTCTTTCTTCAGAGACTTGAAGTTCTTGTCATACAGATCTTTCACTTGTTTGGTTAGTGTCACGCCAAGATACTTAATATGGTTTGTGGCTATTGTAAAGGGTATTATTTCTCTTACTTCTTTCTCAGCCTGCTTATCCTTTGAGTATAGGAAGGCTTCTGACTTGCTTGAGTTGATTTTATATCCGGCCACCTTGCTGAAGTCGTTTATCAGCTGTAGGAGTTCTCTGGTGGAGTTCTTTGGGTCGCTTATGTATACTATCATATCGTCTGCAAATAGTGATAGTTTGACTTCTTCCTTTCCAATTTGTATCCCTTTGACCTCTTTTTGTTGTCTAATTGCTCTAGCTAGAACTTCAAGTACTATATTGAAAAGATATGGAGAGAGAGGGCAGCCTTGTCTAGTCCCTGATTTTAGTGGGATTGCTTCAAGTTTCTCTCCATTTAGATTGATGCTGGCTACCGGTTTGCTGTAAATTGCTTTTACTATGTTTAGATATGGGCCTTGAATTCCTGATCTTTCCAAGACCTTTAGCATGAAAGGATGCTGAATTTTGTCAAATGCTTTCTCAGCATCTAATGAGATGACCATGTGGTTTTTTCTTTGAGATTGTTTATGTAGTGGATTACATTGATGGATTTCCTTATATTGAACCATCCCTGCATCCCTGGGATGAAGCCTACTTGATCGTGGTGAATGATCGTTTTGATGTGTTCTTGGATTCGGTTGGCAAGAATTTTATTGAGTATTTTTGCATCGATATTCATAAGAGAGATTGGCCTGAGATTCTCTTTCTTTGTCGGATCTTTGTGTGCTTTTGGTATTAGTGTAATTGTGGCTTCATAGAACGAGTTGGGTAGTGTTCCTTCTGTTTCTATTTTGTGGAACAGTTTGAAGAGTATTGGTGTTAGGTCTTCTTTGAAGGTCTGATAGAATTCTGCACTAAAACCATCTGGACCTGTGCTTTTTATGGTTGGAAGACTTCCAATGACAACTTCTATTTCTTCAGGGGTTATAGGACGGTTTAGATGGTCTATTTGATCCTGATTTAATTTTGGTACTTGGTATCTGTCAAGGAAATTGTCCATTTCCTCAAGATTTTCTAGTTGTGTTGAATGCAGGTTTTTGTAGTAGGATCCGATGATTTTTTGAATTTCCTCAGTTTCTGTTGTTATCTCTCCCTTTTCGTTTCTGATTTTATTAATTTGGATACTATCTCTGTGCCCTCTGGTTAGTCTGGCTAAGGGCTTATCTATCTTGTTGATTTTCTCAAAGAACCAACTCCTCGTTTTGTTGATTCTTTGTATGGTTTTATTTGTTTCTACTTGATTGATTTCAGCCCTGAGTTTGATGATTTCCTGCCTTCTACTCCTCTTTGGTGTATTTGCTTCTTTATGTTCCAGGGCTTCCAGGTGTGCCATTAATCTGTTAGTGTATGCTGTCTCCCGTTTCTTTTTGGCGGCACTCAGGGCTATGAATTTTCCTCTTAGCACTGCTTTCATTGTGTCCCATAAGTTAGGGTATGTTGTGCCTTCATTTTCATTAACTTTCAAAAAGTCTTTGATTTCTTTCTTTATTTCCACCTTGACCAAGTTATCATTGAGTAGAGCATTGTTCAGCCTCCATGTGTACGTGGGTTTTCTTTTGTTTTTGTTGCCATTGAAGACCACCCTTATTCCATAGTGATCTGATAGGAGGCATGGGATTATTTCTATCTTCTTGTATCTGTTGAGGTCTGATTTGTGACCAAGTATATGGTCAATTTTGGAGAAGGTACCATGAGGAGCTGAGAAGAAGGTGTATTCTTTAGCTCTAGGATGAAATGTTCTATATATATCAGTTAGTTCCATTTGGTCCAAGGCTTCAATTAGATTCACTGTGTCCCTGTTTAGTTTCTGCTTTCCTGAACGATCCATTTCAGAGAGCGGGGTGTTGAAGTCACCCACTATTATTGTGTGCGGTGCGATGTGTGCTTTGAGTTTTAGTAAAGTTTCTTTTACAAATGAGGGTGCCCTTGCATTTGGAGCATAGATATTCAGGATTGAGAGTTCTTGATGGTGGATTTTTCCCTTGATCAGTATGTAGTGTCCTTCTGTGTCTTTTTTGATGACTTTAGGTTGAAAATCAATTTTATCCGATATTAGGATGGCTACTCCATCTCGTTTCTTGGGGCCATTTGCTTGTAAAATTGTTTTCCAGCCTTTTACTCTGCGGTAGTGTTTGTCTTTGACACTGAGGTGCGTTTCCTGCATGCAGCAAAATGCTGGGTCCTGTTTACGTATCCAGTCTGCTAGTCTATGTCTTTTAATTGGGGAATTGAGACCATTGATATTAAGAGAGATTAAGGCATAGTGATTATTGCCATCTGCCATTCTTGACGCTATCTTTATGTTTGAGTGGTTATCTACTATTGGGTTTGATTCAAGAAGGTTATTATCTCATTTTTTCCAGGGTGTTGTTTCTCTCCTTGTATTGGCGGTTTCCACCTATTATCCGTTGCAGGGCTGGATTTGTGGAAAGATATTGTGAAAATTTGGTTTTATCATGGAATATCTTGGTCTCTCCATCTATGGTGATTGAGAGTTTTGCTGGGTATAGTAGTCTAGGCTGGCATTTGTGCTGTCTTAGTGTCTGCATGAGATCTGCCCAGGATCTTCTGGCTTTCATAGTCTCTAGTGAGAAGTCTGATGTGATTCGGATAGGTCTTCCTCTGTATGTTACTTGGCCCTTTTCTCTTACTGCATTTAGTATTCTTTCTTTGTTTAGAACATTCGTTGTTTTGATTATTATGTGACGGGAGGTATTTCTGTTCTGGTCTAGTCTGTTTGGAGTTCTGTAGGCTTCTTGTACGTTCATCGGCATCTCTCTCTTTAAGTTAGGGACGTTTTCCTCCATAATTTTGTTGAAGATGTTTACTGGCCCTTTAAGTTGCAAATCTTCACTCTCATCTATACCTATAATCCTTAGGTTTGGTCTTCTCATTGTGTCCTGGATTTCCTGGATGTTTTGGGTTACACGTTTTTTGCATTTTGCATTTTCTTTGACTGTTGAGTCGATGCTTTCTATGGAATCTTCAGCACCTGAGATTCTTTCTTCCATCTCTTGTATTCTATTGTTGATGTTTGCATCTATGACTCCTGATTTCTTCCCAAGGTTTTCTATCTCCAAAGTTGTCTCCCTTTGTGATTTCTTAGTTGTTTCTACTTCCTTTTTTAGTTCCTGGATGGATTTGCTGAGATCCTTCACTTGTTTGTTTGTATTTTCCTGTATTTGTTTAAGGTATTTTTGCATTACCTCTTTCAGGATTTCTTCCTGATGACCCATGTTCTCCTGCATTTCTCTGAGCGATTTTTGTGTTTCCTCCTCATGGGATTCCATCTGTTGATCCATCGTCTCCTGCATTTCTTTAAGCAGTTCTCGTGTTTCCTTTGTAAGGGCATCTAACCGTTGATTCATTTCTTTAAGCAATTTTTGTGTTGCCTCCTTATGGGCATCCATCTGTTGACCCATATTCTTCTGCATTTCTTTATGCAAATTTTGTGATTCCTTTGTGAGTGCATCTACCCGTTGATTCATCTCGTTAAGCGATTTTTGTGTTGTCTACTTGTGCGCCTCCATCTTTTGATCCATGTTCTCCCGCATTTCTCTAAGCGATTTTTGTGTTTCCTTTGTAAGGGCTTCTAACCGTTGATTCATGGTCTCCTGTAACTCTTTATGAGATTTATTTGTGTCCTTCTTGTGATCCTCTAATAGCATCATGAGAAGTGATTTTAAATCCAGATCTTGTCTTTCGGGTGTGGTGGGGTATCCAGGACTTGCTGCTGTTGGAGAGTTGGGTTCGGATGGTCCCACATTACTTTGATTACTGTTAGTAACATTCCTACGTTTGCCTTTTGCCAACTGGATACCTCTGGTGTTAGTTGGTCCTGCTGCCACTGGCTGTTGGTTGGACCTCCTGTGAGCCTGCAAAGCTATTTCTGCCCCCCTGGATTACCAGGATTCCCCTGGCACCGATTTCTGGGGCCTGCCTGCTCCTGAGTGACTTTGGAGCCCTAATGTGCTTTGCCCCAAGTGATCTTATATTGGGGAGGCCTTGCACATCTAAAGGCTCAGCCTAGTGGATTCCTGGAGCAGAGGTCGCCAAAGGGAGGCTGGCAGGCTCCTGCCCTGTGCAGGGGTGTGTGATCTCTCCTGGGGGATGGGAGGGGGCGTCCCTCTGCCAGGCAGAAGTCCCACAGCAGATCTGGCGCGCTGGACACTGCAGATCAGCCCAGCACCTGGGAGCAGGTTACACACAAGCTGCCTGAGACCGAAGCGATATTATGCCTGTCAGTCTCTGAGCCTGGCGGTCCCAACTACCTGGTCACTGGAGCAAAGATGGTGGAGGGCACTCTCCGTGGCGCCGCTCACCCTGTGGTCACGATGGCCCGCCGATCTGGCACCCAGACGACCACAGCGCCAACCCGCCCTTGGGCACAGACGGTAGCCCCAACAGGCCGTGTCCCAAGTGATGTTATATTGGGGGCAGAGCCTGGGTACCCGTCTCTCCAGCGCAGTCCGCGGGAACAGAGGTCGCGGAAGGAAAGCTGTCAGGCTCCCTCCCAGCGCGGGGTCCCTCCACCAGCTAATGGTTTTTTTAATTTCTCTAGTTTCTGTTGTTATGTTTATTATTTCTGATTTTGTTAATTTGGGGTTTTTTAAATGGTGGTGAAGAACATGAAAACAAAAGCCAAATAGCATGTCATGATGTATTGTATCTTTCTTGATATACTAAGTATGATCAAAATAATTTGTATACATGAATAAAATTTTAATTAATAAAATCTATAAAATTTTCATCCATGAATAGTTGTCATTTAATAATTAAAAGATTAAATGCCATGAATTAGACATGTGTTTCATTTTAAAAAATGTTTCTCTAGAGTGAGAATTCCCAGACAAACATGTAGAAAACTGAATGTCTAGGTCTGTTTTTTAGTTCATTGATGAATTTCAGAGAGCAAAAAAGATCTTTATGGATACTCATAAAGATAAAATCTCTCATATCAGAGTTATTTATTTTATAAATTTTGAAAATGCTTTCATCTTTCATGATTTTTAATGTTCTTCTGTAAGGATAGATAGAATTTAAACAGAAATTTAATAAATACATATTAAATGTTCAGTTCGGTTGATTTGAGGATTTGATGTTTGCCACACCATCCATAATGCTTACATCTTCTTTTAGAATACCAACACAGAAATACGAGTTTATTCTTGTACTGCTTTTTGCTATTGATGAGATCAACAGGAACCCTTACATTTTACCAAACATGTCTTTGATATTTTCTTTGATTCCTGACATGTGTTTTGATACATTGAGAAAACTTGATGAAGAAATTTCATTAAAAAACAGTACTGTAAGATTTATTAATTACGTATGTGGAGTGTCTGTATGTGATGTAGTACTTACAGGACCATCATGGACTACATCTCTAAAACTGGTGATTATTTCCCGCACTCCAAAGGTGAGTCTGTGTGGGGAAAAATGGGAGGTAATAGCTCATCTCATCAATGCCAATTCCAAGTTACCACAGAGAATAAATAGATAGCATGGGTTTGTGTTTACTGATCTATATATTCTAAAATATTAAGGAACTAATATTGATTTGTCATTAGCATTTCCTTGTGTTACAAAAACATGGGTTCACAGGAGAAATATAAAACAGTTTTGTTGAACATTCAGACTGTCAGAAATATTATAGAACCCTATAAGAATAATGCATAGCATTTACAAGGCAATCTTATTGTCCTTTGAAGGTATTCTGGAAGGTAACATAACTCATATTTATGAATGAACTTCTAACCAATCATATTTCTCTCTTTGCTTCCTCTGTTCTTCAACCTTCAGATTTTCTTTGGACCATTTCATCCTATCCTGAATGATAACATCCAGTTTCCCCATGTCTACCAGATAGCTCACAAGGACACATGTTTGCCCCATGGCATAGTCTCTTTGATGGTTTATTTTACATGGACCTGGATAGGGCTAGTCATCTCAGATGATGACCAGGGAACTCAGTTTCTCTCAGACTTGAGAGAAGAGATGAAAACTAATGGAGTCTGTTTAGCTTTTGTAAATGTCATCCCAGAGAGCATGCAATTATATATGACAAGGGGTGTAATATATGATAAGCAAATCATACTATCATCAGCAAAGGTTGTTATCATTTATGGTGAAATGAACTCTACCCTGGAAGCCAGCTTCAGAAGATGGATGCATTTAGGTGTACAGAAAATCTGGGTCACCACCTCACAATGGGATGTCACTGCAAGTAAGAAAGACTTCAACATTAACCCCTTCCATGGGACTGTCACTTTTGTACACCACAATGGTGTGATTTCTAAATTTAGAAATTTTATGCAATCAATAAACACTTCCAAATACCCAGTAGACATTTCTCAGATGAGACAGAAGTGGAATTATTTTAATTGTTCAGATTCCAATACCAACTATAGGGGAATAAATCATTCTTTGTTCAACACTTCATTGGAATGGTTATCACAGCATAGATTTGACATGGTCCTAAGTGAAGAAGGTTACAATTTATACAATGCTGTTTATGCTGTGGCTCACACCTACCATGAAATCGTTCTTCAACAAATAGAGTCTCAGCAAACAGCAGAACTCAGAGGAATATTCTACAACTGTCAACAGGTAACATATCTCACTTTCTCCATCATACTTAACTTGTGCTATTTTAAAATAGCACCAATATTCATATGAATTTGAGACTATTCTACCAATACAGGGAGGGTTTCTATACCTCAAAACTCCCTAATGTAAGAATTTTATGTGTATAAGTAGAAAAAGTTTATGATTCCGTGGATGACAATATTTTTGTGTGATTATCTGTTATTTTTGTGACAATGTGTTTCAACATTTTACCAAACATGTTCAATACTGGAAATAGGAACTAAAAGTTTTATTATAAAATCTTCAACTGACAAGTAGAAGAGAGTTTGCTTTTCTTTTTTTAATTGGATATTTTATGTATTTACATTTCAAATGTTATCCCCTTTCCAAGTTTCCCCTCCAGAACCCCTTCCCCTTTGTTGGGTATTTCAGTTAATCTCATCCCTGTTTGGTCCTGGGAGCCTCTTGCTTTCCTGGCATCTGGGACTTTCTGGTGGCTTGTTTGAGTTTCTCTGTAATTCTTTAAAGGATTTTTGTGTTTCCTTTTCAAGGGCTTCCACCTGTTGGCCCATGTTCTCCTGTATTTCTTTGAGGGAGTTATTTATGTCCTTCTTGAAGTCTTCTATCAGCATCATAAGATGAGATTTTTAAATCCAGATTTTGCTTTTCTGGTGTGTTGGGGTATCCAGGAGTTATTGTTGTGGGAAAACTGTGTTCAGATGGTGCTATGTTGCCTTGGTTTCTTCTTATTTATTTATTTATTTTTTATTTTCTATATTTTTTATTTTTATTCCCAATGATTTCCCCTTTCATGGTTCCCCCCTCCCCAAAAGTCCCATAAGCCCTCTTTCGTTCCCCTGTTTCCCAGTGACTGCCTTGGTTTCTGTTGGCAATGTTCTTGTGTTTGCCTTTTGCAGGGCAATCTTTCTTAAAATGTTAAAATATTACAGCCGCCACTATCAGCATAGACTCCTTTGGTATTATCAGGACAGTATTTGGACAGGTGTCCCATTTTTCTGTAGATGAAACATTTTGCAAAAGGAAATTCACGGAGTTCAGGGTCTATGTTAGTTCTGCCCTTCGTTATCTCTCATGCTCCATGGACCCACCGTGGTAACAGATGCTGGTGCCCATGTCCTGACTCTCTAGTAGAGCTGTGTAGTCAGCAATTCCGTGGCCAGGTTGACAACAATGGAAACATACCATGGCATTCTTCTTTGCCGCCTGTCTCTTTAGCCGCCTTCCTTCCTGTCAACGGTCCTTCTTTAAGGCCACTGCAATTTCTTCACTTACTTCATGGCTATTGGCTACTATCAGCTGTCCATTGTGAAGCACCTGTGAGCTCTGTTTCAGGTACTCCATGAATCCATTCACATCTTCATTCAAATACTCTTTTTTCTTTTTGCTTGAGGTGCATCATTTCTAAGGAACAGCCCGCTGCTTTGACATTGCTTATGATTTAGATGGGTTTGGTCTGTTCTCTCCACAGACCCCTTCTTCATGTCCTGCTATGATGTTGCTGACAAGGGTCTCTTACTATTTGAAGTAGTAACTCTAGCCCACCTGATCTTGGTTGGATCAGAGGTACTTTACTAATCCTATCTGAATCCTCCAGAGCAGCTGAGACAACGAACCTCTCCTGTGTTTCTTTAAGGGAATTATTTATATCCTTCTTAAAGTACTCTATCATCATCATGAAATGTCATTCTAAATTTGAGTCTTCCTTTTCTGGTGTTTTGGCATATCTAGGACTTGCTGTGGTTGGATAACTGGGTTTTGATAATGCCAAGTAGCCTTGTTTTCTGTTGCTTAGTTTCTTGCACTTCTCACTCGGCATCTGGTTATTTCTGGTGTTAGTTGTTCTTGGTGTCTGTGACTGGAGCTTGTTCTTCCTATGGGCCTGTGAGCCTGTGGTCTTACGTGTGTCATCACTCCTGGGAAGACCAGCTCTCTCCAGGAGGGATTTGGGTATGGAGGGCTGTGTGACAATCTTAGCTCTGGGGTGCAGATGGAGATTGGAAGGATACTGTCCCTGGTTGCTCCATGGTTCCTGTGCACTGTGCCCTCCTGGCAGGTCCCTCTTTGGACAGTTATTAGAGGGAAAGTAGTGGTCTCACCTGAGGACTTAGGAGTGAGAACACGCCTGGGAGACCAGCTCTCTCCAGGCAGGATTTGGGTACCAAGAATTTGTTTTTCAAGAAACAAAATATGTGTTGATCAATGTTATTGGTATTTATTTATATGCAGTATCAATTAAGTGTGCAGACAAATAATGAGAACTAAATGGTTTTATTAAATTTATTTTTATATATTTATTTTCCAAATAACATTTTTATTGATTCCTTAACACCAGGCACCCTGAACAAAATCTCTTCCCTGTCCTTCCATGTCTGCCTCTTCTTTTGCCCCCTCCAAAAACCAAGTCCATTGTATTATCTATACATTCACTAGAGAATGTCCAAACTCTCAGTTATAGCCTTTAAATAGAACTGACTCAGTCCCCTCCCACACCTCTACCAGCAGTCATTAGGTGTGGAGAGCTACTGGTCAACATCTCAATCACACTTTTACTATTTCTCTTTGATCGCTTTCAGTCTAGGCTATTATTTTTTTGGAGGGATGTTGGGGTTTCATAAAAGCCCTCCATATCTCTCCCTCTAAACTTTTGCATCTATATCTCATCAATATCAGAGGAAATGTATTGTCCTTGCATTTAAGTCAGAAGAGACATCGACCGTGGTATTTACATGATTTACTTACTTCTTGTTTTTCTTTCAACAACATTCAGGCTCCTTATCCCCTCTCAATTCTACGACTTTTTTTTAAAATTGTTTTTGCTACACACACACACACACACACACACACAAATACAAACACAAACACATAAACACTTATATAAAACATCCACACTTTCTTAGTGTTTTGATAGTTTTTCTACAAGTAATGAGCATACAGCTCTTTCAATGTTATTAAATATTTCATGTTTGTTCTGACAGTTTTCATCACAAAATATTAACATGAAGTATAATAAAATTTACCTACCCATGAGATATCTTGTTTTTTGCTAGATAGGATAACTTCAATATAGCTGCCTTTTCTGGAATATATTGGAAATTATCGAATATTCACAATGTCTGTTGACTTTACTAGGTATATGTGATTATCTAATTATACATATCACTTAGATGGCTTCTTTGCTGAAGAACAGGATATTTACTAACCCTGTTGGAGAACTGGTGAACCTGAATCTGCGAAATAACCTGTGTGCAGAGTATGACATTTTCAACATTTGGAATTTTCCACAAGGCTTTGGATTGAAGGTGAAAATAGGAGACTATTTCCCTTATTTCCCAGAGAACCAACAACTGCACATATCTGAAGACTTAAAGTGGGCCATGGGAGAAACACTGGTGTGTACATGTAGCTTTCAGTTTTTCAGTACATTTATGGCACTTTTGTATTCCTGGAATCAACTTAGGAAGAAACAAATTTTAACCTCTTCAGCCAAACATTTAGACATAGAATGTTACACAATATGCTAAATATTGTAAGGACTTCAATTTCATTGTAGGTTTATAGGAAATGCTCATATGCTTGATTTTTGATAAATAATGCAGGTGAATAGAAGAGTGTGTATAAACCTTGTCACGAATTTTTATTTCATCTGCCTCAGATTCCCACCTCTACATGCAGTGTGACCTGCATGCCTGGATTCAGGAAATTTCATCAGGAAGAAATCGTAGATTGCTGCTTTGATTGTACCTGGTGCCCAGAGAATGAGGTTTCCAATGAGACAGGTACATGTTTGTGTGGAGCAGTTTACTGAGATTGAATGTCTTCTCTTTTTCAAACTAGAACTTTGAAAGGGCCTGAAAGGAAACTGAGGGCACAAAATACATGTTTTTAATACAATCATTTTACTGATATCAAACATAGTATGAACCCTGGAATGAACATGCCGTGTCTTCCTTATACCACACATTTTATCACAAGACTTCCGTGTGATATATTTTCCAGAGAACATTTAATGAAAAAATTGTAACTAGTATTTTACCAGAAATTTTGCATATAATATTATTATGACGCATGTGTTTAATCTTTCTTGAGTCTTTGTACGAATTAAATTGACGAAAATATCAGTCAACAATCTTGTTCTCTTTGCACCTAGCTTGGTCACTGAAAAAACCCAAATCTAGGTTCTTGTTGTTGTATAATAAAATGTATTTAAGATTGTAGGGAATAGCTTATGGAATTAATAATTTTCTATGAAAGAAATTAGGACAAAAGCACAGACCCAAGATGCACACAAAAAAGATGTGGTAGTATTTTCAGTAAGCACTTCCTACTGACAAATAGATGAAGGATTCGGAATACCCATAAGTTGTCTGATATCTAGCTTGAAATATGTAGTTGAGAACAAAAAAGGACTTAACCACAAAAAGTGGGAACTGAAGAAAGACTCCTTATGATTGTCTTTTGAATTTCAAATACAGGCGTTTTCACGTTGACATGAAAATTACTCACACATAAAATTATGGATACACCTTTATGCACACCACATACACATAAGAATTTATGTAATTTAAATATATTTTAATTGAAGCATGATTATATCTTCTTTCACTTTCCCTTCAGTACAATTACCCTTATTTGAAACACATCTATGTGATCCCTCCATTCTGAAGTTGATAACAAAAAGTCTAGCAAAGTAGAATAAACCCAGATATACTATTTGTATGTATTAATTCTACATAAAATTTTTAATAAATATCTATAGTTTTATGTTGTGACATAAATCACAGCTACCCCCTCCTCTTTCCCCAGTTCCATCCTTACAGATCTCTCTCTCTCTCCATTGCCCCTTCGCATTCTCCTCAGATAAAGGGAGCCCCCTTTGGGTACCACCCCATACTGGGATGTCTTGTCCCAGCTGGTCTAGGCACATCCTCTCCCCCTGAGGTCCAACAAGGCAGTCCAAGTAAGGCAATAAGGGGATCCAATGACTGGGAACAGAGACTGAGAGCCCCCCTTCCACTTGTTAAAAGAACTACATGAAAATCAAGCTGCGTATTTGCTACAATGTAGGGGGTCTAGGTCTAGCTCCTGTGTGCTCCCTAGTTGGTGGCCCAGGCTCTGTAAACCCTCATGGTCCCAGGTTAGTTGACTATGTAGGTCTTCTAGTGGTGTCCTTGGCTCCTCCTACTTGCTCACTTATATACCCCACTCTTCCACAAGACTATTTGGGCTTCACCTGGTGTTTTTGGATGTGGATCTCTGCATCTGCCCCATCAACTGCTTGATGAAGCATCTCAGAAGACAGTTATATTAGATTCCTGTCTGCAAGCATAGCAGAGTATCATTAATAGTGGCACAGGCTGGCTTTTGCCCATGGGATGAGTTTCAAATTGGGGCAGTCATTGGTTGGTTGTTCCTTCAGTCTTTGCTCTATCCCTGTACATCTTGTAGGCAAGACAAATTTTGAGTTGAGGGTTTTATGTGTGGATTGATGTCCTCTTCTCTCCTCTGGAAATCCTTCCTGGTTAGAGGAGGTGGCCATTTCAATTTCTATATACCACTCTGGTACAAATCCAAGATAGAGCCAGCTTCATAGACTCCATGTAACCTCTCCCATCTCAGGTCTTCAGATAGTCACCAGAGATGTCCCCATTGATTTCCATTCTCACTCTCAGGCTACTCTCTCTCTTCATCCCCAAGCCTGGTTACTACTACACTACTGCTGCTATCTTAATATACTGAGGTTTTTCAGTGAAACTAGGCATCAACAATAACCTCTCATAGGTTCCCTTGGTGTTGCTAAGATTCAACTTCTTTGAATGACTTTTTCAGTTCTGGGATGCCAACTGCAACTGAGGCTTCACCTTCACCAATGGCCTTCCATGGTTTCTCACAGTGCCAAGCCTTAGTTACTCTGCATGACCCCTTCATGCCTTCAAATCTAGTACCACCTGGGTGACTCTTACACATTACCAAATCCAGTTGCAGCATGAGGTACAAGCTTGGCTATCTCTGAAACACAGTGTCTTTGTGCTCTCAGAAAACACTTCAGCTTCCAGTCTGGGCTGGTGCTCTTAGCAGACCTTGGGTGCTAACTCCAAAGCCAGTCCCACAATGCCCAGAGGAAGCTCTACTCCCAAGCCCTCTAACACACCTAGGATCATAGGATCAGAGGTGAGGAGAACACAACATCTGTTCCAACACCACCAGGAGTAACTGGGACCAGCAGGATCCAGGAACGCAGGAACTACACCCGACCAGTGGCTTGGGTTCCTTCCAGTCTGAGCAGGTGCTCTGAGCAGACTTTGGGCTCGAACTCCACAGCCAGTCCCACAACACCCAGAGGAAGTTCCACTCCCAGGTGCTCTAACACACCCAGGATCCCAGGAACTTGGTCAAGCCAGGAATTCAGGGTCCCAGAGGCAGCTTGACTCCAAGGAGCTCTGACACACCCAGGATCTCACGATCACAGGATCCCAGAGACAGCTGGACACCGAGGAGCTCTAATACAATCAGGATCACAGGAAGGACAGGCTCCAGTCAGATATAGTGAGGACAGGTAGCATTAGAGATAATCAGATGATAGGAGGCAAGTGTAAGAACCATACCAATAGAAAGTAAGGTTATTTTGTATCATTAGAACCGAGTTCTCCCATCATAGCAAGTCCTGGATACACCATCACACTGGAAAAGCAAGATTCAGATCTAAAATCACTGCTCATGATGATGATAGAAGACTTTAAGAAGGACATAAATAACTTCCTAAAAGAAATACAGGAGAACACAGGTAAACAGGTAGAAGCCCTTAAAGAGGAAACACAAAAATCCCTTAAAGAATTACAGGAAAACACAATCAAACAGGCAAAGGAAATGAGCAGAACCATCCAAGATCTAAAAATAGAAATAGAAACAATAAAGAAATCCCTAAGGGAGACAACCCTGGAATTAGAAAACCTAGGAAAGAGATCAGGAGTCATAGATGCAAGCATCACCAACAGAATAAAAGAGAGAAGAAAGAATCTCAGGTGCAGAAGATGTGATAGAAAACATTGACACAACTGTCAAAGAAAATGCAAAAGGCAAAAAAAAACCTCCTAACCCAAAACATCCAGGAAATCCAGGACACAATGAAAAGATGAAACCTAAGGATAATAGGTATCGAAGAGAGAGAAGATTCCCAACTTAAAGGGTCAGTAAATATCTTCAACAAAATTATAGTAAAAAAACTTCCCTAACTTAAAGAAAGAGATATCCATGAAATACAATGAAAGAAGCCTAAAGAACTCCAAATAGACTGGACCAGAAAAGAAATTCCTCCCGTTACATAATAATAACAACACCAAATGCACAAAGCAAAGAAAGAATATTAAAAGCAGTAAGTGAAGAAAGTCAAGGAATGTATAAAGGCAGGCCTCTCATAGTCCAGAGACTATGAAAGCTAGAAGATCCTGAGCAGATGTCATACAGACCCTAAGAGAACACAATGCCAGCCCAGGCTACTATACCCAGCAAATCTCTCAATGACCTTAGATGGAGAAACCAAGATCTTCCATGACAAAACCAAATTTACACAATATCTTTCCACAAATCCATCCCCACAAAGGATAATAGATGGAAAACTCCAATACAAGGAGGGAAACTCTACCATAGAAGTAGCAAGAAAGTAATCTTTTAACAATCCCAAAAGAAGATAGCCATACAAACATAATTCTACCTCTAACAACAAACATAACAGGAAGTAACAATCACTTTTCCTTAATATCTCTTAACATCAATGGACTCAATTTTCCAATAAAAAGACATAGACTAACAGACTGGGTATGTAAACAGGATCCAACATTTTGCTGCATACAAGGAAATGCACCTCAATGACAAAGACAGACATGACCTCAGAGTAAAAGGTTGGAAAAAATTTTTCAAGAAAATGGTCCCAAGGAAAAAGTAGTCATTCTAATATCGAGTAAAATTGACTTTCAACCAAAAGTTATCAAAAAAGATAAAGAAGGACATTTCATAATGGTCAAAGGAAAAATCTACCAAGATGAACTCTCAATTCTCAACATCTATGCTCCAAATGCAAGGGTACCCACATTCAGAAAAGAAACTTTACTAAAGCTCAAAGCACACCTCACACAATATTAGTGGGAGACTTTAACATCCCACTCTCATCAATGGACTGATCATGGAAAAAGAACTTAAACGGAGACACCGTGAAACTAACAGAAGTTAGGAACTGAATGGATCTAACAGATATTTATATAACATTTCATTCTAAAGGAAAAGAATATATCTTCTTCTCAGTACCTCATGGTACCTACTCCAAAATTGACCATATAATTGGTCACAAAACAGGCCTCAAAAAATACAAGAAGATTGTTATAATGCCATGCATTCTATCAGATCACTATGGAATAAATTCACTATGGTCTTAAATTCCAACAAAGACAATAGAAAACACAAGATACATGGAAACTGAACAATGCCCTACTCAATGATAACTTGGTCAAGGAAGCATTAAAGAAATAAATTAAAGACATTTTAGAATTTCCTGAAAATGAAGACACATCATAGCAAAACTTATGGGCACAATGAAAGCAGTGCAAAGAGGAAAACTTATAGCTCTAAGTACCTCCAAAAAGAAACTGGATAGAGCTTACAATAGAATCTTGACAACACATTGAAAGCTCTAGAACAAAAAGAAGCAAATACCCCCAAGGGAATTAGATGTCAGGAAATAATCAAACTCAGGGCTGAAATCAACCAAATCAAAACAAAAAGATCGATACAAAGAGTCAACAAAATTAGGAGCTGTTTCTTTGAGAAAATCAACAAGATAGATAAACTCTTAGTTAGACTAACCAGAGGGCCAGAGACAGTACACAAATTAATAAAGTCAGAAATGAAAAGGGAGACATAACAAACGAAACTGTGAAAATTCAAAAAATTATCAGATCCTACTACAAATGCTTATACTCAACAAAATTGGAAAATCTGGATGAAATGGACAATTTTCTAGAGACATACCAGGTGCCAAAGTTAAAACAGGATCAGATGAACCATCTAAACAGTCCCATAACCCATAAAGAAATACAAGCAGTCATTAATAGTCTCCCAACCAAAGAAAGCCCAAGACCAGATGGGTTTAGTGGAGAATTCTATCAGACCTTCAAAGAAGACATAATATCAATACTCTTCAAATGATTCCACAAAACAGAAACAGGAGGAACCCTACCCAATTCGTTTTATGAAGCCACAATTACTCTGATACCTAAACCACACAAAGACCAAACAAAGGAAAAGACCTTCAGACCAATTTCCCTGACGAACATTGATGCAAAAATATTCCATAAAATTCTTGCCTCCAAAACCAAAAAATCATCAAAACAATCATCCATCATAATCAAGTAGGTTTTATCCCAGGGATGTAGGGTTGATTCAATATAAGGAAATCCATCAACATAATCGACTATGTAAACAAACTCAAAGAAAACAACACATGATCATTTCATTAGATGCTAAAAATGCATTTGATAAAATTCAGCATCCCTTCTTGTTAAAAGTCTTGGAAAGATCAGGAATTCAAGGCCCACACCTAAATATAGTAAAAGCAATATACAGCAAACCGATAGCCAACATCAAACTAAATGGAGAGAAACTTGAAGTAATCCAACTAAAACCAGGGACTAGAGAAGTCTGGCCACTGTCTCCCTATCTGTTCAATATAGTACTTGAAGTTCTAGCTAGAGCAATTAGACAACAAAAGGTGATCAAAGGGATACAAAGTGGAAAAGAAGAAGTCAAAATATCACTATTTGCAGATGATATGATCATATACTTAAGTGACCTCAAAAATTCCAGTGGAGAACTCCTAAAGCTGATAAACATCTTCAGCAAAGTGACTGGATACAAAATTAACCCAAACAAATCAGTAGCCTTCCTTTACTCACAGGATAAACAGGCTGAGAAAGAAATTAGGGAAGTGATACCTTTCAGAATAGTCACAAAAAATATTATATACCTTGGTGTGAATCTAATCAAGCAAGTGAAATATCTGTATGACAAGCACTTCAAGTCTCTGAAGAAAGAAATTGAAGAAGATCTCAGAAGATGGAAAGAAATCCCATGCTCATGAACTGGCAGGAGTAATATAGTAAAAATGGCCATCTTGCCGAAAGCAGTCTACTGATTCAATGCAGTCCCCATAAAAATTTCAAATACAGTCTTCACAGAGTTAGGAAGAGCAATCTGCAAATTCATTTGGAATAACAAAAAAAAAAACAACCCCAGGATAGCAAAAACTATTCTCAACAATAAAAGAACTTCTGGGGGAGAATCTGGGAAAGGGGATAACATTTGAAATGTAAATAAAGAAAATATCCAATAAAAAAGAAAACACTTCTGAGAATACTTCACCTCAATGATGATGGTCTCTTCTTAATCACCACTAATTTCT
This sequence comes from Tokudaia tokunoshimensis, assembly GCA_036184795.1. NCBI lineage: Eukaryota > Metazoa > Chordata > Mammalia > Rodentia > Muridae > Tokudaia > Tokudaia tokunoshimensis. The sequence goes on along the minus strand of BTHU01000007.1, from coordinate 4,707,044 downwards.
TAGCTCCAGCATCAATTGTCCCAGTAGTCTCTTTTCTACAAAGCCAGAGCCACATGGCTGAAGTGGTCAGATTCTGCTGTTTGCTGGAGCTGGAACATGGATCACTTCTTGTGTTAAATTATCACCAACTTTGTTTTCTATGAATGTGTTCTCTACCTAAACTTGACTGTCCTGAAACTTGCTCTGTAGACTGACTTTGATCTCAGAGATCTGCATGTGTATCTCCTAAACACTAGTATTAAACGTGTGGTCCACCAAGCCTGAATTTAAGTTCTTCTCTACTTGGAATTTGCTCTGTACTTGGCTGGCATTGAACTCAGATATATGCTTGCTTTTGCCTCCTGGGATTAAAGGCTTGTAATACCATGCCTGGATCTAAATTTAGCTGGGTTGGATCTTGCCCCAAGGTCATCACTTCCCTAACTCAATTCAATTTAATATCCTTGAACACAGGATTCACTTCTGTTTCACTTCCTGGTGCCCCTTTAATACTCGAACCATATATTTTATAGTTTTCCATTTTAAGCTTGCTATGCCTTATTCAAAAAGCTCTTCCTGAGATATAGCCAGAGAACAAAGCCTCTGCTAGGCTTTCTTGGGACTTCCTTTGTCAATTAACGTGAATCTCTTCACCTTAGCCTCAGGCAGACTCTTTGGACAAGCACAAAAAGCAGTCACATTCTTCACCAAAATACCACAAAACAGTCTCTAGGCCACATTCTGAAATTCTTGTTCACTGAAACCTCTGGGATCAGGTCTGCACAGTTCAAATCATGCTCACCAACAAACTCTTCCACATTCCTACTAGGATAGCCCATTAGGCCCAACTTAAAACATTCCACTGCTTTCCAAAGTCCCAAAATCCACATTCCTCCAAACAAAAGCATGGTCAGGTCTATAACAGCGATATCCCAGTCTCTGGCACCAACTTGTGCCTTAGTTTGGGTTTTAATGCTGTGAACAGACACCATGACCAAAGTGAGTCTTATAAAAGATATTTAATTGGGGCTGGCTTACAGGTTCAGAGGTTCAGTCCATTATCATCTAGGTAGGCAGGCACAGTGCAGGCAGAGCTGAGAGTTCTATATCTTCATCTGAAGGCTGCTAGCAGAATATTGACTTTCAGCCAGCTAGGACGAGGTTGTTAAAGCCCATACCCACAGCGACACACCTACTCTACCAAGGCCACACCTCTAATAGTGCCACTCCCTGGCCCAAGCATATACAAATTATGACACCCACTTTCTTTGTGTGTGTTGATTATAGCATGGTTATCCTGCCCTTCGTGGCTAATGCCCACATAGAAGTGAGTACATATGACATATGTCTGGATCTTGATTACCTCACTCAGGATGATATTCTCAAGTTCCATCCATCTGCCTGCAAAATTCATGATGCCTTGGTTTTTAATGGCTGAATAGTATTCCATTGTGTAGATGTAGCACATTTTCTTTATCTATTCTTCAGCTGAGTGATATCTACATTGTTTCCTGATTCAGGCTATTATGAATAATGAATTATGAATGTAGTTGAAGAAGTGTCCCTGTGGTAAACTGGGATATCTTTGGGTATATGCTCAATAGTGGTATAAATGGGTATTGAGGTAGAACTATTCCCTGTATTCTGAGAAACTGCCACATTGATTTCCAAAGTGACTTTACAAGTTTTCATTCCCACCAGCAATGCAGGTGTGTTCCCCTTGCTCCACATCTTCCCCAGAAAGTGCTATCGATTGCGTTTTTGATCTTAGCTATTCTGAAGGATGTAAGATGGAATCTCAAGGTCATTTTGATTTGCATTTCCCTGATGACTAAGGACATCCAATGTTTCTTTTAGTGCTTCTTGGTCATTTGAGATGCCTCTGTTGAGAATTATGTTTAACTCAGCACCCCATTTTTAATTTGGTTATTTGGACTGGTGTTTTCTAATTTCTTGAGTTTATAAATTTGGATATTAGCCCTCTGTCAGATGTAGAGTTGGTGAAGAGCATTTCCCAATTTGTAGGCTGCTGTTTTGTACTATTGACAATGTCCTTTGCCTTACAGAAGTTTTTCTGTTTCATGGGGTCCTACTTATCAGTTGTTGATCTTAGAGTCTGAGCCATTGATGTTGTTCAGGATGTTGTGTATTCTACCAATGAGTTCAAAGTTATTCCCCACTTTATTAGATTCCCCTGTTTATTATATTTTTTGTATCCAGTTTTTTTCAATTTTATTTCATTGATGTTTTTACTTATTCACTACATCCCACTCACTGCCCGACTCCTGGTCACCCTTTTCCACAAGCTTTCCTCCCTCTTCTTCTACTCTGAGTGGGTATGGTCCTTTCCGGATATTCCCGCATGCTGGCATTGCAAGTCTCTGTGAGGCTAGGTACTCCCTAACCCACTGAGGGCCGAGAATGCAGCCCAGCTGTAAGAATATATCCCACATATAGGCAACAGCTTTTCGGATAGCCCCCATTCCAGTTGTTTGGGATCTACTTGAAGACCAAGCTGCACATCTGCTACGTATGTGCAGGGGGACCTAAGTACAGCCCGTGCATGCTCTATGGTTGGTGGTTCAGACTCTGAGAGCCCCAAGGGTCAAGGCTAGTTGACTCTGTTGGTCTTCCTGTGGAGTTCATATCCCTTTTGGGGCCCAGAATCCTTGCTCTTGATCTTCCATAGGAATCCCCAAGTTCCATCTTCTCTTTGGTTGTGGGTGTCTGTATCTGTTTGAGTCAGCTGCTGGGTGGAGCCTCTCAGAGGACAACATGTTTCTGTCTGCAAGCATAACAGAGTATCATCAATAGTGTTAGGTATTGGTGCTTGCCTATGGGTTGGGTTTCAAGTTGGGCCAGTTACTGCTTGGCCATTCCTCCAGTCTCTGCCCCATCCCTCATCCCTGCATTTCTCATAGACAGGATAATTTTGGGTTGAATGTTTTGTGGGTGGGATGGTGTCTCTATTGCTCCACTGGGGTTCCTTTTTGTCTGTTGGAGGTGGCTTCTTCAGGTTCCATATCCTCAACATTGTGTTATAGCTAAGATCACTCCCATTGATTCTTGGGTGCCTCCCTTATCTCAGGTATCTGGTATGTGGCACACCCTCTTTACTTACACTTGATCCTGAACCTCCCCACTCCTCTCTCCATCTTCTCTCCCACTCAGTTCTCTCCTTCCTTCTTCCTCCTATTATTATTTTATTCCCCTTCTATGTGAATATCTTTATTGTGCTTTTCTTCTTGTTTAGCATCCTTGGGTCTGTGGAGTGTAGCATGGGTGTAGTCCTGTATTTTATGGCTAACATCCACTCATAAGTGAGTAGATGCCATGCATGTCATTTTGAATACTATAATTTCTAATGCTCTAAATAATGCTACTGCCTAGTGACCATGCAGACAAATTTATGAGCCTATGGGGGCCATTTTCACTTAAACAACTACATACCTCTTTTAGGCCCCACCAGCCTTTAGCCATACCATATTGCAAAGTGCAGTTATTACAGCTTTAGCACTACTCATAATCTATCACAGTTTCAACACTGTTAAACTGTCCAAAGTTTAGAGTTTTTCTAAGACTCATAGTGATTTCTTAACTGTAACATCCTATAAATTCAAAAGCAAAATGCAGATGACACACTTCCAACATATAATGACACAGGATACATATATTATCAATTCAAAAGTGAGGAAAGAAACAATGTGAGAAAATAAAGACCCAAAGGAAAACCAAAAAAATAGGAGGGAAAACTCAAACTTCTGCATCTCCATGTCTGATGTCAAAGCATTCTTCAGTTACCCAACTCCTTTTAGTTGAGTTGATGGAAAAGAATCTCTCTCTTGGGTTGATTAAATACCTTTTCTGTTGCTCCCATTGGTAGGTATCCCATTACTCTGTCATCTCCAGTGTCTTGAGGTCTCCAATGAAATCCAGGCTTCACTTTCACAGAATCACTCAATAGCCTCTCTTGGCTTCCACACAGGGAAATCCTGACGAATTCCTGGCCTAGTGCCCCTTTCAGCCACTTTCTTTTATCCTTTACTCTCAAGCAAAGCCATGTTGTCAAAGCTCCTAAGATGTGCTTGTTGGACCTGTAACCCCTCCCACTTATTCAAATTCATTTTGATCAACTTTCTATTTAGGGTGATTTCCTTCGTTGCTTAGCTTTTCTTTAGTTTCCTTTTACAAATTCGAAGCTTAGCTCAGTGAGATTTTGCACTGAGATGATCATTCTATTTATTCCACATAGCATCAGGCTTTTCTCTAATTTTTTTTATCTCCTTGAGTATATACTTAATTCCTTTACACTTCCTGGTGCTCTTTTTCTCCTCCTACAGTAATGTTTGTATTTTTTCTTGCTTACCTTGCTCATTTTCATTATAGTAGTACTTCTACTTAAGAATGATCACTAATAACCACACAAGGCAGTCAAAACTAGGCTATCTAAGAATTTTCTCTTCCAACATAATTTACCCAAAAACTCTTTATATAGCCTCAGGCAAACTTTTTTAGACAATGGCAAAAGTCAGCTATATTCGTTATCGAAATAATAAAAGAAGAAATACTAATATATTTCTCCTCTGAAAATTCTTGAACTTGGCAACAACTGTTCAAATGATTCTCAGTCCTGTCTACCATGCTTCTTGTGGTATTAATTCCCACTTAAAACACTGAACCATCCTTCCACCCACTGCCTCCAAGAAGATGCCCCTCCACCCAACCCACTCCCACCTACCCCCCTTAATTTCTCCATGCTGGGGCATTTGTTGAGCCTTCATAGGACCAAGGACCTCTCCTCCCACTGATGCCTGACAAGGCATTCCTCTGCCACACTTATGGCTGGAACCATGTGTACCCTTTGGTTGATGGCTTGGTCCCTGGAAACCCTGGGGCATCTGGTTGGCCGACATCGTCGCTCTTCCCATGGGGCTGAAAACCCCTTAAGCTCCTCCAGTCCATCCTCCAACTCCTCCATTGGCGACCCCACGCTCAGTCCAATGGTTGGGGGCTAGCATCTGCCTCTGTATCTGTGCGACTCTGTCAGGGCCCCTCCGGAGACAACCACAACAGGCTCCTTTTGGTATGCACTTCTTGTCATCCATAGTAGTGTCGGGATTTGGGAACTGTTTATAGGATGAATCCCCTGTTAGGATGGTCTCTGGGTGGCTTTTCCTTCAGTTTTGGCTCCACACTTTGTCTCCATAATTGCTCCTGTGAGTATTTTGTTCCCTTTCTCAGAAAAAACAAAGCACCCACACTTTGATCTTCCTTCTTCTTGAGCTTCCTGTGGTCTGTGAGTTTTAACTTGTTTATTTTGAGCTTTTGAGCTAATGTCTACTTATCAGTGAGTGTATACCATGTGTGCTGTTTTGTGATTGGGTTACCTCACTCAGTATGATAGTTTCTAGCTCCATCCATTTGTCTAAGAATTTCACGAATTCATTGTTTTTCCTTTGACCAGTATGAAGTGTCCCTCCTTATCTTTTTTGCCAAGTTTTGGTTGAAAATCGATTTTATGCAATATAAGAATGGCCACTCCAGCTTCTTTCTTGGGACCATTTGCTTGGAAGATTGTTTTCCAACTTTTGACTCTGAGGTAGTGTCTGTCTTTGTCACTGAGGTGGGTTTCTTGTATGCAGCAAAATGTCGGGTCCTGTTTACATATCCAGTCTGTTAGTCTATGTCTTTTTATTGGGGAATTGAGTCAATTGATGTTAAGAGATATTAAGGAAAAGTGAATTTTACTTCCTGTTATTTTCATTGTCTTTTTAAAAAATTTCAAATGTTAACCCCTTTCTACGTTACCCCACTGAAAACCCCCTATCCCATGTTCCCTCCCCCTGCTCAGCCCCCCACCCCAGTTTCCTGACTTGCATTTCCCTGTTCTGGGGAATTAAGTCCTCACAAGACCAATGGCCTCTCCTCTCATTGATGTCTGAAATGGTCATCTGCTGCTACGTATGTAGCTAGAGCCGTGGAACCCTCCTTGTGTACTCTTTGGTTGGTAGTTTAGTCCCTGGGAGCTCTGGAGGTACTAGTTGGTGCATATTATTCTTCCTTTTGCAGAGCTGCAAACATCTTCAGCTCCTTGGGTCCTTTCTCTAGCTGCTCCACTGGGGACCCTGTTCTCATTCTATTGGTTGGCTATGAGCCATGGGTGTTTTGATCCATTTTCCAATAAGATTCAAATTATCCACACTTTGGTCTTCCTTCATCTTGAGCTTCATGTGATCTGTGAGTTGTATCTTGGGTATTATGAGCTTTTGGGCTAAAATTCACTTATCAGCAATTGCGTACTGTGTGTGTTCTTTTGTGATTGGGTTACCTCCCTTAGGATGATAGTTTCTATCTCCATCCATTTGCCTAAGAATTTCATGGATTGTTTTTAATAGCTGAGTTGAGTGTGTTTTTAATAGCTTCATTGTGTAAATGTACCACATATTCTGTATCATTCCTCTGTTGAAGGACATCTGGGTTCTTTCCAGCTCCTGGCTATTATAAATAAGGATGTTATGAACACAGTTCAGCATGTGTCCTTATTACATGTTGGAGCATCTTCAGGGTATATGCCCAGGAGTGGTATAGCTGTGTCCTCAGGTAGTACTATGTCAAATTTTCTGAGGAACAACCAAACTGATTTCCATAGTGGTTTTTACCAGCTTGCAATTCCACCAGCAATGGATGAGTGTTTCTCTTTCTCCACATTCTCTCCAGCATTTGCTGTCCCCTGAGTTTTTGATCCTGGCCATTCTGACTAGTGTGAGGTAGAATCTCAGGGTTGTTTTGGTCTGCATTTCCCTGATGATTAAGGATGTTGAACATTTCTTTAGGTGTTTCTCAGCTATCTGGTAGTCCTCAGTTGAGAATTCTTTGTTTAGTTTTGTACCCCATTTTTTTTTTTTTTTTTTTTTTTAATTTAATTTTATTTTATTTTTTTAATTTACATTCCAAATCACTTCCCCTTTCCCGTTTCCTCCCTCCCCGAAAGTCCCATAAGCCCCCTTCCCTCCCTCTTTTCTCCGTTCAACCCCCTCTCATTACTCTGTCCTGGCGTTCCCCTACATCCAGTCTTTCCAGGACCAGGGGTCTCTCCTTCCATCTTTTTAGAAATCTATTGATATGCTGATTGGGTTACCTCACTAAGGATGATATTTTCAAGTTCTGACCATTTGCCTAGGAATTTCGTGAATTCATTGTTTTTAATTGCAGAGTAGTATTCCATTGTGTAAATATACCACATCTTCTGAATCCATTCCTCCGTTGAGGGACATCTGGGTTCTTTCCAGCTTCTGGCTATTATAAATAAGGCTGCTATGAATATAGTGGAGCATGTGTCCAATCACAAAAGATCACACATGGTATGAAGTCACTGATAAGGGGATATTGACCCAGAATCTCAGAATACCCTAGACACAATCAGCATATCAATAGATTTCTAAAAAGATGTACCCCATTTTTAATAGGGTTATTTGGTACTCTGGAATCTTACTTCTTGCGTTCTTTGTATATATCAGATATTAGCTGTCTATTGTATGTAGGATTGGTTAAAATCTTTTCCCAATATGTTGGCTGCCATTTTGTCCTATTGACAGTGTCCTTTGCCTTACAGAAGCTTTGCAATTTTATGAGGTCCCATTTGTCAATACTTAATCTTATAGCATAAGCTATTGGTATTCTATTCAAGAAATTTTCCACTGTGCTTATGTGCTCCAGGTTCATCCCCACTTTCTCTTCTATTAGATTCAGTGTATCTGGATTTATGTGGAGGTCCATTATCCACTTGAACTTGAGCTTTGTGTAGGGAGATAAGAATGAATCAATTTGCATCCTTCCACGTGTTGACTGCCAGTTGATCCAGCACCATTTGTGGAAAATGCTTTTTTTCCATTGGATGATTTTAGTTCCTTTGTCAAATATCAAGTGACAATAGGTTTGTAGGTTTATTCTGGGTCTTCAATTCTATTCCATTGATCTTCCTGCCTGTCTTTGTACCAATTCCACACAGTTTTTATCACTATTGCTCTGTAGTCAATTGAGGTTAGGGATGGTGATTTCGACAGAAGTTCTTTTATTGTTGAGATTAGTTTTCGATATCCTGGGTTTTTTGTTATTCCGGATAAATTTGGACATTGCTCTTTCTAGCTCTATGAAGAATTGAATTGGAATTTTAATGGGGATTGTATTGAATCTGTAGATTGTTTTCTGCAAGATGGCCATTTTTACTACATTAACCCTGCCAATCCATGAGCATGGGAGATCTTTCCATCTTCTGAGATCTTCTCCAATTTCTTTCTTCAGAGACTTGAAGATCTTGTTATGCAGATCTTTCGCTTGCTTCGTTAGAGTTACACCAAGGTATTTTATATTACTTGTGGCTATTGTGAAGGGTGTCATTTCCCTAATTTCTTTCTCAGTTTCCTTATCCTTTGAGTATAGGAAGACTACTAATTTGTTTCAATTAATTTTATATCTAGCCACTTTGCTGAAGGTTTTTTATCAGGTTTAGAATTTCTCTGGTGGAATTTTTGGGGTCAGTTAAGTATACTATCATATGATCTGCAAATAGTGATACTTTGACTTCTTCCTTTTCAATTTGAATCCCTTTGACCTCCTTTTATAGTCTATTTGCTCTGGTTAGGACTTCAAGAACTATATTGAACAGGTAGGGAGAGAGTGCACAGCCTTGTCTAGTCCCTGATTTTAGTGGGAATGCTTCAATTCAACAACTGGTTTGTTGTATATTGCTTTTATTATGTTTAGGTATGGGCCTTGAATTTCTGATCTTTCCAATACTTTTATCATAAAGAATTGTTATATTTTTTCAAATGCTTTCTCAGCATCTAATGAAATGATTGTGTGTTTTTTTCTTTGAGTTTGTTTATATAGTGAATTACATTGATGGATTTCCATATATTGAACCGTCCCTGCATCTCTGGGAAGAAGCCTACTTGATCATGGTGGATGATTGTTTTGAGGTGTTCTTGGATTCGGTTGGCAAGAATTTTATTGAGTATTTTTGCTTCAATATTCATGAGGAAAATTTGTCTGAAGTTCTCTTTGTTGGGTCTTTGTGTGGTTTAGGTATCAGCACAATTGGAGCTTTATAAAATGAATTGGGTAGTGTTCCATTTGTTTCTATTATTTGGAATAGTTTGAAGAGTATTGGTATTAGGTCTTCTTTGAAGGTCTGATAGAACTCTGCATTGAACCCATCTGGTCCTGGGCTTTTTTTGGTTGGGAGATTATTAATTACTGCTTCTACTTTTTTAAGGGTTATGGGATTCTTTAGATCATTTGTCTGATCCTAATTTAACTTTGGTGCCTGGTATGTGTCTAGAAAATTGTTCATTTCCTCTGGATTTTCCACATTTTTTGAGTATAGACTTTTGTAGTAGATTTTTTTGAATTTCATCAGTATCTGTTGTTATGCCTCCCTTTTCATTTCTGATTTTGCTGATTTGGGTAATAACTCTATGCCCTCTGGTTAGATTGGGTAAGGGTTTATCTATCTTGTTGGTTTTTTTCCCAAAGAACCAGCTACTGGTTTGGTTGATTCTTTGTATACTTCTTTTTGTTTCGACTTGGTTGATTTCCGCCCTGAGTTTGATTATTTCCTGCCATCTACTACTCTTGAATGTTTTTGCTTCTTTTTGTTCTAGAGTCTTCAGTTGTGCTGTTAAGCTGTTATGCTCTTTCCAGTTTCTTTTTGGAGGCACTCAGAGCTATGAGATTTCCTCTTAGCACTGCTTTCATTGTGTTCCAGAATTTTGGATATGTTGTGCCTTCGTTTTCATTAAATTATAAAAACTCTTTGATTTCTTTACTTATTTCTTCCTTGACCAAGGTATCATTGAGTAGAACATTGTTCAGCTTCCATGTGTATTTGGGCTTTCTGTTGTTTTTGTTGTTATTGAATACCAGGCTTAGTCCGTGGTGATGTGATAGGGTGAAAGTAATTATTTCAACCGTCTTATATATGCTGAGGTCTGTTTTGTAACCGGGTATATGGTCAGTTTTGGAGAAGGTACCGTAAGGTGCTGAGAAGAAGGTATAGTCTTTTGTTTTAGGATAAAATGTTCTATAGATATCTGTCAAATCCATTTGGTTCATAACTTCTGTTAGTTTCACTGTTTCTCTGTTTAGTTTGTGTTTCCATGATCTGTGCATTGATGAGAGTGGGGTGTTGAAGTTTCCCACTATTATTGTGTGGGGTGCAATGTGCACTTGGGGCTTTAGTAAAGTTTCTTTTATGAATGTGTGTGCCCTTGTATTTGAAGCATATATGTTCAGAATTGAGAGTTCATCTTGGTAGGTTTTTCCTTTGATGAGTATGAAGTGTCTTTCCTTATCCTTTTTGATTACTTTAGGCTGAAAATCAATTTTATTTGATATTAGAATGCCTACACCAGCTTGTTTCTTGCGACCATTTGCTTGGAAAATTGTTTTCCAGCCTTTTACTTTGAGGTAGTGTCTGTTTTTGTGCCTGAGGTGAGTTTACTGTATGTAGCAAAATGTTGTGTGCTGCTTATGTATCGAATCTTTTAGTCTATGTCTTTTTATTGGAGAATTGAGTCCATTGATATTAAGAGACATTAAGAAGTGATTGTTGATTCCTGTTACTTTTGTTATTAGAGGTGGAGTTATGTTTGTGTGTCTTTCTCTTTGTTTTGTTAAAAGTTAATTAATTTCTTGCTTTTTCTAGTGTGTAGTTTCCTCCTTTTGTTGGTGTTTTCCATTCATTATCCTTTCGAGGGCTGAATTTTTGGAAAGATATTGTGTAAATTTGTTTTTATCATGGAATACCCTGTTTTCTCCATCTATGGTAATTGAGAGTTTTGCTGGGTATATTAGCCTGGGTTGGTACTTGTGTTCTCTTATGATCTGTATGACTTCTGACCATGATCTTCTGGCTTTCACAGTCTCTGGCGAGAAGTCTGGTATAATTCTATTAAGTCTTCCTTTATACATTACTTGAACTTTTTCCCTTTTAATATTCTTTCCATTTTTAGTACATTTGGTGTTTTAATTATTATGTGATGGGAGGAATTTTTTTTTTATTTTATTAATTTACATTACAAATCACTTCCCCTTTCCCGTTTCCTCCCTCCCCGAAAGTCCCATAAGCCCCCTTCCCTCCCTCTTTTCTCCATTCAACCCCCTCTCGTTACTCTGTCCTGGCGTTCCCCTACATCCAGTCTTTCCAGGACCAGGGGTCTCTCCTTCCATCTTTTTAGAAATCTATTGATATGCGGATTGTGTCTAGGGTATTCCGAGATTCTGGGTCAATATCCCCTTATCAGTGACTGCATATCATGTGTGTTCTTTTGTGATTGGGTTACCTCACTAAGGATGATATTTTCAAGATCTGACCATTTACCTAGGAATTTCGTGAATTCATTGTTTTTAATTGCAGAGTAGTATTCCATTGTGTAGATATACCACATCTTCTGAATCCATTCCTCCGTTGAGGGACATCTGGGTTCTTTCCAGCTTCTGGCTATTATAAATAAGGCTGCTATGAACATAGTGGAGCATGTGTCCTTATTGCATGCAGGTAAAGTCTCTGGGTATATGCCCAGAAGTGGTATAGCCGGATCCTCCGGGAGTGTCATGCCCAGTTTTCTGAGGAACCGCCAGACTGCTTTCCAGAGTGGTTGTACCAGCTTGCAATTCCACCAGCAGTGGAGGAGTGTTCCTCTTTCTCCACATCCTCGCCAACAACTGCTGTCTCCTGTGTTTTTGATCTTAGCCATCCTGGCTGGTGTGAGATGGAATCTCAGGGTTGTTTTGATTTGCATTTCCCTAATGACTAAGGATGATGAACATCTCTTTAGGTGCTTCTCAGCCATTAGATATTCTTCAGGTGAGAACTCTTTGTGTAGCTCTGCACCCCATTTTTTAATAGGGTTACTTGCCTCTCTGGAGTTTAACTTCTTGAGTTCTTTGTATATCTTGGATATTAGCCCTCTGTCGGATGTAAGGTTGGTAAAGATCATTTCCCAGTTAGTTGCTTGCCGCTTTGTCTTTTTGACAGTGTCTTTTGCCTTGCAAAAACTTTGTAATTTAATGAGGTCCCATTTGTCTATTCTTGATCTTAGAGCATAAGCTATTGGAGTTCTGTTCAGGAAATTCTCCCCTGTGCCCATATGTTCAAGGTTCTTCCCTAGTTTCCCTTCTATTAGTTTCAGTGTGTCTGGTTTTATGTGGAGATCTTTGATCCACTTAGAATTGAGCTTAGTGCAAGGAGATAAGGATGAGTCAATTTGCATTCTTCTGCATGTTGACCTCCAGCTGAGCCAGCACCATTTGTTGAAAAGGCTATCTTTTTCCACTGGATGGTTTTAGCTCCTTTGTCAAAGATCAAGTGACCATAGGAGTGTGGATTCATTTCTGGGTCTTCAATTCTGTTCCATTGATCTACATGTCTGTCACTGTACCAATACCATGCAGTTTTTACCACTATTGCTCTGTAGTACAGCTTGAGGTCCGGGATACTGATTCCCCCAGAGGTTCTTTTACTCTTGAGAATAGTTTTAGCTATTCTGGGTTTTCTGTTATTCCAGATGAATTTCTTTTCTGGTCCAAACAATTTGGAGTTCTGTAGGCCTCTTGTATGTTCATGGCCATCTGTTTCTTTTGGTTAGGGAAGTTTTCCTTTTTTTAATTTTTATTTTTTTATTTTCTATATTCTTTATTTACATTCCCACTGATTTCCCCTTTCCCGGTATCCCCCTCCCCGAAAGTCCCATAAGCCCTCTTCCCTCACCCTGCTCCCCAGTCAACTCCCTCAAGTTTCTCTGTCCTGGCATTCCCCTACACTGCTACATCTAATCTTTCTAGAGTCAGGGGTCTCTCCTTCATTCTTCTTGGAAATAAATTGATATGTGAATTGTGTCTAGGGTATTCCGAGATTCTGGGTTATTATCCCCTTATCAGTGACTGCATACCATGTGTGTTCTTTTTTTTTTTAATTTAATTTTATTTTATTTTTTTAATTTACATTCCAAATCACTTCCCCTTTCCCGTTTCCTCCCTCCCCGAAAGTCCCATAAGCCCCCTTCCCTCCCTCTTTTCTCCGTTCAACCCCCTCTCATTACTCTGTCCTGGCGTTCCCCTACATCCAGTCTTTCCAGGACCAGGGGTCTCTCCTTCCATCTTTTTAGAAATCTATTGATATGCTGATTGTGTCTAGGGTATTCTGAGATTCTGGGTCAATATCCCCTTATCAGTGACTTCATACCATGTGTGATCTTTTGTGATTGGGTTACCTCACTAAGGATGATATTTTCAAGTTCTGACCATTTGCCTAGGAATTTCGTGAATTCATTGTTTTTAATTGCAGAGTAGTATTCCATTGTGTAAATATACCACATCTTCTGAATCCATTCCTCTGTTGAGGGACATCTGGGTTCTTTCCAGCTTCTGGCTATTATAAATAAGGCTGCTATGAATATAGTGGAGCATGTGTCCTTATTGCATGCAGGTAAAGTCTCTGGGTATATGCCCAGGAGTGGTATAGCCGGATCCTCCGGAAGTGTCATGCCCAGTTTTCTGAGGAGCCGCCAGACTGCTTTCCAGAGTGGTTGTACCAGCCTGCAATTCTACCAGCAGTGGAGGAGTGTTCCTCTTTCTCCACATCCTCGCCAACAACTGCTGTCTCCTGTGTTTTTGATCTTAGCCATCCTGACTGGTGTGAGATGGAATCTCAGGGTTGTTTTGATTTGCATTTCCCTAATGACTAAGGATGATGAACATCTCTTTAGGTGCTTCTCAGCCATTAGATATTCTTCAGGTGAGAACTCTTTGTGGAGCTCTGTACCCCATTTTTTAATAGGGTTACTTGCCTCTCTGGAGTTTAACTTCTTGAGTTCTTTGTATATCTTGGATATTAGCCCTCTGTCGGATGTAAGGTTGGTAAAGATCATTTCCCAGTTAGTTGGTTGCCGCTTTGTCTTTTTGACGGTGTCTTTTGCCTTGCAAAAACTTTGTAATTTAATGAGGTCCCATTTGTCTATTCTTGATCTTAGAGTATAAGCTATTGGAGTTCTGTTCAGGAAATTCTCCCCTGTGCCCATATGTTCAAGGTTCTTCCCTAGTTTCCCTTCTATTAGTTTCAGTGTGTCTGGTTTTATGTGGAGATCTTTGATCCACTTAGAATTGAGCTTAGTGCAAGGAGATAAGGATGGGTCAATTTGCATTCTTCTGCATGTTGACCTCCAGCTGAGCCAGCACCATTTGTTGAAAAGGCTATCTTTTTTCCACTGGATGGTTTTAGCTCCTTTGTCAAAGATCAAGTGACCATAGGAGTGTGGATTCATTTCTGGGTCTTCAATTCTGTTCCATTGATCTACATGTCTGTTACTGTACCAATACCATGCAGTTTTTAACACTATTGCTCTGTAGTACAGCTTGAGGTCCGGGATACTGATTCCCCCAGAGGTTCTTTTACTCTTGAGAATAGTTTTAGCTATTCTGGGTTTTCTGTTATTCCAGATGAATTTTTGAATTGCTCTTTCTAACTCTATGAAGAATTGAGTTGGGATTTTGATGGGGATTGCATTGAATCTGTGTATTACTTTTGGTAAGATGCTCATTTTTACTATATTAATCCTGCCAATCCATGAGCATGGCAGATTTTTCCATCTTCCGAGGTCTTCTTCAATTTCTTTCTTCAGAGACTTGAAGTTCTTGTCATACAGATCTTTCACTTGTTTGGTTAGCGTCACGCCAAGATACTTAATATGGTTTGTGGCTATCGTAAAGGGTATTATTTCTCTTACTTCTTTCTCAGCCTGCTTATCCTTTGAGTATAGGAAGGCTTCTGACTTGCTTGAGTTGATTTTATATCCGGCCACTTTGCTGAAGTCGTTTATCAGCTGTAGGAGTTCTCTGGTGGAGTTCTTTGGGTCGCTTATGTATACTATCATATCGTCTGCAAATAGTGATAGTTTGACTTCTTCCTTTCCAATTTGTATCCCTTTGACCTCTTTTTCTTGTCTAATTGCTCTAGCTAGAACTTCAAGTACTATATTGAAAAGATATGGAGAGAGAGGGCAGCCTTGTCTAGTCCCTGATTTTAGTGGGATTGCTTCAAGTTTCTCTCCGTTTAGATTGATGCTGGCTACTGGTTTGCTGTAAATTGCTTTTACTATGTTTAGATATGGGCCTTGAATTCCTGATCTTTCCAAGACCTTTAGCATGAAAGGATGCTGAATTTTGTCAAATGCTTTCTCAGCATCTAATGAGATGACCATGTGGTTTTTTTCTTTGAGATTGTTTATGTAGTGGATTACATTGATGGATTTCCTTATATTGAACCATCCCTGCATCCCTGGGATGAAGCCTACTTGATCGTGGTGAATGATCGTTTTGATGTGTTCTTGGATTTGGTTGGCAAGAATTTTATTGAGTATTTTTGCATCGATATTCATAAGAGAGATTGGCCTGAGATTCTCTTTCTTTGTCGGATCTTTGTGTGCTTTTGGTATTAGTGTAATTGTGGCTTCATAGAACGAGTTGGGTAGTGTTCCTTCTTTTTCTATTTTGTGGAACAGTTTGAAGAGTATTGGTGTTAGGTCTTCTTTGAAGGTCTGATAGAATTCTGCACTAAAACCATCTGGACCTGTGCTTTTTTTGGTTGGAAGACTTCCAATGACAACTTGAATTTCTTCAGGGGTTATAGGACGGTTTAGATGGTCTATTTGATCCTGATTTAATTTTGGTACTTGGTATCTGTCAAGGAAATTGTCCATTTCCTCAAGATTTTCTAGTTGTGTTGAATACAGGTTTTTGTAGTAGGATCTGATGATTTTTTGAATTTCCTCAGTTTCTGTTGTTATCTCTCCCTTTTCGTTTCTGATTTTATTAATTTGGATACTATCTCTGTGCCCTCTGGTTAGTCTGGCTAAGGGCTTATCTATCTTGTTGATTTTCTCAAAGAACCAACTCCTCGTTTTGTTGATTCTTTGTATGGTTTTCTTTGTTTCTACTTGATTGATTTCAGCCCTGAGTTTGATGATTTCCTGCCTTCTACTCCTCTTTGGTGTATTTGCTTCTTTTTGTTCCAGGGCTTTCAGGTGTGCCATTAAGCTGTTAGTGTATGCTGTCTCCCGTTTCTTTTTGGCGGCACTCAGGGCTATGAATTTTCCTCTTAGCACTGCTTTCATTGTGTCCCATTAATTAGGGTATGTTGTGCCTTCATTTTCATTAACTTTCAAAAAGTCTTTGATTTCTTTCTTTATTTCCACCTTGACCAAGTTATCATTGAGTAGAGCATTGTTCAGCCTCCATGTGTACGTGGGTTTTCTTTTGTTTTTGTTGCCATTGAAGACCACCCTTATTCCATAGTGATCTGATAGGAGGCATGGGATTATTTCTATCTTCTTGTATCTGTTGAGGTCTGATTTGTGACCAATTATATGGTCAATTTTGGAGAAGGTACCATGAGGAGCTGAGAAGAAGGTGTATTCTTTAGCTCTAGGATGAAATGTTCTATATATATCAGTTAGTTCCATTTGGTCCAAGGCTTCAATTAGATTCACTGTGTCCCTGTTTAGTTTCTGCTTTCCTGAACGATCCATTTCAGAGAGCGGGGTGTTGAAGTCACCCACTATTATTGTGTGCGGTGCGATGTGTGCTTTGAGTTTTAGTAAAGTTTCTTTTACGAATGAGGGTGCCCTTGCATTTGGATCATAGATATTCAGGATTGAGAGTTCTTGATGGTGGATTTTTCCCTTGATCAGTATGTAGTGTCCTTCTGTGTCTTTTTTGATGACTTTGGGTTGAAAATCAATTTTATCCGATATTAGGATGGCTACTCCACCTCGTTTCTTGGGGCCATTTGCTTGTAAAATTGTTTTCCAGCCTTTTACTCTGAGGTAGTGTTTGTCTTTGACACTGAGGTGCGTTTCCTGCATGCAGCAAAATGCTGGGTCCTGTTTACGTATCCAGTCTGCTAGTCTATGTCTTTTAATTGGGGAATTGAGACCATTGATATTAAGAGAGATTAAGGCATAGTGATTATTGCCATCTGCCATTCTTGACGTTATCTTTATGTTTGAGTGGTTATCTACTTTTGGGTTTGATTCAAGAAGGTTATTATCTCATTTTTTCCAGGGTGTTGTTTCTCTCCCTGTATTGGAAGTTTCCACCTATTATCCGTTGCAGGGCTGGATTTGTGGAAAGATATTGTGAAAATTTGGTTTTATCATGGAATATCTTGGTCTCTCCATCTATGGTGATTGAGAGTTTTGCTGGGTATAGTAGTCTAGGCTGGCATTTGTGCTCTCTTAGTGTCTGCATGAGATCTGCCCAGGATCTTCTGGCTTTCATAGTCTCTGGTGAGAAGTCTGATGTGATTCGGATAGGTCTTCCTTTGTATGTTACTTGGCCCTTTTCTCTTACTGCATTTAGTATTCTTTCTTTGTTTAGAACATTCGGTGTTTTGATTATTATGTGACGGGAGGTATTTCTGTTCTGGTCCAGTCTGTTTGGAGTTCTGTAGGCTTCTTGTATGTTCATCGGCATCTCTCTCTTTAAGTTAGGGAAGTTTTCCTCCATAATTTTGTTGAAGATGTTTACTGGCCCTTTAAGTTGCAAATCTTCACTCTCATCTATACCTATAATCCTTAGGTTTGGTCTTCTCATTGTGTCCTGGATTTCCTGGATGTTTTGGATTACGCGTTTTTTGCATTTTGCATTTTCTTTGACTGTTGAGTCGATGCTTTCTATGGAATCTTCAGCACCTGAGATTCTTTCTTCCATCTCTTGTATTCTATTGTTGATGTTTGCATCTATGACTCCTGATTTCTTCCCAAGGTTTTCTATCTCCAAAGTTGTCTCCCTTTGTGATTTCTTAGTTGTTTCTACTTCCTTTTTTAGTTCCTGGATGGATTTGCTGAGATCCTTCACTTGTTTGTTTATATTTTCCTGTATTTCTTTAAGGTATTTTTGCATTACCTCTTTCAGGATTTCTTCCTGATGACCCACGTTCTCCTGCATTTCTCTGAGCGATTTTTGTGTTTCCTCCTCATGGGATTCCATCTGTTGATCCATCGTCTCCTGCATTTCTTTAAGCAGTTCTCGTGTTTCCTTTGTAAGGGCATCTAACCGTTGATTCATTTCTTTAAGCAATTTTTGTGTTGCCTCCTTATGGGCATCTGTCTGTTGACCCATATTCTTCTGCATTTCTTTATGCAAATTTTGTGATTCCTTTGTGAGTGCATCTACCCGTTGATTCATCTCGTTAAGCGATTTTTGTGTTGTCTCCTTGTGCACCTCCATCTTTTGATCCATGTTCTCCCGCATTTCTCTAAGCGATTTTTGTGTTTCCTTTGTAAGGGCTTCTAACCGTTGATTCATGGTCTCCTGTAACTCTTTATGAGATTTATTTGTGTCCTTCTTGTGATCCTCTAATAGCATCATGAGAAGTGATTTTAAATCCAGATCTTGTCTTTCGGGTGTGGTGGGGTATCCAGGACTTGCTGCTGTTGGAGAGTTGGGTTCGGATGGTCCCACATTACTTTGATTACTGTTAGTAACATTCCTACGTTTGCCTTTTGCCATCTGGATACCTCTGGTGTTAGTTGGTCCTGCTGCCACTGGCTGTTGGTTGGACCTCCTGTGAGCCTGCAAAGCTATTTCTGCCCCCCCCTGGATTGCCAGGATTCCCCTGGCACCGATTTCTGGGGCCTGCCTGCTCCTGAGTGACTTTGGAGCCCTAATGTGCTTTGCCCCAAGTGATCTTATATTGGGGAGGCCTTGCACATCTAAAGGCTCAGCCTAGTGGATTCCTGGAGCAGAGGTCGCCAAAGGGAGGCTGGCAGGCTCCTGCCCTGTGCAGGGGTGTGTGATCTCTCCTGGGGGGGGGAGGGGGCGTCCCTCTGCCAGGCAGAAGTCCCACAGCAGATCTGGCGCGCTGGTCACTGCAGATCAGCCCAGCACCTGGGAGCAGGTTACACACAAGCTGCCTGAACCCGAAGCGATATTATGCCTGTCTGTCTCTGAGCCTGGTGGTCCCAACTACCTGGTCACTGGAGCAAAGATGGCGGAGGGCACTCTCCGTGGCGCTGCTCACCCTGTGGTCACGATGGCCCGCCGATCTGGCACCCAGACGACCACAGCGCCAACCCGCCCTTGGGCACAGACGGAAGCCCCAACAGGCCGTGTCCCAAGTGATGTTATATTGGGGGGAGAGCCTGGGTACCGGTCTCTCCAGCGCAGTCCGCGGGAACAGAGGTCGCGGAAGGGAAGCTGGCAGGCTCCCTCCCTGCGCGGGGTCCCTCCACCAGGCAGAAGGTCCCACCGCGGAACTGGCGCGCTGGTTACTGCAGATCAGCCCAGCACCTGGGAGCAGGTTACACACAAGCTGCCTGAAACCGAAGCGATATTATGCCTGTCTGTCTCTGAGCCTGGCGGTCCCAACTACCTGGTCACTGGAGCAAAGATGGCGGAGGGCACTCTCCGTGGCGCCGCTCACCCTGTGGTCACGATGGCCCGCCGATCTGGCATCCAGACGACCACAGCGCCAACCCGCCCTCGGGCACAGACGGAAGCCCCAACAGGCCGTGTCCCAAGTGATGTTATATCGGGGGGAGAGCCTGGGTACCGGTCTCTCCAGCGCAGTCCGCGGGAACAGAGGTCGCGGAAGGGAAGCTGGCAGGCTCCCTCCCTGCGCGGGACCATGTGTGTTCTTTTGTTACCTCACTAAGGATGATATTTTCTAGTTCTGACCATTTGCCTAAGAATTGCATGAATTCATTGTTTTTAATTGCAGAGTAGTATTCCATTGTGTAAATATACCAAATCTTCTGTATCCATTCCTCCATTGAGGGACATCTGGGTTCTTTCCAGCTTCTGACTATTATAAATAAGACTTCTATGAACATAGTGGAGCATGTGTCATTATTGCATGCCGGGGAGGCCTCTGAGTATATGCCCAGGAGTGGTATAACAGGATCCTCCAGGAGTGTCATGCCCAGTTTTCTGAGGAATTGCTAGACTGCTTTCCAGAGTGGTTGTACCAGCTTGCAATCTCACCAGCAGTGGAGGAGTGTTCCTCTTTCTCCACATCCTCGCTAACACCTGCTGTCTCCTGAGTTTTTGATCTTAGCAATTCTGACTGGTGTGAGGTGAAATCTCAGGGTTGTTTTGATTTGCATTTCCCTAGTGACTAAGGTTGTTGACCATTTCTTTAGGTGCTTCTCAGCCATTTGATATTCTTCGGGTGAAAATTCTTTGTTTAGCTCTGTACCACATTTTTAAAATAGGGTTACTTGGCTCTCCGGAGGCTAACTTCTTGAGTTCTTTGTATATATTGGATATTAGCCCTCTGTCGGATGTAGGGTTGGTAAACATCTTTTACCAATGTGTTGGTTGCTGTTTTGTCCTTTTGACAGTGTCCTTTGCCTTACAGAAACTTTGTAATTTTATGAGGTCCCATTTGTCTCTTCTTGATCTTAGAGCATAAGCTATTGGTGTTCTGTTCAGAAAAATTTCCCCATGTGTTCAAGGCTCTTCCCTAGTTTCTTTTCTATTAGTTTCAGTGTGTCTGGTTTTATGTGGAGGTCCTTGATCCACTTGGAATTGAGCTTAGTACAAGGAGATAAGAATGGATCGATTTGCATTCTTCTGCATGCTGACCTCCAGTTGAGCCAGCACCATTTGTTGAGAAGGCTATCTTTCTTTTCACTGGATGGTTTTAGTTCCTTTGTCAAAGATCAAGTGACCATAGGAGTGTGGGTTCACTTCTGGGTCTTCAATTCTGTTCCATTGATCTACATGCCTGTCACTGTACCAATACCATGCAGATTTTAACACTATTGCTCTGCAGTACAGATTGAGGTCCGGGATACTGATTCCCCCCGAATTTCTTTTACTGTTTAGAATAGTTTTAGCTTTCCTGGGTTTTCTGTTATTCCAGATGAATTTTTGAATTGCTCTTTCTAACTCTATGAAGAATTGAGTTGGGATTTTGATGGGGATTGCACTGAATCTGTATATTGCTTTTAGCAAGATGATCATTTTTACTATATTAATCGTGCCAATCCATGAGCATGGCAGATTTTTCCATTTTCTGAGGTCTTCTTCAATTTCCTTCTTCAGAGACTTGAAGTTTTTGTCATATAGAACTTTCACTTGTTTGGTTAGAGTCAACCAGGATACTTTATATTGTTTGTGACTATCATGAAGGGTGTCATTTCCCTAATTTCTTTCTAAGCTGGCTTATCCTTTGAGTATAGGAAGGCTACTGATTTGTTTGACTTGATTTTATATCCGGCCATTTGCTGAAGTTATTTATGAACTGTAGGAGTTCTCTGGTGGAGTTCTTTGGGTCACTTAAGTATACTATATATCATCTGCAAATAGTGATAGTTTGACTTCTTCCTTTCCAATTTGTATCCCTTTGACCTCCTTTTGTTGTGTAATTGCTCTAGCTAGAACTTCAAGTACTATATTGAAAAAGATATGGAGAAGGAGGGCAGCCTTGTCTAGTCCCTGATTTTAGTGGGATTGCTTCAAGTTTCTCTCCATTTAGTTTGATGTTGGCTACCAGTTCGCTGAATATTGCTTTTAATATGTTTAGATATGTGCCTTGAATTCCTGATATTTCCAATACTGTTAACATGAAAAGATGCTGAATTTTGACAAATGCTTTTTCAGCATCTAATGAAAAGACCATTTGTTTATTTCTTTGAGATTTTTTATGTAGTGAATTACACTGATGGACTTTCTTATATTGAACCATCCCTGCATCCCTGGGATGAAGCCTACTTGATCGTGGTGAATGATAGTTTTGAAGTGTTATTGGATTCGATTGGCAAGAATTTTCTTGAATATTTTTGCATCGATATTCATAAGAGAAATTGGTCTGAGATTCTCTTTCTTTGTCGGTTCTTTGTGTGATTTTGGTATCAAAGTAATTGTGGCTTTACAGAATGAATTGGGTAGTGTTCCTTCTGTTTCTATTTTGTGGAATTGTTTGAAGAGTATTGGTGTTAGGTCTTCTTTGAAGGTCTGATAGAATTCTGCACTAAAACCATCTGGTCATGTGCTTTTTTTGGTTGGAAGACTTTCAATGATGACTTCTATTTCTTCAGGGCTTATAGGACTGTTTAGATGGTCTATTTGATCCTGATTAAATTTTGGTATTTGGTATCTGTCTAGGAATTTGTCCATTCCCTCCAGATTTTCCAGTTGTGTTGAATACAGGCTTTTGTAGTAGGATCTGAAAATTTTTTGAATTTCCTCAGTTTCTGTTGTTATATCTCCCTTTTCATTTCTGATTTTGTTAATTTAGATACTGTCTCTGTGCCCTTTGGCTAGTCTGGATAAGGGCTTATCTATCTTGGTGATTTTCTCAAAGAACCAACTCTTAGTTTTGTTAATTCTTTGTATGATTCTATTTGTTTCTACTTGATTATTTTCAGCCATGAGTTTGATGACTTCCTGCCTTCTTCTCCTCTTGGGTGTATTTGCTAGTTTTGTTCCAGGACTTTCAGGTGTCCCATTAAGCTGCTATTGTATGCTCTCTCCAGTTTCTTTTTGGAGGCACTCTGGGCTATGAGTTTTCCTCTTAGCACCGTTTTCATTGTGTCCCATAAATTAGAGTATGTTGTGTCTTCAATTTTCATTAAATTCTCAAAAGTCTTTGATTTCTTTATTTCTTCCTTGATCAAGGTATTATTGAGTATAGCATTGTTCAGCTTCCAGGTGTATGTGGGTTTTCTGTTGTTTTTGTTGCCATTGAAGATCACCGTTATTCCATAGTGATCTGATAGGAGGCATGGCATTAGTTCGATCTTCTTATATCTGTTGAGTTCTCTTTTGTGACCAATAATATGGTCGATTTTGAGAAGGTACCAAGAGGTGCTGAGAAGAAGGTATATTCTTTTGCTTTAGGATGAAATGTTCTATATATATCTGTTAGATCCTTTTGGTCCAAAGCTTCAATTAGTTTCACTGTGTCCCTGTTTAGTTTCTGCTTTCCTGATTGGTCCATTGCAGAGAGTGGGGTTTTGAAGTTACCCATTGTTATTGTGCGAGGTGCTATGTGTGTTTTGAGCTTCAGTAAAGTTTCTTTTATGAATGAGAGTGCCCTTGCATTTGGAGCATAGATGTTCAGAATTGAGAGTTCTTCTTGGTGGATTTTTCCTATGACCAGTGTGTAGTGTCTTCCCTTGTCTTTTTTGATGACTTTGGTTGAAAGTCAATTTTATCTGATAGTAGGGTGGCTACTCGGGCTCGTTTCCTGGGACCATTTGCTTGTAAGATTGTTTTCCAGCCTTTTACTTTGAGATAGTGTTTGTTTTTGACACTGAGTTGTGTTTCCTGCACGCAGCAAAATGCTGGGTCCTGTTTACTTATCCAGTCTGTTAGTCTATGTCTTTTTATTGGGAAATTGAGACCATTGATGTTAAGAGATATTAAGGAATAGTTATTATTGCCACCTGCTATTCTTGACGCTATTTTTATGTTTGAGTGGTTATCTACTTTTGGGTTTGAAGCAAGAAGGTTACTATCTCATTTCCTTCAGGGTATAGTTTTCCTCCTTGTATTGGCGATTTCCACCTATTATCCTTTGCAGGGCTGGGTTTGTGGAAAGATATTGTGTATATTTGGTTTTATCATGGAATATCTTGGTCTCTTCATCTATGGTGATTGAGAGTTTTGCTGGGTATATTAGTCTGGGCTGGCATTTGTGTTCTTTTAGAGTCTGTGTGAGATCTGCCCAGGATCTTCTGGCTTTCATAGTCTCTGGTGAGAAGTCTGATGTGATTTGGATAGGTCTTCCTTTATATGTTACTTGGACTTTTTCTCTTACTGCTTTTAATATTCTTTCTTTGTTTAGTACATTTGGTGTTTTGATTATTATGTGACGGGAGGTATTTCTGTTCTGGTCATCTCTGGAGTTCTGTAGGCTTCTTGTACATTCATCGGCATCTCTCTCTTTAGGTTAGGGAAGTTTTCCTCCATAATTTTGTTGAAGATATTTACTGGCCCTTTAAGTTGCAAATCTTCTTTCTCATCTATACCTATAGTCCTTAGGTTTTTGTCTTCTCATTGTGTCCTGGATTTCTTGGATATTTTGGGTTACACGTTTTTTGCATTTTGCATTTTCTTTGACTATTGAATCAATGCTTTCTATGGTATCTTCAGCACCTGAGATTCTTTCTTCCATCTCTTGTATTCTATTGTTGATGTTTGCATCTATGACTCTTGATTTCTTCCCAAGGTTTTCTATCTCTAAAGTTGTTTCCCTTTGTGATTTCTTAGTTGTTTGTACTTCCTTTTTTTGATCCTGGATGGATTTACTCAGATCCTTCACTTGTTTGTTTGTGTTTTCCTGTATTTCTTTAAGATATTTTTGCATTTCCTCTTTTAGGATTTCTGCCTGTTGACCCAAGTTCTCCTGTATTTCTCTAAGCGATTTTTGTGTTTCCTCCTCATGGGCTTCCATCTGTTGATCCATAGTCTCCTGCATTTCTTTAAGCGATTCTCGTGTTTCTTTTGTAAGGGCATCTACCTGTTGATTCATTTCATTAAGTGATTTCTGTGTTGCCTCCTAATGGGCCTCCATCAGATAACCCATGTTCTCCTGCATTTCTCTAAGTGATTTTTTTGTTTCCTTTGTAAGGGCTTCTACCTGTTGATTCATGTTCTCCTGTATTTCTTTATGAGATTTATTTGTGTCCTTCTTGAAATCCTCTAATAGCATCATGAGAAGTGATTTTAAATCTAGATCTTGCCTTTCGGGTGTGATGGTGTATCCAGGACTTACTGCTGTTGGATAGTTGGGTTTGGATGGTGCCATATTGCCTTGATTTCTGTTAGTAACATTTCTATGTTTGCCTTTTGCCATCTGGTTACCTCTAGCGTTAGTTGGTCCTGCGGTCACCGGCTGTTGGTTGGACCTCCTGTGAGCCTGTAAGGCTATATCTGCCCCCCCATGGATTCTTAATATTCTTTCTTTGTTTAGTACATTTGTTTTGATTATTATGTGATGGGAGGTCTTTCTGCTCTGGTCCAATTTGTTTGGAGTTCTGAAGGATTCTTATATCTTCATCGGCATCTCTCTCTTTAGGTTAGGGAAGTTTTCTTCCATAATTTTGTTGAAGATATTTACCAGCCCTTTAAGTTGCAAATCTTCACTCTCATCTATACCTGTAATCCTTAGGTTTTGTCTTCTCATTGTGTCCTGGATGTCTTGGGTTACAAATTTTTTGCATTTTGCATTTTCTTTGACTGTTGAGTCGATGCTTTCTATGGTATCTTCAGCATCTGAGATTCTTTTTTCCATTTCTTGTATTCAATTTTTGATGTTTGCAACTATGACCCCTGAATTCTTCCCAAGGTTTTCTATCTCCAACGTTTTCTCCCTTTGTGCTTTCTAGTTGCTTCTTCTTCCCTTTTTAGATCCTGAATTGATATGCTCACTTACTTTACTTGTTTGTGTTTTCCTGTAATTCTTTAAGATATTTTTGTGTTTCCTTTTTCAGGACTTCTGCCTCTTGACCCAAGTTCTCCTGTATTTCTTTAAGGGAATTTTGTGTTTTCTCTTTATGGGCTTCTATCTGTTGATCCATATTCTCCTTCTATCTTTAAGCGATTTTTTTGTTTCCTTTGTAAGGGCTTCTATCTGTTGATTCATGTTCTCCTGTATTTCTTTGAGAGATTTATTTTTGTCCTTCTTGAAATCCTCTGAAAGCATCATGTGAAGTGATTTTTAAATCCAGATCTTGCCTTTCCAGTATGATGGGGTATCCAGGACTTGCTGCTGTTGGAGAGTTGGGTTTGGATGGTACCATATTGCCTTGATTTCTGTTAGTAATTTTCCTATGTTTGCCTTTTGCCATCTGGTTATCTCTGGCGTTAGTTGGTCCTGCTGTCACTGGCTGGTGCTTGAACCTCCTGTGAGCCTGCAAGGCTATTTCCACACCCCTGGATGTCTGGGTTTCCCCTGGCACCGATTGCTGAGGGTCTGCACTGCTCCCAAGTGTCTTTGGAGCCTTGGTGTGCCTTGCCCCAAATGACATTATACTTGGGATATCTCTGTGTATCTGGAGTCTCTGTCTGGTCTATCACTGGAGCAAAGGTGGGGGAGGCTGCTGTATTTCCTCCAGGTGCGGGTCACTCTGTAGGGCAGATGTTCCACAGCAGAGCTGGTACCCAGACTACCACAGAGCTGCCCAGCTCTTGGGTGCAGGCAGCACCCTAGCTGGCTGTGTCCCAAGGGATGTTATTCTCGGTTATCTTTGTGCACCTGGAGGCCCTTGTCTGCTCTGTTGCCAGAGCAAAGATGGGGAAGTTTTCTTCCATAATTTTGTTGAAGACATTTACTGGCCCTTCAAGTTGGATATCTTCACTCTCTTCTATACCTGTAATCCTTAGGTTTGGTTTTCTCATTTTGTCCTGGACTTCCTGGATATTCTGAGTTAGGTTCTTTTTGCATTTTTCATTTTCTTTGACTGTTGTTTCAATGCTTTCTATGTTATTTTCTGCCTTTGTGTTTCTTTCTTCTATCTCTTGTATTCTGTTGTTGATACTTGAATCCATGTCTCTTGACTTCTTTCCTAAGTTTTCTATGTCTAGAGTTGTTTCACTTTGTGATTTTTTTATTGTTCTACCTCCATTTTAGATCCTGGATGGTTTTGTTCAGTTCCTTTACCTGTGTTGTTGTGCTTTCCTGTAGTTATTTAAGGGCTTCTCCCTGTTTACTTGTGTTCTCTTGTATTTCTTTTCTAAGTTTTTTTTAATTTACATTCCAAATCATTTCCCCTTTCCCGTTTCCTCCCTCCCCGAAAGTCCCATAAGCCCCCTTCCCTCCCTCTTTTCTCCATTCAACCCCCTCTCGTTTCTCTGTCTCTTGTATTTCTTTAAGTGAGTTATTTATGTCCATCTTGAAGCCCTCTATGAGCATCATGAGCTGAGATTTTAAATCCAAATCTTGCTTTTCAGGTGTGTTGGGGTATCCAGGATTTGCTGTTGTGGGAGAATTGGGTTCAGATGGTGGCATGTTGCCTTGATTTCTGTTGGTAATATTCCTATGTTTGCCCTTTGCCTTCTGGTTATCTCTGGTGTTAGTTGGTCCTGCTGTCTCTGGTGGGTGCTTGTCCCTCCTGTGAGTCTGAAAGCCTGTCTCAGAACTCTTGGGTGACTGACTTTCCCCTGGCACTGAGTGCTGTGGCGCTGCCAGCTTCTGGGTGCAGGTGGAGCCCGGACTGACTCTGTCCCAGCTGTTCTGCCACTCTTGGTCCCTCCTTCCTGGCTGTACCTGCCTGCTTGGTCACCTGTGAGAAGCTGGAGGCAGCCTGACCTCCAAAGCTGGGAGTCAATTCATTCACTCCCTGCAGAGCAGTACTCCCCTGGCAGGATTTGTGCACAGAGGACCATGATGATGTCCAGTCCCTGGGTGCAGGCAGAGCCTGGATGGACCCAGCTGTTCTGCAGCTCTTGGTCCTTGCCTCCTGGCTGTATCTGGTTCTTGGTCACCCGGTCACCAGAGAGTGTTATTTTCATTGTTTAAGGTGGTATTCTGTTTGTGTGGCTATCTTCTTTTGGGTTTATTGAAAGATTAATTTGTTGCTTTTTCTAGGGTATAGTTTCCCTCCTTGTGTTGGTGTTTTCCAACCATTATCCTTTGTATAGCTGGGTTTGTGGAAAGATATTGTGTAAATTTGGTTTTGTCATGGAATGTCTTGTTTTCCTTATCTATGGTAATTGATAATTTTGCTGGGTATAGTAGCCTGGGCTGACATTTTTATTCTCTTAGGGTCTATATGACATCTCTATGCATTATAAATTGTAATATATAACAGCTTACATTCGTGAATTCCTCAAATGTTAAACTTAATACACACAGAGCTGTTAGCTGTGCATGTATAGTGATTTGAGTAAGAAAGATCCCCATATGCTAATAGGTTTAGATGTTGGTTATTAGTGAATGGAACGATTTAATAAGATTAGGAGATTCATTCTCTTTAGAGTAGACTGGCCAAGTTAGAGTAGGTGTACCTTGCTGGAGGACATATTTCACTGAGGATGATAAGCTTTAGTTTTTCAAAATCTCAAACCATCTCCAGTGTCTTTCTCTTCCCAATGCCTAATGATCTGGTTGTAGAACACTCAGCTACTGCTCCCGAACTGTGCCTGAGTGCATGCTGCAAGGCTCCCTGACATTATGATACTACTACTTCTGAATGGACTACTTCTGAAACTGTATGTAATCTCTAATTAAATGTTTTGATTTATAAGTATTTTCATGCCCCCTTCCAGTCCTTCTTCCCCTTCCTCTGCCTGTCCTCTCTGCTGGGGCAGACTCTTGCCAGGTCTGCCACAGTGAAGACACCATTTCCTGATGCATCCTAGAGAACCAGCTGACTCAGGGCATTTCATAGAAAGCCCCTCCCACCTCTGGAGTCCCAGAGCTGCTGCTGGAGGTCCAGTGGCACTCGCTACCCAGCAACCACCAAAACCCCTGCCTTCCCGAATACCACTCCCCTTCCGTTCCTTCTGCCCCTTCCGATGTCTGTCCTTTATGCTGGGGCAGATTCTTACCAGGTCTGCCACAGTGAAGACACCATCTCCTGATACTTCCTAAAGAACCTGTGGCACTCAGGGCATTTGGTCCCTCTGCAGGAGTGAGGAGAGTCCTGGGAGCCCAGAACATTTAACATTTGAGGAATTCACTAATCTGAACTGTTATATATCACCATTTGTAATGCATGGAGAAATCAAAGTATTCTTTCTTATTTTAAAATGTTTCATGAATATGAAAGTTAATACCTAAGAATAGTGGATTCTTTTCTTTCATTTTGGTGATGGTGCTATGGCCCACCACTAGGGAGAGATTGCTACAGAGCAGCCTAATCTCATTGCTTCCTATAGCAAAAAAGTAGAAAATTGTTGCTGAACAACAAAATGTTTATTGTGGTATCCTCTGATTAATACAGGTACTAAGTTATCAAGCATATAATGATGGAATATTATTAGGGTTTGCTGTTTATGTCATTCAGCAGATATGGAGCAGTGCATCAGTTGTCCAGATGACCAGTATGCCAACACAGAGCATACACATTGCTTGAAAAGACATGTCTCCTTTCTGGCTTATGAAGACCCATTGGGGATGGCTCTGGCATGCATGTCCCTGTGTTTCTCTGTACTCACAGCTCTTGTACTTTGTGTTTTTGTGAAGTACAATGACACTCCAATTGTGAAAGCCAATAATTGCATTCTCAGCTACATACTACTGATTTCCATTACCTTCTGTTTCCTCTGCTCATTACTTTTCATTGGGCATCCCAACATGGGCACCTGCATCCTGCAGCAGACCATATTTGGAGTCTTTTTCACAATGGCTTTATCTACTGTCTTGGCCAAGACAATTACTGTGGTCCTGGCGTTCAAGCTCAACACTCCAGGAGAAAGGATGAGATGGATGCTGGTATCAGGGGCACCTAACTATGTCATTCCCATCTTTACACTGGTCCAACTTGTTCTTTGTGGAATCTGGATGGTAATGTCACCTCCATTTATTGACAAAGATACACACTCTGAACATGGGCAGATAATCATTGTTTGCAACAAAGGCTCAGTCATTGCATTCCACTCTGTCCTTGGATACTTGGGCTTTTTGGCTCTGGGTAGCTTCACTGTGGCTTTCTTCTCCAGGAATCTGCCTGACAGATTCAATGAAGCCAAATTCCTAACCTTCAGCATGCTAGTGTTTTGCAGTGTGTGGGTCACCTTCCTCCCTGTCTACCACAGCACTAAGGGGAAGGTCATGGTGGCTGTGGAGGTCTTCTCCATCTTGGTCTCCAGCGCAGGGCTATTAGGTTGTATCTTTGTTCCAAAGTGTTATGTTATTTTAGTAAGGCCAGATTCAAATTTTCTTCAAAAGTCCAGGAATAAATCACTTTGTTGAACCCTTCATAGGCTTAAACTTTTAGATTATACTTAAAATATCTGTGTTTCCTTCCTTGGGAATGACCACTTCTATCATTTGAAGATTTATTCAGTTGCCTGAAGTTCTTCAAATAGCCTTAAGGCTTTTCTGTCTCCCTTCCAGTTTAACAAATTCATTGTCATCTTTGCTTTGCTCACATTTTGTGAGTTATGCAGGTGAGAATTCATGGTATACTTTTTGCTATTCATAGATGACATATTCTTACACTGTGTTCCCTCATCTGTTTGCACTCAAGACCTTTTCATTTTTTCTTCTTTTTTCAATGTCCCATGACCATAAATATGGAAGTTTTTTTTGACGAGTCCCTTATTTGTTTCTAAGTGTACATGTTGAACTGGAGAAATCATTAACACATGGGCCTCATTTAATATTTATTACAACCTATTTTTTCCTGTGGTATTGTGCAGAGTACTTTCTACCACCTTTCATGATAGTCATTAGGGGTAACATTAGTTGGGCACTAGTTTGACTCTTCTGTATTTGGTGATATAAGTTAAGTGTTGTCCCATCACAGACCATAAGAAACTCAAGAAGAAAGATCATACCAAAGTGTGGATGCTATAGTCCTACTCAGTACAGGGAAGAGAATAATCTCTGGGAAGTTGAGGGAGAGAGGGATTTGGGAGTGAGAGAGGAGGGGGAGGGAAAAAGCAGGGCCAGATCAGATATTGGAGGAGATGGGGGAGAAGTACAGAGGGTCAGGAATTTGAAAGTAGGTGTGTAGCAGTGGGGGAGGTAGAACTGGGGGTAGTTACTAGAAAGTCCCAGATGCCAGGGATCCAAGAGGTTCCCAGGACCCAACAAGGAGGACTTAAGCAGAAATACCCAACAAAGGGGAGATAGAACCTATAGAGACCATATCCAGTGGATAGGCACGGCCTCAAGTTAAAGGATGGGACTGTCACAGATCACCTCAGCCAGGTATGGGTGTCTCTGGAATGAGGGTCTTCCAAGTACAGGTGGGTAAGGATTTGGCGGTGACAAACAGAAACAAACATAGAGGCAGTTTGAATCTGAGTGTATTTTGTAACTCTCAAGCAGGCGATTTTATACATTAAAAACCAAACAATAACTCAAAAAACTGTATCCAGCAATACAATTATGAATACCAACAAGAATCATTTGGCACAGTAAAATACAAAAATCATCCGAGCATTACAACTCGTAAACTACATGTTCAGTGAATCACTAACAGGTAGCATCATTATTGATAGTACAAATCATCAAAATATAACAATTCTAAAAGAATGTATTCAATAGGGCAGTTGTCCAAGGCTAGTGGCATAGTCTCAAGAACAGGTTAATAAATCTTTATGGTGCCTCTTAACTGTTGAGCTAACTTTGCAGCCCCATATGGTTAATTATTATTTAACATCTAATGCCTGATTTTTTATAAATCTTCAATGCATAAATTTCAACTATTTTAATTCTTTCTAATTAAGGCTTTCTTTACCATATACCAAAACCCACTTCATATGACACATGTGTAGTCATATGAAGTTTTCTTGTTGGGAAAGGTTTTAACTATTATAATAATTTTGTAAATGGCTTAAAATTAAAGCATTGGTCTCTCTGGAGATAAAGTCATGTTAGTGACCCATCTCTAGGGATGGTTTTGGACCCATTAATTTTGCATAAGATCATTGTCTAGGCTACCAGGAACCTGTAACTAAGAAAAGGAATGAAAGAAAACAAAACAGAAAAATTGCATAAGAACTATGGCTCAATATGTTTGCTCCAGCTGAAAGTTCCACTGCTGGTTCCAGGAGACCTTCTTTTGAAGTCTAGTGCTTCAGTCTGTGGAACTTGTCACACAGATTCTACTGGGTTGGTGTGGCTTGGGACCATCCACCCACCTCAAAAATATTAATCCAGAATTCCTCCTGTCAAAAGGAAATGCAGGAACAAAGAGTGGAGCAGAAACTGAAGGAAAGGCTTCACCTAGGGAAGAAGACTTCACCTAGAGACTGCCTCACCTAGAGATCCATCCCATCTGCTGACACCAAACCCAGACACTATTGTTGATGCCAAGAAGTGCTTACTGGCAGGAGCCCAGTATAGCTGTCCCCCTGAGAGGCTATGCCAAAGTTGGACAAATACAGATGTGGATGTACACAGTCAAACAATGGACTGAGCATTGGGACCCCAATGGGGGAAAGTTAGGGCAAGGACTGAAGGAGCTGAAGGGATTTGCAACCTCAAAGGAAGAACAGCAATATCAACCAACCCAGATTCCCCAAACCTCCCAGCGACTAAACTATCAACCAAAGAGTACACAGGGGATACTCATGGCTCCAGCTGGATATGTAGCAGAGGACTGCCTTATCTGGCATCACCGGGAGGGGAGCCCCTTGGTCCTGTGGAGGCCTGATGACCCAGAATAGGTGAATGCTAGGCTGCTGAGGCAGGAATGGGTAGGTGGGTCAGGGGAGTACCCTCAAAGAGCCAGGGGGAGGGAGGAGGCAATAGGGGGATTTTGGAGGGGAAACTGGGAAGGGGGATAACATTTGGAATGTAAATAAATAAAATAACCAATAAAAAATGAAAAAAAACTGTTGACCTATG
Source organism: Tokudaia tokunoshimensis (assembly GCA_036184795.1). Lineage (NCBI taxonomy): Eukaryota > Metazoa > Chordata > Mammalia > Rodentia > Muridae > Tokudaia > Tokudaia tokunoshimensis. Next base: position 4,674,535 of record BTHU01000007.1, on the reverse strand, counting down.
GAACATCACCTTACCACTAGGTTGTATAGAGCAATCATACCACCAAAGTCTCAGAGATCTATGTGAAAAAGGAAGTGGAAAGATTGTAAGAGACAGTTAGTAGGTAACTTCAATGAAAGTATTGTCATGCAGAAACAAAAGGACTGATGATCATATGAACTTACAAAGATTTTTTTTAAAAAAAGATTTGATTTTTACACTTATTCACATCCTGCTCACTTCTCCCATCCCAGCCATCGCCTCCCACAATCACACCCTTCTCTGAGCTGATGGGCGCTCTCCTGGCTATTTCCCCCCCATTCTGGCACCTTAAGTCCATTCAAGACTAGGTGCATCTTTTCCCACTGAGGGCAGAGAAGGCATCCCAGCTCGAAGAACATATCCCACATATATGCAACAGCTTATTGGATATCCCCCATTCCAGTTGTTTGGGACCCACATGAAGACAAAGCTATAACACATCTGCTACATATGTGCAGGGAGGACTAATCACAGCCTGTGTGTGCTCTGTGATTGGTGGTTCAGACTCTGAGAGCCCCAAGGGTCCAGGCTAGTTGACTTTGTTGGTCTTCCTGTGGAGCTCCTATCTCCTTCAGGGCTCACTATCTTTCCTCCTATTTTTCCATAAGATATCCCAAGTTCTGTCCACTGGCTGTGGGTGTCGGTATCTGAGCCAACTGCTGGGTGGAGTCTCTCAGAGAACAACATGCTTCTATCTGCAAGCATAATGGAATATCATCAATAGTGTTAGGGATTGGTGCTTGCCCATGAGTTAGGTCTCAATTTGGGCCAGTTATTAGTTAGCCATTCCTCCAGTCTCTGCTCCTTCCCCTGTGTCTGGATTATTGTAGACAGGATAAATTTTGAGTTGGAAATTTTGTGAGTGAGTTGGTGTCTCAATTGCTCCACTGGAATTCATGTCTGGCTATAGGAGGTGGCCTCTTCAGGTTCCATATCTCTAATATTATGAGTTACACCTAAGGTCATCCCCATTGATTCTTGGGTGCCTCCCTTATCCCAGCTCTCTGTCTCATCCTGGAAATGCCCTCTCCTCCTAACCCCTGTCACTTGCAGATTTCCATTAATTTTCACGGCCATTTAGCTATCTCTCCTGTTGTTGCCCCTGCCTGATCCTGAACCCTCATTCCCCTCCCACTCCCTTCTCCTTCCCAATTTCCTCCCTCCATCTGCCTCTTGTGACTATTTTATTCTCCCTTCTCAGTGAGAGTCAAGCTTCCTCTCTTGGACCTTCCTTCTTGTTTAGCTTCTTTGGGTCTGTGGAGTATAACACGGTACCTGTATTTTATGGCTAATATACACTTATAAGTGAGTACTTACCATGCATGTCCTTTTAGAACTGAATTACCTCACTTAGGATGATATTTTAAAGTTTCATCCACTTGCCTGCAATTCATGATGTCTTGGTTTTTAATAGCTGAATACTATTCCATGGTATAGATGTACCATATTTTCTTTATCTATTTTTAGTTGAGGAACATCAAGGTTGTTTCCAGTGTCTGGCTGTTACCAATAAAGATGTTATGAACATAGTTGAGTAAGTGTCTTTGTGAGATGTTGGAGCATCTTTTGGGTATATGCTAAGAAGGGCTGTGAGGTAGAATGATTCCCAGTTTTACGAGAAAATATAACATTGATTTCCAAAGTGGTTGTACAAGTTTGCATTCCCATCAGCAATGCAGGAGTGTTCCTTCTGCTAAATATCCTCCACAGCATGGGCTATAACTTGAGTTTTTGATCTTAGCCATTTTGATGGGTATAAGATGGACCTCATAGTTGTTTTGATTTACATTTCCTTGATGACTAAGGACTTGGCACATTTCTTTAAGCGTTTCTTGGCTATTTGAGATTCCTCTGTTGGGAATTTTGTTTATTTCTGTACCCCATTTTTAAATTGGGTTATTTGTGTTGTTGTTGTCTAACTTCTTGAGTTCTTTGTAAATTTTAGATATTAAGCCCCCTGTCAGATATAAGGTTAGTGAAGATCATTTCCTAATCTGTAGGCTGCTGATTTGCCTTTTTATTGTGTCCTTTGCTTTACAAATGCTTTACAGTTTCACCAGTTCCCATTTATTGATTGTTGTTCTTGAGTCTAAGCCACTGGTGTTATGTTTAGGAAATTGTCTAACTGTACCAATATATTAAAGGGAATTACTCATTTTTCTCTTCTGTGAGATTTACTGTATCTGGTTTAGTGTTGAGGTCTTCGATCCACATAGACTTGAGATTTGTGCAGAGTGATAAGTATAGATCTATTTTCATTGTTCTACATCTAGACATCCAGCTAGTACATCTCCATTTGTTGAAGATGCTTTTACTCTTCCATTATATGGCATAACCTTCTTCACCAAAAAACAAATGTCCATGGGTGTGTGGGTTTGTTTCTTCAGTTTGATTCCATTGATCAATGAGTCTGTTTCCATACCAATACCATGTAGATTTTATCACTATTTTTCTGTAGCACAGCTTGATGTCAGGGATGGTGATTTCTCTAGAAGTTTTTTTGTTATTGAGGATTGTTCTGGCTATGCTGTTTTTTAATTTTCCATAAGAAGTTGAGAATTTCTCTTACAAGGTCTATAAAAATTATATTGGAATTTTGATTGGGATTGCATTGCATGTATAGATGCTTTTCAATATGTTAATTATAGAATTCTATGATCATGGGAGCTCTTTTTATTTTCTTTTATCTTCTTCAGGGATTCAAAGTTCTTGCCATACAGGTTTTACCCTTGATTGGTTAGAATTGCTCCTAAATATTTTATATTTTTAGTGGCTATTGTAAAGGGTGTTGTTTCTCTAATTTCTTTCTTATATAGATTTATATCATATATCATTTATATAGAGGAAGGATTATGAATTCCTTGAGTTAATTTTGTATTAAACAACATTGGAGGTGTTTATTAGCTGTAGGAACTCTGTGTTAGAATTTTTGGGTTCACTTACGTTTACTATCATTTCATTCTCAAATAGTGATACTTTGACTTTTCCAATTTGTATATCAATGATCTCCTTTAGCTTTCTTATTGCTCTGGCTATATTATTGAAATTCAAGTGCTATGTTGAACAGATAGGGAGAGAGTGGGCAGACTTACCTTTTCCCTGATTTTAGTAGAAATGTTTTAAGTTTCTCTTCATTTAGTTTGATGTTGGCTATTGACTTGCTGTATATTGCTTTGTTTATGTCTAGGTATGTGCCTTGTATCCCCAAGTTCTCTAATATCTTTAACATGAAAGGGTGTTTGATTTTATCAAAGATCTTTTTTTTGCATCTAGTGAGATAGTCATGTGATTTTTTTCTTTCAGTTTGTTTATATGGTGGATTGTGTTGATGGATTTTTACATATTGATCCATTCTTGCATCCTTGAGATGAAGGCTCTTTGATCTTAATAGATGACATCTTTGACATGCTCTTGGATTTGTTTTGTAAATATTTTACTGAGAATTTTTTATCAGTGTTCATAAGAGATATTGGTCTGAAATTTTCTTTCTTTGTTGAGACTTTGTGTGATTTAGGTCTCATGGTGACTCTGACCTTATAGAATGAGTTTGACATTGTTCCTTTTGTTCCTATTTTCTGGAATAGTTTGAGGAGTATTGGAATTAGCTCTTCATTGAAATGCTGGCAGAATACTGCACTAAAACTATGTGGCCCTGAGTTTTATTTTTAGTTGGGAGATTTTAATGACTGCTTCTATTTCTTTAGGGGTTATGGGGTTGCTTAAATAGTTTACCTGATCTTGATTTAACTTTGGTAAGTGGTATCTGTCTAGAAAATTACCCATTTCCAATTTTATAGAGTACAGGTTTTCATAGAGAGACCTAATGATTCTTTGAATTTCCTCAGTCTCAGTTGTTATGTAACCCTTTTCATTACTGATTTTGTTTATTTGAATACTGTCTCTTTGTCTCTTTGTTAGTTTGCCTAAGGGTTTTTATATCTTGTTGACTTTCACAAAGAACCTGCTCTTGGTTGCACTGATTCTTTGAATTCTATGAACTTTCCTCTTAGCACTGCTTTCATTGTTGTATTAGTCAGGGTTCTCTAGAGTCACAGAACGTATGGATAGTCCCTATATAGTTAGGGTGTTGGGATTTTTTTGAGACTTCCTTTGTCAATACAATTAATATACATTTCTTTTCCTTAGCCTTAGGCAGTCTCTTCAGAAAATGGCAAAAAGCAGCCATGTTCTTCACCAAAACATCACAAAAACAGTCTCTCAACCACATATGAAAGTTCTCCACTGAAACATTTTGGGTCATCAGGCCTACACAGTTCAAATGACCCTCAATACCACTGTCTTCCATATTCCTACTAGACTGGCCCACTAAGCCCCACTTAAAGCATTCCATGACTTTCCAAATCCAAAGTTCCAAAACCCACATTCTTCCAAACAAAAGCATGGTCAGGCCTATCACAGCAATACCCCACTCCCAGTACCAACTTCTGTATTAGTCAGGGTTCTCTAGAGTCACAGAACATATGGGTAGTCCCTATATAGTTAGGGAATTTGTGGACGACTTATAGCTCATAGTTCAACTCCCCAACAATAGTCAGCAGTACTTGTGGATGGAAGTCCAAGGATGTAGCAGTTGCTCAGTCCCACAAGGCAGCCACGGATGGAAGTCCAAGGATCTAGCAGTTGCTACGTCCCACGAGGTAGGCCAGGAAAAGCCAGAGAGCAATCTTCCTTCTTCCAATGTCCTAATATAGGCCTCCAGCAGAGGGTATGGCCCAGATTAAAGGCGTGTGCCACCATGCCTTTAATCCCAGATGTCCTTGAACTCAGAGATCCCCTAATCTTAATCTTCTGGAATTCATAGTCACTATGCATCAAGATCTCCAGGTCAGAAACTTGTATCTCTGAGCCTCCAGATTAGGATTATAGGTGAGCCTTCCAATTCTTGTTTAGTTCATTCCAGATTTAGTCAAGTTGACAACCAGGAATAGCCACTACAATTGTGTTCCACACATTTGAGTATGGAAATAGAAACAGAAAAGAAAACAAAAGTGGAGGAACTCCTGGAGATGGAATACTTAGGGAATAGAAGAGGAACAACAGATGTAGGCATCACCAACAGAATATATGATTTGGAAGAGAGATTCTCAGATCTTGAAGATGCAATAGAAGAAATAAATCTAACCACTAAAAAATGTTAAAGCTAAAATAATTTGTGAGAAAATACCTCCATAAAATCTGGGATACTAGAAAAGACCCAACCAAAGAATAATAGAAATAGAAGAAGATGGAGAGTCCCAGTTTCAAGGCCCAGAAAATATACTTAACACAACTATAGAAGAGAACTATCCCAACCTAAAGAAAGAGCTACAAAGCTGCCATGAGCAGTCTGCCATTCAAGGGGGACCTCCATTCTCCTGACCCACGCCACCTCCATCAGACTCCTGAATCATACAGGTAAACCTCACTTCTCACATCCATCTTCCTTGCTCTCTGTGCCCTCTGTGCCAAGAGAAGCTGCTCTGAGCAGCCTGCCATTCCAGCCTGCATCCATACTCCTGCAATCTCTCCTCCCTCCTTCATCAGACTTGAGACTTCTGAACCGTATAATACTGATGGTCAGGAACCATATGGCCCAAGAATATCCATCAGAGGCCTGCCACACCAGAACCATCAAGGTTCACCCCCTCCCAATACCTACTACAAGAAGAAGATCCAGGGACCAAAACCATCCATATGGCTAAGGGCCCTCAAAGGACCCAATCAAGAAAAGATAGGTCAATAGGACACCTTGAAAGCACAGATAACTCACTACAGCAAGCCCTGGCTCTCATAACACAACCAAAGAACAAGAAAATGACCTTAGATCCAATCTTATAAAGATGATAGAGACTTTAAAAAAGAGGAAATGAGTAAACCCCCTAAAGAAAAACAGGAAAATACAGTCAAAGAGCCAGAGGTCTTTAAAGAGGAAACAAATAAATCTCTTTTTTTTTTAAATTTTATTTTCTAAGTTTTTTTTATTTACATTCAAAATCATTTCTACACTCCCGTTTCCTCCCTCCCCGAAAGTCCCATAAGACCCCTTCCCTCCCTCTTTTCCCCATTCAACCCCCTCTCGCTTCTCTGTCCTGGAATTCCCCTACATCCAGTCTTTCCAGGACCAGGGGTCTCTCCTTCCATCTTCTTAGAAATCTATTGATATGCGAATTGTGTCTAGGGTATTCCGAGATTCTGGGTTAATATTCCCTTATCAGTGACTGCATACCATGTGTGTTCTTTTGTGATTGGGTTACCTCACTAAGGATGATATTTTCAAGTTCTGACCATTTGCCTAGGAATTTCGTGAATTCATTGTTTTTAATTGCAGAGTAGTATTCCATTGTGTAAATATACCACATCTTCTGAATCCATTCCTCCATTGAGGGACATCTGGGTTCTTTCCAGCTTCTGGCTATTATAAATAAGGCTGCTATGAACATAGTGGAGTATGTGTCCTTATTGCATGCAGGAGAAGCCTCTGGGTATATGCCCAGGAGTGGTATAGCCGGATCCTCCGGGAGTGTCATGCCCAGTTTTCTGAGGAACCACCAGACTGCTTTCCAGAGTGTTTGTACCAGCTTGCAATTCCACCAGCCAAATAAATCTCTTAAAGACATACAGGAAAATAACATTAAACAGGGGAAGGAAATATGTAAAACTGTGCAAGACCTGAAAGCAGAAATAGAAGCAATAAAGAAAACACAAACTTAGGAATCCTGGAGATGGACAATTTAGGGAGTAGAAGAGGAACAACAGATGCAAACATCATCAACAGAATACATAGGATGGAATAAAGAATCTCAGGCATAGAAGATACAATAGAAGAAATTGATACATCAGTCAAAGATGTTAAAGCTAACATTCCTGACATAAAAGATGCATGAAATCTTGGATGCCATGAAAATACCTAACTGAAGAATAATAGGAATAGAAGAATGTGAAAGGGCTCCAAGGCCCAGAAAATATTTTCAACAAAATGATAGAAGAAAACTGTTCCAATCTAAAGAAAGACACGCCTATAAAAACAAAAGAAGTTTATAGGACACCAACTAGACTGGACCAGAATAGAAAATCCTCCTGGCACATAATAATTAAAACACAAATTCTACAGAACAAAGAAAGAATATTAAAATTGGTAAGGTAAAATGGGAAGGCAACATAAAAAGACTGATGTATCAGAATTATACCTGACTTCTCAACAGAGACTCTAAAAGCTAGAAGGGCCTGGACAAATATCTTGCAACCTCTAAAAAACCCACAGGCACCAACATAGACTACTATACCCAGCAAAACTTTCAAATACCATAGATGGGGAAAACAAGATATTTCAAGACAAATCCAATTTCAAGCAATATCTATACACAAATCCAGCCCTATAGAAAATATTAGAAGGAAAACTCCAACCCATGAAAGACAACTATGCACAAGAAAACAAAGAAAAAAGTAATTACATACCAGCAAAACAAGGACAACACACACACACACACACACACACACACACACACACACACTAACACCATCAACATCAAAATAGCAGAAAATAACAATCACTGGTCATTACTATCCCTCAACATCAATGGACTCAATTCTCCAATAAAAAGACACAGGTTAACAGAATGGATGTGAAAACAAAATGCATCATTCTGCTGCATACAAGAAACACACCTTAGCCATAAACAAAGACATTACCTCAGAGTAAAGGGCTAGGAACGAATTTTCCAAGCAAATGTTTCTAATAAATAAGCTGGAGTAGCTATTCTAATTTTTAATAAAATAGACTTTAACCCAAAAGTTATCAAAAACAAAGGAAAAGGACACTTCATATTAATCAAAGAAAAAATTCACTAAGATGAAGTCTCAATTCTGAATAGCTATGCCCCAAATACAAGAGCACCAACATTTGGCGATGCCAAGTATTCTGAAGGTGCTCTTTGTCTAAGTTCCACTGCTTGGACAATCTGGACTGATCATTCACCACCCTTGATAGATACTTGCTGCACACTTTGCTATACTTATGCTTCTTACTGTTAAAGACCTCTCTCCAAAAGCTAGGGCGGGGATAACAAAAACCCAGTGTAAACAAAAATGAAATTAATGAAAGTTCCCTGGAAAAAGTTATGCAGAAAATTGAGTCTTTCCTAAGAACTTACTGTGTAAATAAATATTCAAATCTCTAATAATGAGTGCTCTTAGTCAGCATGAGAAAGAGGATTTGAGAAGAATTATTAAAGAAAAAAACTTAGGGAAATTTTAGAAACTGACAAGCTGGAATTGAATTGCTAGGCTTTTAATGTTCACCTTTAGAAATAAAGAAACTTGTATGTATAGGAATAGATTTTGATCATGCAAGTGTGTGGTAAGCCTTGGTTCCTCCCTGAAAGCAAAAGTAAGCAGTTTTAGGAACCATGATGTTTTTCTGTTCTTTACAGAATTGTAATAAAGATAGGAATCATATTGAAATAAGGGTTCAAGACAGAGACACAGAAGAAGGCATCCTGGCTCAGTGAACTGCCTACCTTCCTGAACAAACTTGTCAGACCAGAACTTGACAGATAGACCACCCTTGCTTAAGCAAAGGGGCTGAGAAGTATTTTAAGACTCAAAGAAAAAGGATGGTAGTCTTATGCCAGATATAAAGGAAGTATAGAGGGAGAAAGGAAGAATTAAATAAGATTTAAAAGATTAAACTTCTATAGAGAGTTAGGTTTGATACAATAGGTAGTAGGAAATAACTTTTGATCATTAATCTTATACAAAACTGAAACAAAATCAAATTCTAATGGAGTCATCCTGTCTAACATTTCTGTAACTGCAAGGCTTTACAACACCAATCTTAAGGAAGAAGATATTGAGTTTAAAAAACATTGATTTTTATCATAATGTTGTTTTAGTTCTTATAAAATTTCTGTTTGCTGTTGCTTTTTTAATATTATTATATAATCAAGAAAGACTATAAGAAAATAAATTTTGAAAAGCTGTATAATCAATGCATAAAATTTCTGAGGAAATACTTTTATGTATAAATAAAGCTTGAAAGAAACAAAAGTTGTCAGAGTAGGAAAAGCCATATCTAGACATGTGTGCTTCCTCTCTGTCCAATCTCTCATGAAGTTAATGGCACACAGTGTCTGATCCTACCTTCCCTTTACTGCTCTTGTATCCACACTTCTCCAGACCTAGCCCTCAGCAGAGTTCAAACATATACAAATTGGAAAGGAAGAAGTCAAAATATCACTATTTGCAGATGATATGATCATATACTTAAGTGACCCAAATAATTCTACCAGAGAAATCCTAAAGCTGATAAAAAACTTCAGCACAGTGGCTGGATATATCATTAATTCAAACAAATCAGTATCCTTAACAAGCTGAGAAAGAAATCAGTGAAGCAACACCCTCCACAATAGTCACAAATAATATTACTTATGTTGGTGGGACTGTAACCAAGCAAGGAAAAGATCTGTATGACAAGAACCTCAAGCCTCTGAAGAAAGAAATAAAAAAGAGCTCAGAAGATGTAAAGATCTCCCATGCTCATGGATTGGCAGGATGAATATAGTAAAAATGGCCATCTTGCTGAAAGCAATCTACAGATTCAATGCAATCCCCACAAAAATTTCAAACCAATTCTTCATAGAGCTATAAAGCATAATCTGCAAATTCATTTGGGTTAACAAAAAACCTAGGACAGTGAAAAGTATTCTCCACAACAAAAGAACTCCTGGGCCAATCACCATCCCTGACCTCAAGCTCTACTAGAGAGTAATAGTGATGAAAACTGGTATTGGTACAGAGACAGGCAGGAAGATCAATGGAATAGAATTGAAGACCCAGAAATGAACCTACACACCTATGGTCACTTGATATTTGACAAAGGAGCTAAAAACATGCAGTGGAAAAAAGACAGCATTTTTATCAAATGATACTGGATCAACTGGAGGTCATCATGAAGAAAAATGCAAGTTGACCCATTCTTATCTCCTTGTACAAAGCTCAAGTCCAAGTGCATCAGGGACCTTCACATAAAACCAGATACACTGAAGCTTATAGAGGAGAAACTGGAGAAGAACCTTGAACACATGGGCACAGGGGAAAATTTCCTGAATAGAACACCAACGGCTTATGCTCTAAGAACAAGAATCAACAAATGAGACCTCGTAAAACTTTAAAGCTTCTGTAAGCCAAAGGAGACTGTCAATAGGAAAAAATGGCAACCAAAAGAATGGGAAAAGATCTTTACCAATCCTACATCTGATAGAGGACTAATATCCAATGCATATAAGAAACTCAATAAGTTAGACTCCAGAGTACAAAATAACCCTATTAAAAATAGGGTATGGCAATTGGGACCTCCAGGCGCAGGGATAATCAAGCATAATATCGCTTGGTACTCAGCCAGCTTGTGTGCTCTCTGCTCCCAAGAGCTGGGCAGTTCTGTGGTCACCTACACGCCAGCTCTGCTGTGGGACATCTACCCTGCAGAGGGACCTGCACTGGGAGAGAGCGCACCAGCACAGGGAGGGAGCACACCAACCTCCCCTTGGTGATCTCTGCTCCAGGGATTGACTGCATTGAGCCTCCAGGTAGGCAGGGACTCCCCAGTATAACATCCCTTGTGACACAGCCTGTTGGGCTTCCATCTGCGTCCAAGAGCGGGGCAGCTCTGTGGTCATCTGGGCGCCAGCTCTGCTATGGGCCATCTGCCCTGCAGAGTGATCTGCGCCAAGAGGGTGCACAGTGCACTCCGCAATCTTTGCCCCAGCAACAGAGCAATTGGGACCTCCAGGTGCAGGGATAATCAAGTACAATATCGCTTGGGATTGAGTCAACTTGTGTGCTCCCTGCTCCCAAGAGCTTGGCAGTTCTGTGGTCACCTACACACCAGCTCTGCTGTGGGACGTCTGCCCTGCAGAGGGACCCGCATTGGGAGAGAGTGCACCCACACAGGGAGGGAGCATACCAGCCACCCCTTGGGGACATCTGCTCCAGAGATCCACTACGCTGAGCCTTCAGATGTGCAGGGATTCCCCAATATAACATCACTTGGGGCAAGGCGCATCAGGGCTCCAAAGTCACTCAGGAACAGGGTAGCCCCTCAGCAATCGGTGCCAGGGTAATCCAGGGGTGGGCAGAAATAGCTTTGCAGGCTCACAAGAGTCCCAACCAATAGCCAGTGACAGCAGGACCAACTAACACCAGAGATAACCAGATGGCAAATGTTACTAACAGAAATCAAGGCAATATGGCACCATCCGAACCCAACTCTCCAACAGCACCAAGTCCTGGATACCCCATCACACCCGAAAGGCAAGATCTGGATTTAAAATCACTTCTCATGATACTATTAGAGGATTTCAAGAAGGACACAAATAAATCTCATAAAGAAATACAGGAGAACATGAATCAACGGGTAGAAGCCCTTACAAAGGAAACACAAAAATCGCTTAGAGAAATGCAGGAGCACATGGATCAACAGATGGAAGCTCATAAGGAGGAAACACAAAAATCGCTTAAAGAAATACAGGAGAACTTGGCTCAACAGGCAGAAATCCTGAAAGAGGAAATGCAAAAATACCTTAAAGAAATACAGGAAAATACAAACAAACAAGTGAAGGATCGGAGCAAATCCATCCAGGATCTAAAAAAGAAGTAGAAACAACTAAGAAATCACAAAGGGAGACAATTTTTGAGATAGAAAACCTTGGGAAGAAATCAGGAGTCATAGATGCAAACATTAATAATAAAACAAGAGATGGAAGAAAGAATCTCAGGTGCTGAAGATATCATAGAAAGCATCGACTCAACAGTCAAAAAAATGCAAAATGCAAAAAACGTGTAACCCAAAACATCCAGGAAATCCAGGACACAATGAGAAGACCAAACCTAAGGATTATAGGTATAGATGAGAGTGAAGATTTGCAACTTAAAGGGCCGGTAAATATCTTCAACAAAATTATGGAGGGAAACTTCCCTAACCTAAAGAGAGAGATGCCAATGAATGTACAAGAAGCCTACAGAATTCCAAACAGACTGGACCAGAACAGAAATACCTCCTGTCACCTAATAATCAAAACACCAAATGTACTAAACAAAGAAAGAATATTAAAAGCAGTAAGAGAAAAAGGCCAAGTAACATATAAAGGAAGACCTATCCGAATGACATCAAACTTCTCACCAGATACTATGAAAGCCAGAAGATCCTGGGCAGATCTCATACAGACTCTAAGAGAACACAAACGCCAGTCTAGACTACTATACCCAGCAAAACTCTCAATCACCATAGATGGAGAGACCAAGACATTCCATGATAAATCCAAATTTACACAATATCTTTCCACAAACCCAGCGCGGCAAACAATAATATGTGAAAATCGACAATATAAGGAGAGAAACTACACCTTGGAAAAAATGAGATAGTAACCTTCTTTCATCAAACCCAAAAGTAGATAACCACTCAAACATAAAGTAAGCGTCAAGAATAGCAGGTGGCAATAATCACTATTCCTCCATCTCTCTTAATATCAATGGTCTCAACTCCCCAATAAAAAGACATAGACTAACAGACTGGATACGTAAACAGGACCCAGCATTTTGCTGCATGCAGGAAACGCACCTCAGTGTCAAAGACAAACACTACCTCAGTGTTTACCTCAGAGTAAAAGGCTGGAAAACAAATTTACAAGCAAATGGTCCCAGAAAACGATCCAGAGTAGCCATCCTAATATCAGATAAAATTGACTTTGAACCTAAAGTCATCAAAAAAGACAAAGAAGGACACTATATACTGGTCAAAGGAAAAATCCACCAAGAAGAACTCTCAATTCTGAATATCTATGCTCCAAATGCAAGGGCACCCTCATTCGTAAAAGAAACTTTACTAAAGCTCAAAGCACACATTTCACCTCACACAATAATAGTGGGTGACTTCAACACCCCGCTCTCTGAATTGGATCATTCAGGAAAGCAGAAACAGGGACACAGTGAAACTAATTGAAGCCTTGGACCAAATGGAATATATATATATGTATATATATATATATCATTTCATCCTAAAGCAAAAAGAATATTCTTCTCAGTACCTCATGGTCCCTTCTCCAAAATTGACCATATAATTGGTCACAAAAGAGAACTCAACAGATATAAGAAGATCAAACTAATCCCATGCCTCCTATAAAATCACTAGGGAATAAGGGTGTTCTACAATAGCAGCAAAAACAACAGAAAGCCCATATACATGTGGAAGCTGAACCATGTTGTACTCAATGATACCTTGATCAAGGAGGAAATAAAGAAAGAAATCAAAGACTTTTTAAAATTTAATGAAAATGAAGGCACAACATACCTTAATTTATGGGACACAATGTAAGTGGTGCCGAGAGGAAAATTCATAGTCCTGAGTGCCTCCAAATGGAATGTGAGAGAGCATACACTAGCAGCTTAATGTCACACCTGAAAGCCCTGGAACACAAAGAAGAAAATACACCCAAGAGGAGTAGAAGGCAGGAAATCATCAAACTCAGGGCTGAAATCAATCAAGTAGAAACAAAACCATACAAAGAATCAACAAAACTAGGAGTTGATTCTTTGAGAAAATCAACAAGATAGATAAGCCCTTAGCCAGACTAGCCAGAGGGCACAGAGACAGTATCTAAATTAACAAAATCAGAAATAAAAAGGGAGAGATAACAACAGAAACTGAGGAAATTCAAAAAATCATCACATCCTACTACAAAAGCCTGTATTCAACACAACTAGAAACTCTGGAGGAAATGGACAATTTCCTAGACAGATATCAGATACCAAAATTAAATCAGGATCAAATAGACCATCTAAACCATCCTATAACCCCTGAAGAAATAGAAGTGGTCATTGGAAGTCTTCCAACCAAAAATGGCACAGGTCCAGATGGTTTTAGTGCAGAATTCTCTCAGACCTTCAAAGAAGACCTAACACCAATACTCTTCAAACTATTCCACAAAATAGAAACTGAAGGAACACTACCCAACTTGTTCTATGAAGCCACAATTACGCTGATACCAAAATCACACAAAGATCTGACAAAGAAAGAGAATCTCAGAACAATTTCTCTTTTTTTTTTCAGTTCTGGAAAGCATTTATTTGTTACAACTCCTTTAAACTCATGAAAGAACACAAATCATATTTTTTTAAAAAATGTGAGAAACTTCTTGTCATACATCTTTCTAGAATACCTGATGATGAATCATAGCATAAAAACCAAGAAACATATAAACACAGAATCTAAACATTCCTTCTGTTGCCCTCATATTAATTTCAAGCCATGAAAAAGCACACTACAGATGAAAAAATCAAGAGATATCACAAATGTTCAAAAGACATCAAAACAACTTCTAAGAGTGTATAGAAAGTGATGGCAGTGCAGTTCCGTGGTGTACAGCTTACAGAACAGACCCAACCAAGGCCACCCGAACAAAGAAAAAATATATACACATAAAACTCACACACATAAACACACACACACACACACACACAAGCACAACAGAAGCTGGAGTAATGTGAGAGTTGGTAGACACACTAATCTATGGGTATAATGATAAATCATTAGAACTCAGTTTAATATTTAGTCCATTTAGTGTAATAACTGTAGTTTAAAAAATCTGCTCCGTTTTTAAATCCTTTCTCCCTTCTTTACTCTGAGGCCTTCATTGCAAGCAACTGGAATCTCCCAATTTTAATGTTTCTAATGTTTTATTATGTTAATATATTTCTTGCAAGTAAGTATATTATTGTACACTGAATAGAAAGCTGGGTTGAATCTCTGTTTCTGGGAATTTTTCAGTTGGGAGGATTTTAGTTACTGTTTGTGCTTCATTAGCAATTATGGGTCTATTTCTTTAATTTTCGCAGTTTAGGTTTGGTCGGATATTTACATCTAGGGAATTGCCCATTTTTTTGAGTGTTTGAATTAAGTATAATATAAAATTTGAAAGAATGTTCTTATGATTCTATGAATTTTTGCAATGTCTGTAATAATGTCTCCTTTTTCATTTCTAATTTTCTTAATTTAGATCTTATCTTTCTTTTGGTTAATTTGAGTATTTGCTAAGTGTACGCAAGCAGTGTGGGGAACATATGCTCAAATGTCTGATATTTCCCTGTGATAAATCTTTTTCTTCAACTCTTGTCATGCACAACGATGTCTGAACCACCAATATAATGAATGTATTTGTCTTAACTTTGAAACCGAATTAAAGTTACGTGATTGAGGTATGCATATATAAAGTAAAGGTGCTTACTGGTTTTTAGGGGACCCAGTTTCAACTTCCAGAGCCACATTCGGTGGCATAATCATCTGTAATTCTAATTTAGTGGATCCAATACCCTTTTGACTGCTTCATGCAGCAGGCAGGCATGCAATACACTTTCAGGCAAACCATTAATAAAGCATTACCTAAAGTAAAATAAGTAAGTTTGAAAAATTTTAACTAGACACCAGTATACAATGTATAAACAAAATTTTATAGCTGGATATTTTTACTTTATTTTGTTTGTTTAAAACTTTTTTTATTCTTTGAAAGTGTCATTCATTCACACTAAGTGTACTGATTATATGGATACATCACTATTTCCCATCAGTTTCCCTAGTGCACTTCACACTATCATGTTCCTACCTTCATGATTTATTTATGTATTTTTGCTATTAATTATTTCACAAACACAATTAGTGGTGACCACTTACAAATGTGTAGCTACTAAGGCATGGAAAACTACTTAATGCCATATCTACAGAAGGGACTGATTCTCTCTACTGAATTACTCATAAACTATTGTAATATAGATGAGACTTAAGGTTCCCTTCACAACATGTGCTGGAATTTTGACTGGCTTCACAATGTGTAGATATTGTGCAGATAACTGCAGTTGGTATGAGTTGAAGCATGGAATGTTCATATCATATCGAGAATCTGGTATCTCACAGCTCTCTCCTTCTCCACCCCTCATCTGTGAATTTTTCTGAGCTTTGAGTTGTTGATATATATGTTGACATAGAGGTTGATGTATATATATAATTCAATATGTATTTAATTTGATATATATAAATAATTATATATTTTTATATATAATTTGATATATTTATAAATAATTTGAGATACACACACACACACACACACACACACACACACACCCAAGTCTCAAATGTATATTCAGCCTAGTCTCTTGCTAATGAGAGGTCAACTAAGAAACAAAACCTTAGAAACAAAATTTTCCCATTCCCTAAGAAGCAATTGGTCTCCTCAGAGTGAGCTACTAACAACAGGTCTTTAGTTAATGATGACCCTAAACTAGGGAGAATAGCTCCAGAACTGAGTCAGCTCCTAAGACATCTGGCTGGAGGAGGTACCAAGGCCAGAATAAAGCTAGTTTCTAAAACTCTTCAAGGTCTCACCAAATATAATGAAACTAACATAATAAATAAAATTTGTCCTAGTGTTACTGCTTTGCTCCCTACTAATCATATTAGAGGTTGCCTAACCCTTCTGGAAAATTCCAGTATCCCTGCTTAAAAAGGGCTTCAGGTTGCTCAAGTGGTCACTATTTTTATGGGTGGTAACCTCTGCATGCTGGTAGTTTCTGCAGAATAAATAATGCTTTTGGTTTTTGCATACTATTTGAATTCCTTCAGCAATTCTTGAACCCTAATACTAAGAATATCCCTTTTACCTTACCAACTCCAAATAACTATCTCTTTTGTGCCTGGATTTCAAGTTCCCTGTTATATATTACTAAGACTATGGAAAATGGATAGCAAAGATGGTACCAGTATATTGATGGCAAATATCTTATTGTTCTGAAAATCACTTGATCAAATGTATATTACTAACAAAATATAGACCTTTTAACATCATGAATTATATATTTATTAAAGAAAATATTTTCTCATATAGCCACATAATTATACATTTTTAAATGAAAATAGTGTTGTATGTTGTTGACATGAATATTAACTTAGCCACTTTCCTTAAACCAATATATTTTCATAGTTTTTCTAACTCTCAAAGAGAGAGAATGGAGAAGAGAGGGACAAAGGGAAAGGCAGAGCTAGAGGTCCTGACTTTTCATATGAATACCTCGTTCTTTCTTTGGTTGCCATCTCCAAATGTGGAAAATAAGGAGCCTGAGTTCTGGGGAAAACAGAAGTCTTGTGATACAACACAAGCCATTCTTTGCATATTTTCTAAGTCTTTAGTGGCAAAGCTGTAAAGTAGAAGTCTTCTGCTAGTTTCATTTTTATAACTTTGTAGCCTATACCCTTACAATGCAAACTGACTCAACCAAATTTTCTTAAACTGATACAGGCAGAACAGGCAAAACAGTGGAAAAGTCATATCTTGATTAGCATTATCTGCATTGTGAGCTTCCCTTATTTTTTAAATCATATGATTAATATTTAGGCTATGATAAGGGCAAACACTTGCTAACTAAGACTCACCAGAGAATTGCAGGAAAATTATACTTAAGAAAATATATAGATTAAACGCCAAACAGGAAATGTTCAGCTTGCTGTATTTTCAGAGATTTCAAAAGGAGCAGGACAAAGAGAAGGAAGAATTTAACTGCACAGTGGACAACTCATGGGCCACCTGGTCACCCAGTGACAGGAAGTGCTGCTATATGTCAAGCTTTCTATGAACATGGAACCAGTCCTTCACAACTTTGCCACTATACTAATATATGCAGAGTTCATTTTTGGGAACCTGAGCAATGGATTTATAGTGTTGTCAAACTTCTTGGACTGGGTCATTAAACAACAGCTTTCCTTAATAGATACAATTCTTCTTACATTGGCAATTTCAATAATCACTCTCATCTGGGAAACCTGTGCTTGGTTTAAAATTGCATGTGATCGATCTTCATTTTTAACTGGAATAGAATTCCAAATTCTATACTGTAGCTGGATCCTTTCTAGTCACTTCAGCCTCCGGCTTGCCACAGCTCTCAGCATCTTTTATTTACTCAGAATAGCTAACTGCTCCTGGCAGATCTTTCTCTATTTGAAATGGAGACTTAAACAACTGAGTGTGGGGGATGTTGCTGGGAAGCTTCGTGTTCTTGCTTGGAAATCTGATGCACAGGACTCTCAAAGAGAGGTTCTATAAATATGGAGGAAACACAAGTGTGAATTCCATAGGAACTGACTTTTCAATGTTGATGGAGTTAATCTTTTTCAAAATGACTATGTTCTCTGTAACACCATTTTCAGTGGCCCTGATTTCTTCTCTCCTGCTAATCTTCTCTTTGTGAAAACATCTCAGAAGATGCAGCTCAGTTCTGGAGGACACGGAGACCCTAGCACCAAGGCCCACAGGAGTGACTTGAGTATTATGGTCTCCTTCCTCTTGCTCTATAAGATGCATTTCCTGTCTCTTCTTACATCATGATTTGCTCATAAGCATCACAGTGAACTGATTGACACTATTGATATGATAATTGAACTCATGTATCCTTCAGCCCACTCATTTAACCTGATTCTAAGAAATTATAAATTAAAGCTGACTTCTCTTTGGATACTGAGGCATTTGAGATGTAGGCTGAAAGTAGAGAATATCACAACTACATATGGCAACAAAATAACTAGCTGTTGAATATTCTGTGCTGCAAACAAATCTATGAAGTAGTAGTTCAAGGATTCCTTCCTTGACTTATTGTATCATGGAAGTCATATAGGGGGAGCCTGAATGAGCTATCTTCTATAACTAGGCAAAGTTTACAAACAGTAGTGTGTCTGGAAAACCAACCCAAGCACAAAAATTTTGCCTATAAGCTATACTGACTGCAAGATATGGTGGGACAATGGTGGCTCAGAGAGTGTGGGATTGACTAAGCAATGGCTAGTCTTATTTGAGTCCCACTCCACAATATGGACCCCATGCCCAACTCTGCCTGAATGGCCAGGAGCCAGAATCTTGATGGCCTAGAAACCTATGGTAAACAAAATATTACTGGAAAAAGAGAATCATGTTAATGATCAATCAAATATTTCCTAATGATATTCTGATAGACTCATATACCAGTCCCTATCCCGATCATCCTGACAGGGACTTCTTCCCAGCACCTGATGGGAGCAGATACAGAGATCTACAGCTGAATGTTAAGTGCATCTTGGGGAACTCCACATAAGAGTGGGAGGAAGGATTGTGAGAGCCAGAGTCGTCCAGAACACTAGGAGAACACAGACCACAGAATCAAGTAAGCAGCACTCATAGGGGTTAATGGAGACTGAAGTGGCAATCACAGAGCCTCCAAGTGTCTACACTAGGTCCTCTGCATATATGTTGTGGTTGTTTAGCTTAGGAGTTTTGTTGAACTCCTAACAATGTGGATAAGGAAGTCCCTGACTCTTAAGTCCACTCTTGGGACCCTTTTCCTCATTTTGGGTTGCTTTACGCAGCCTTGATATAAGGTTTCTGCCTTGTCTTGTTGCATCTTGTTACCTCATATTCTGCTGATATCTTGGGAGATTTGCTGTTTTCTTGTTTTTTTATTTACATTCAAAATTATTTTCCCTTTCCCGTTTCCTCCGTCCCTGAAAGTCCCATAAGCCCCCTTCCCCCCCTCTTTTCCCCATTCAATCCCCTCTTGATTGATGGAAGGGGTCTCTCCTTCCATCTTCTTGGAAATCTATTGACCTGCGAATTGTGTCTAAGGTATTCTGAAATTCTGGGTTAATATCCCCTTATCAGTGCTTACATACCATGTGTGTTCTTTTGTGATTGGGTTCCTCACTAAGGATGATATTCTCAAGTTCTGACCATTTGCCTAGGAATGCAGGGATGGTTCAGTATAAGGAAGTCCATCAATATAATCCACTACATAAACAATCTCGAAGAAAAAAACCACATGGTCATTTCATTAGATGCTGAGAAAACATTTGACAAAATTCAGCATCCTTTCATGTTTAAAGGTCTTGGAAAGATCAGGAATTCAAGGCCCATATCTACACATAGTAAAAGCAATTTACAGCAAACCGGTAGCCAACGCCAATCTAAATGGAGAGAAACTTGAAGCAATCCCACTAAAATCAGGGACTAGACAATGCTGCACTCTCCCCATATCTTTTCAATATAGTACTTAAAGTTCTAGCTAGAGCAATTAGACAACAAAAGAGGTCAAAGGGATACAAATTGGAAAGGAAGAAGTCAAACTATCACTATTTGCAGACGATATGATAGTATACTTAAGCGACCCAAAGAACTCCACCAGAGAACTCCTACAGCTGATAAACAACTCCAGCAATGTTGCTGGATATAAAATCAACTCAAGCAAATCAGTAGCCTTCCTATACTCAAAGGATAAGCAGGCTGAGAAAGAAATAAGAGAAATGATACCTTTCACGATAGCCACAAACAATATAAAGTATCTTGGTGTGACTCTAACCAAACAAGTGAAAGATCTGTATGACAGGAACTTCAAGTCTCTGAAGAAAGAAATTGAAGAATACCTCAGAAGATGGAAAAATCTTCCATGTTCAGGGATTTGGAGGATTAATATAGTAAAAATGACCATCTTGCCAAAAGCAACATAGAGATTCAATGCAATCCCCATCAAAATCCCAACTCAATTCTTCATAGAGTTAGAAAGAGCAATTCAAAAATTCATCTGGAATAACAGAAAACCCAGGATAGCTAAAACTATTCTCAAGAGTAAAAGTACTTCTGGGGGAATCAGTATCCTGGACCTCAAGCAGTACTACAGAGCAATAGTGTTAAAAACAGCATGGTATTGGTATAGTGACAGGCATGTAGATCAATGAAACAGAATTGAAGACCCAGAAATGAATCTACACTCCTATGGTCACTTCATCTTTGACAAAGGAGCTAAAACCATCCAGTGGAAGAAAGATAGCCTTTTCAACAAATGATATTGGTTCAACTGGAGGTCAACATGCAGAAGAATGCAAATCCATCCATTCTTATCTCCTTGCACTAAGCTCAATTCCAAGTGGATCAAGGACCTTCACATAAAACTAGATACACTGAAACTAATAGAAAGGAAACTAGGGAAGAACCTTGAACATATGGGCACATTGGAAACTATCCTGAACAGAACAGAAATAGCTTATGCTCTAAGATCAAGAATTGGCTAATGGGACCTCATAAAATTACAAAGATTCTGTAAGGCAAAAGACACTGTCAAAAGGACAAAGCGGCAACCAACTAACTGGGAAATGATATTTACCAACCCTACATCCGACAGAGGGCTATTATCCAATATATACAAAGAACTCAAGAAGTTAGACTCCTGAGCGCCAAATAACTCTATTAAAATATGGGATACAGAGCTAAACAAAGAGTTCTCACCTGAAGAATATCTAATGGCTGAGAAGCACCTAAAGAAATGTTCAACATCCTTAGTCATTAGGGAAATGCAAATCAAAACAATCCTGAGATTCCCCCTCACACCAGTCAGATTGGCTAAGATCAAAAACACAGGAGACAGCAGTTGTTGGCGAGGATGTGGAGAAAGAGGAACACTCCTCCACTGTTGGTGGGATTGCAAGCTGATACAAGCACTCTGGAAAACAGTCTGGCAGTTCCTCAGAAAACTGGGCATGACACTCCCGGACGATCCTGCCATTCCACTCCTGGGCATATACCCAGAGGCTTCCCCTGCATGCAATAAGGACACATGCTCCACTATGTTCATAGCAGCCTTATTTATAATAGCCAGAACAAGTAATAAGGACACATGCTCCACTATGTTCATAGCAGCCTTATTTATATTTGCCAGAAGCTGGACAGAACCCAGGTGTTCTTCAACAGAGGAATGGATACAGAAAATGTGGTATATTTACATAATGCAGCCCTACTCAACTATTAAAAAATGAATTCACAAAATTCCTAGGATAATGGATGGAACTATAAAGTGTCATTATTAGTGAGGTAACCCAATCACAAAAGAACTCGCATGGAATGCACTCACTGATAATTCGAAATTAGCCCAAAATCTTAGAATAAATAAGATACAACTTACAGACCACAAGAAGTTCAAGAATAAGAAAGACCAAAATGTGGGAACTTTGTTTTTTCTGAGAAAGGGAACAAAATACCCATAGGAGCAATTATGCAGACAAAGTGTGGGGCAGAGAATGAAGGAAAGGCCATGCAGAGACTATCCTACCTGGGGATTCATCCTAAAAATATTCATTAAACCAGACACTATTATGGATGACAAGAAGTGCTTGTGGACAGGAGCCTATTATGACTGTCTCCTGAGGGGCCATGCCAGAGCCTTAAGGATACAGAGTCAGATGCTAGAAGCCAACCATTGGAATGATAGTGAGGTCCTCAATGGAGGAGACAGATGGAGGACTGGAGGAGCTGAAGGGGCTTGCAGCCCCAGAGAAAGAATGATGATGCTGGTCAACCAGACCCCCCAGGACTCCCAGGGGACTAAGTCATCAACTTAGGGGTACACATGGTTCCAGCCACAATTGTGGTGGAGCAATTCCTTGTTGGGCATTGGTGGGAGGAGAGGTCCTTGGTCCTATGAAGGTTTGTAGAATGCCCCAGTGTGGGGAAATTGAAGGGGTGGTAGGTGGGAATGTGTTGGGCGGAGGGGCATCTTGTTGGAGGCAGGGGGTGGGAGGATGGGTCAGGGGTTTTCTGGGAGTGGGCGAAACTGGGAAAGGGTATAACATTTGAAATGTAAATGAAGAATACATTGAAATAAAATTTATTTAAAAAAGTCATCAGAAATTTCTACAAAAGCCTATACTTAACAAAACTGGAAGGTCTAGATGAAATGGATGATTTTCTAGACAGATAAAGCATACCAAAGTCAAATGAAGATCAGGTAAACTATTTAAACAGTACCATAATCCCTACATCCCTTAGTAAATAGGAGTTATTAAAAACCTCCCTCCCCCCAACAAAACCAGTGTGAAATGGTTTTAGAGCAGAATTCTATTCGACCTTCAGAGAAGAGACAATATCAATACTCCTCAAAATATTCTCAAAATGAAACAGAAGGAACACTAGATAATTCATTCTATGAATCTACAGTTAGTCTGATACTTTAACCACATCAAGACCCAAAATAAATAGAACTTCAGACCAATTCCCTTATGAATATTGACCCAAAAATACTCAATAAAATTCTCACAAATCAAATCCAAAAATACATCAAAAAAGTCATCCACCACGATCCAGTAGATATGCAGGGATGGTCCATTATATTGAAATCCATCAACTTAATCCACTATATAAACAAACTCAAAGGAAAAAAACACATGATCATCTCATAAGATGCTGAAAAACTCTTTGACAAAATCCAAGACCCTTTTCATGTTAAAAGTCTTGGAGAGATCCGGAATTCAAGACACATTCCTAAGCACAATAAAAGCAATATACATCAAATCAACAGCCACCATCAATTAAATGGAGAGAAACTTGAAGCAATTCCACTAAAATGGGAACTGGACAAGGTTGCCATTCTCTTCTATTTATTCAATACTTGAAGTTCTAGCGAGAGTAATTAGACAACACAGAGAAGTCAATGGGTACAAATTGGAAAGGAAGAAGTCAATGTATCAGTATTTGTGGATGATATGATAGTATACCTAAGCGACCCCCAAAATTCTACCAGTGAACTTCTATACTGATGAACAACTTCAGCAAAGTGGTTGTATATAAAATTAACTGAAATAAATCAGTAGGTTTCTGCTATTCAAATGATAAAGAGTTCAAGAAAGAAATTAGGGAAATAACACCCTTTACAAATAATATAAAATATCTTGGTGTAACTAAACAAGCAAGTAAAACATTTGTATGATAAGAACTTAAATCCCTGAAGAATGTTATCTACAAATACCTCAGAAGATGGAAAGAGCTCCCATAGTTATAGGTTAGTAGGATTAACATAATAAAAGGGCTGTCTTACCAAATGCAATCTACAGATTCAATGCAATCTCCATCAAAATTCCAACTAAATTCTCCAGAGAGATGGAAAGAGCAGTTCTCAACCTCATATCTACTAAAAACCCATGATAGCAAAAAAAAATTCTCAACAATAAAGAAATTTCTGGAAGGAATCACCGTCACTGACCTTAAGTTGTACTACAGAGCAATAGTGAAAAATATCTCAAGAGTATTGGCACAAAGCCAGACAGGTAGATCATTGGAGTAGAATTGAAGACCCAGAAATAAATCCACACATCTATGGTCACTTGATCTTTGACAACAAAACCAAAATCATACAGTGGATAAAAGAAAGTATCTTCAACAAATTGTTCTGTTCTAATTGCCAATCTGTATGTAGAAGAACACAAATTGATACATATTTATCACCTTGTACACAGCTATGTCCAAGTGGATCAAGGATCTTAACATAAAACCAGATACATTGAACTTAATAGAAGAGAAAGTGGGAAATAACCCTGAATGCATTGGCACAGGGAAAAATTTCCTGAGCAGATCACCAATGGCTCAAGCTTTAAGATCAAGAACTCATAAGTGGGACCTCATGAAACTCAAAATCTTCTGTACGGCAAAGGAAACTGTCCATAAGACAAAATGGCAACCTGCTGATTGGGAAAAGATCTTCAGTAACCCCACATCCTATAGAGGACTAATATCCAAGATATAAAAATAACTCAAGAAGCTAACCCCCAAAAAGCCAAACAACCCAATTAAAAATGGGGTATAGAATTAAACAGATAATTCACAACTGAGGAATCACAAATGGCTGAGAATCACTTAAAGAAATGTTCAAAGTCCTTAGTTATTAGGGAAATGCAAATCAAAATGACCCTGAGATTTCACCTTACACCCATCAGAATGACTGAGATAAAAAACTCAGTCAAGAGACTGTGCTGCTGAGGATGTGGAGAAAGAGGAACACTCCTTTGCTGGTGGAATTACAAACTGGTACAATCACTCTAGAAATCCATCTGGCAGTTCCTCAATAAATTGGAAATGATCCTACCTGAAGACCCAGATATACTACTACTGGGCATATACCCAAAAGATGCTCCACAATATCACAAGGACATATGCATCACTATGCTTATAGCAGCTTTATTTGTGATAGCCAGAAGCTGGAAACAACCCAGATGTCCCTAAACCGAAGAATGGACGCAAAAAATGTAGTTCATTTACACAATGGAATACTATTAAGCTATTAAAATGAAGACATCATGAATTTTGCAGACAAATGGAACTAGAAAACATCATCCTAAGTGAGATAATCCAGACCTAAAAGGACGTAAATGGTATATTCACTGATATTAACTAAAAAACCAGAATATTCACAATACAATTTAGAGACCATATGAAGTTTAATAAAAAGGAAGACCCAAGTTTGGATACTTCAATCCTCCTTAGACGGGAGAAAAAAATAAATCACCAGAGGCAGAGGGAGGATAGGATATTGTTGTGGGAGGGGAGGGAAAGGGGAAAAGGGGGGCAGGATCTGGTATGGAGGAGACACGATAGAAGCACAGAGGACCAGGAGAATGAATAGTGATATGAAGCAGTGTGGGATGGGGGTGGAGAAGCCCTAGAAAATCCTAGACATCAGGGATATGAGAGGCTCTCAGGACCCAGTGGGTTTGACCTTAACTGACATGTCCAACAGTGGGATGATGGAACCTAAAGAGACCACATCTAGAAAATAGACTCGGCCCCCACCTGTGACATGGGGCCACTCACACATCTTCAAAATTTTGACACAGAATTGTTCCTGTCTAAAGGAAATATAGAGATGAAAATGGAGCAGAGACTGAAGGAAAGGCTATCCAGAGACTGGCCCGACTTTGAATCCATCCCATGCACGGACACCAAACCTGAACACTACTACTGATGCCACATTGTGCTTGCAGATAGGAGCCTAGCATGCCTGTCCTCTGAGGGACTCTACCAGCAGATGACTGAGACTGATGCAGATACTTACAGCTAGCCTTTGGACTGAGGTTGGGGACCCCTATGGAAATGTTAAGGGGAGGACTGAAGGAGATGACAGGGATTGCATCCCTATAAGAATAATAGTATCAACTAACCTGGACTGCTCAGAGCTCCCAGAGGCTAATCCTCTAACCAAGGAGCATATATCCCTCCAACAGAGGGATAATATCCAAAATTTACATAAGACCTTACAAGTTAGACACAAACAACCCAAATAATCTATTAAAAATGAGGTACAAAACTAAATAGAGAAATCTCAACAGAGGAATGTTGAATGACCGAAAAGCACTTAAAGAAATGTACAAAATCCCTAGTTTCCTTTCTATTAGTTTCAGTGTGTCTGGTTTTATGTGGAGGTCCTTGATCCACTTGGAATTGAGCTTAGTGCAAGGAGATAAGAATGGGTCAATTTGCCAACCAACATCATTCTAAACTCATGGAAGGTTGAAGAATTCTCCAAGAAAACAGATAAAAGGGATCAAAGATTCAAACATGAGTACAAGTAACTCGGCCACTTAATATTTGTCAAACAGCAAAAACAAAAGCAAGAAAAAGGAAGGTATCTTCAACAAATAGTGTTGGGGAAACCAGATATCCATATGAAAAAGAATGAAATTTGAGCTGTTTATATCACATTACACAAATTAAATCTAATTGGATTAAATTCTTAAACACATATGAAACTTCTAGAAGACAATATAGGCTGAACCCTATATTATATAGGTTTAGGATAACACATTATAAGTAGGAGTCTATTTGACCATGTGTTAAGGCCAACAATTCTCATAAACAAATTTGGCATAAATGAATGTCATAAATCTAATATACTTCAGTACAGCAAAAGAAACAACAAGATGATGAAGAAGGCACACAATGGAAGAAAAACCACCTGCAGTACATCTGAGAGAATATCAATATCTGGATTATATGAAAGAAATTTAAAAACTCAAATAAGAAAGACAAATATCCTGTTCAGAAGATGGGCTGACTAATAAACAGAATCTCCTTAAAAGAAGGAAAATGACTAAGAAATATGGAACACACACACACACACATATACACAAACACACAAACACACACACACACCTTTTATCTGACCAGGCAATTAGAGAAATCCAAAATGAGATTTCATATTTCCCTAGTCAGAATGGAAAGTATCAATAAAAGAACTAAAAACAAAAGCTGAAAGGAATACAGAGGAAAGGGAGTTCTTATTTACTGTTAGTGAGATTTCATACCAGTGCAGCCATAATATAAATCAGTGTGGAAAATTCTTAAAAAGCCAAAACCATATCTACAATATGATCCAGCTATACCAGTCTTTGAATCTTTGGCATATGCTCAAAGGACTCTACAGCCTATACCACAAATGGTTGCTAATCCATGTTTATTGTTGCTATATTAATAATAGCTAGGAAAAGCAAACAATTTAAATATTCTTCCGCCAAGTAGACCAGGAAATTGTGATACATATACCACATGAATTATTATTCATCTGTAAAGAAAAATGAAACCATGAAATTTGCAGGTAAATGGTTGGAAGTAGAAAAATCAAAATCATGTTGAGTGAGGCAACTCAGATACAGAAAGACAAAAAATGATTATCTATCTATCTATCTATCTATCATCTATCTATCTATCTATCTATCTATCTATCTATCTATCTATCTATCTATCTATCTATCATCTATCTATTTATCTATCCATCTGTGTATCCCAGAGTTACAGAAAGCATGAAAGTAAAAATGGTCCCTATTCTTGGTATGGAGTTTGGAAATAAATAGAGAGGGAAATTGCAAAGTAAAAAGTGAAAAGAAAGAAAGGGGAACACTTTAAGGAGAGAGTTAAATAAGGTAAAAGGCTAACATTACATTAAAATTCATAATGAATTATACTCTACCTATTTATCCCAGAATATATTACATGTACATATATATATTTATGAAAAACTTAAATATATATACTTAAATATATATCTTTACATGTACATATATATTTATTAAATACACATATATTTTATCCCATCTGAGCTGACAATGCTTCCTTCAAGAGACAAGATCATCAAATAAAACTCTGTACAGAACATTTCACACCAAAACAAGTGAATATACCTTCTTCTCAGCGTCTCATGGAATCTTTTCCAAAATTGACCATATAACTTGATACAAAACAAGAATCAACAGACACAAGAATATTGAAATAATGACACACATTCTATCAGATCAACATGGATTAAGGCTGGACCTCAATAACAAGGTCGTTTTGATATGTATTTCCCTGATGAATAAGGATGTTGAACATTTCTTTAGATGCTTATAAGCTATTTGGTATTTCTCAGTTGAGAATTCTTTATTTAGTGCTTTACCCCATATTTTAATAAGGTTATTTGGTTCTCTGGAGTCTAACTTCTTGAGTTCTTTGTATATATTGGATATTAGCCCTCTGTCAGATATAGGGTGGGTAAAGATCTTTTCCCAGTTGGTTGGTTGCTATTTTGTCCTATTGACAGTATCCTTTGTCTTACAGAAGCTCTGCAAATTTATGAGGTCCCATTTGTCAATTCTTGATCTTAGGGCATAAGTTATTGGCACTTTCTTCAGGAAATTTTCCCTGTGCCCATGTGCTCCAGGTTCTTCCCCACATTTTCTTCTAGTAGATTCAGTGTATCTGGTTCTATGTGGAGGTCCTTGTTCCACTTTGACTTGAGCTTTGTACAAGGATATAAGAATAGATCGATTTGCATTCTTCTACATGCTACCTTACAGCTGGACCAGCACCATTTGTTGAAAAGGCTTTCTTTTATCCACTGGATGTTTTTAGCACCCTTGTCAAAGTTCAAGTGACCATAGGTGTGTGGATTCATTTCTGAGTCTTCAATTCTCTTCCATTGATCTATCTGTCTGCCACTGTACCACTACTATGCAGTTTTAATCACTATAGCTCTGTAGTACTGTTTGAGGTCTGGGATACTGATTACCCCAGAAGTTTTTTAATGGTGGGAATAGTTTTAGCTATTCTGGGATATTTGTTATTCCAGGTGAATTTGAGAATTGTCTTTTCTAACTCTATGAAGAATTTAATTGCAATTTTGATGGGGATTGCATTAAATCTGTATATCGCTTTTGGCAAGATAGCCATTTTTACTATATTAATCCTGCCAATCCATGAGCATGGGAAATCTTTCCATCTTCTGAGGTCTTCTTCAATTTCTTTCTAGAGAGTCTTGAAGTTCTAGTCATACAGAACTTTCACTTGTTTGGTTAGAGTCACACCAATATACTTTATATTGTTTGTGACAATTATGAAGGGTGTTGTTTCACTAATTTCTTTTTCAGCCTGTTTATTCTTTGAGTATAGGCAGGCTACTGTTTTGTTTGAATTAATTTTATATCCGGTCACTTTCCTGAAGTTGTTTTTTCAGCTGTAGGAGTTCTCTGGCGGAGTTTTTAGGGTCGCTTAAGTATACTATCATATCATCTGCAAATAGTGATAGTTTGACTTCTTCCTTTCCAATTTGTATTCCTTTGACCTCCTTTTGTTGTCTAGTTGCTCTGGCTAGAACTTCAAGTATTATATTGAAAAGATATGGAGAGAGAGGGCAGTCTTGTCTAGAACCTGATTTTAATGGGATTGCTTAAATTTCTCTCCATTTAGTTTGATATTGGATAACGATTTGCTGTATATTGTTACTATGTTTAGGTATGGGCCTTGAATTCTTTATCTCTCTAAGATTTTAAATGTGAAGGGATGCTGAATGTGTTTTCAGCATCTAATGAATTGGCCATGTGGTTTTTTTCTTTGAGTTTGTTTATGTAGTGGATTACATTGATGGATTTCCTTATATTGAACCATCCCTGCATCTCTGGGATGAAGCCTACTTGATCAAGATGGATGATTGTCTCTTTTTAATTCATTGGTTTTAATTGCTGAGTAGTATTCCATTGTGTAAATATACATGGAAAGTATCTCTGATAAAATTAAGAAATATATAGAAAAACACTTTAAGATTGACTATTTCATGGAAAAATTATACAGATAAAATGGTAGGCATAAAAATATTCCTAAGTTGATTGAAAGTGGAATTATAAACATTTTATGATAAAATTGAAAATCTACAAGGAATATATTTCTGATAAAACTCAAGAAATATCTAGAAAAACACATTAAAACTATTTCATGAAAAAATTATACAGATAAGATGGTAGGCATAAAAATATTCCTAAATTGATTGAAAGTAGAAGTAAAAACATATTTAATGTGTTTTTAGGTAAGTTTTTTGAGGATTTTATTGAGTATTTTTGTATCAATACTCATAAGTGAAATTGGACTGAAGTTCTCCTTCTATGTTTGGTCTTTATGTGGTTTAGGTATCAGAGTAATTGTGGCTTCACAGAATGAATTGGGTAGTGTTCTTTCTGTTTCTATTTTGTGGAAAAGTTAGAAAAGTATTGGCATTAGGTCTTCTGAGAAGATCTGATAGAACTCTGCACTAAACCCATCTGGTCCTTGTCCTTTTTTGGTTGGGAGACTATTAATGAGTGCTTCTATTTCATTAGGGGTTTTGGGACTCTTTAGATCATTTATCTGATCCTGATTCAACTTCAGCACCTGGCATCTGTCTAAGAAATTGTCCATTTTATCCAGATTTTTCAGTTTTGTTGAATAAAGGCTTTCATAGTAGCACCTGATGATTTTTTGGATTTCCTTGTTTTCTGTTGTTATGTCTCCCTTTTCACTTCTGATTTTGTTAATTTGGATACTGTCTCTAGGCCCCCTGCTTACTCTCCTAAGGGTTTTCTCTATTTTGTTGATTTTCTTAAAGAACCCTAGTTTGATTATTTCCTGCTATCTACTTCTCTTGGGTGTATTTGCTTCTTTTTGTTCTAGAGCTGTCAGATATGCTGTCAAGCTGCTAGTGTATACTTTCTCCAGTTTCTTTTCAGAGGCACTCAAAGCTATGAGTTTTCCTCTTAGGAATACTTTCATTGTGTCCCATAAATTAGGATGTGTTGTGGCTTCATTTTCATTAAATTCTAAGGAGTCTTTCATTTCTTTATTTCTTCCTTGACCAAATTATCATTGAATAGATTGTTGTTCAGCTTCCACATATATGTAGGATTTCTATTGTTTTTGTTGTTATGGAAGACCAGTCTCAATCTGTAGTGATCTGATAGGATGCATGGGATTATTTCAATCTTCTTGTATCTGTTGAGGCCTGTTTTGTGACTGACTCTGTGGTCAGTTTTGGAGAAGGTACCATGAGGTGCTGAGAAGAAGCAATATTCTTTTGTCTTAGGATAAAATGTTCTATAGATATCTGTTAAATCCATTTGGGGGCATATATCAAGCCTTAATAGGACCAAGGACCTCTCTTCCCACTGATGCCCAACAAGGCATTCCTCTGCCACACTTTTGACTGGAACCATGTGGACCCCTTGGTTGATTGAAGGTACTTAGCACTATGAGTTTTCCTCTGAGCATTGCTTTCATTTTCTCCCATAAGTTTTGGTATGATGTGTCTTCATTTTTATTAAATACTAAAAAAGTCTTTAATTTCTGTCTTTATTTCTTTCTTGACCAGTTTATCATTGAGTACAGCATTGTTCAACATCCATGTGTATGTGTGTTTTCCATTGTTTTTGTCTGAATTTAAGACCAGTCTTAGGCCATGGTGATCTGATAGGGTGCATGGAATTTTTTCAACATTCCTGTATCTGTCGAGGCCTGTTTTGTGACCAATTATATGGTCCATTTTAAAGAAGGTACCATGAGGTGCTGAGAAGAAGGTATATTCTTTTGCTTTAGGATGAAATGTTCTATAAATGTTAGATACATTTGGTCCATAGCTTTAGTTATTTTCACTGTGTCTCTGTTTAGTTTCTGTTGCCATGATTTGACCATTGTTGAGAGTGGGGTGTTGAAGTCTCCCACTATTATTGTGTGGGGTGCAATGTGTGCTTTGAGCTTTAGTAAAGTTTCTTTTATGAATGTGGGTGCCCTTGCATTTGGAGCATAGATGTTCAGAATTGAGATTTCATCTTGGTAAATTTTTTCTTTGGCCACTAGGAAGTATCCCTTCTTATCTTGACAGCTTTTGGTTGAAAGTCAATTTTATGCAATATAAGAATGACCACTCTAGCTTGTTTCTTGGGACCATTTGCTTGGAAAATTGTTTTCCAATCTTTGACTCTGAGGTCGTGACTGTCTTTTTTCACTGAGGTGGGTTTCTTGTATGCAGCAAAATGTTGGTTCCTTTTTATGTATCCAGTCTGTTAGTCTATGTATTTTTATTGGGGAATTGAGTCCATTGATGTTAAGGGATATCAAGGAAAGGTGATTGTTACTTCCTGTTATTTGTGTTGTTAAAGATGGAATTATGTTTGTGTGGCTATCTCTTTAAGGTTTGTTAAAGCAGATCAAAAGAAGATTATTTACTTGCTTTTTCTAGGATATAGTTTCCCTTCTTGTGTTGGAGTTTTCCTCCCATTATCCTTCATAGATCTGGGTTTGTGGAAAGATATTGTATAAATTTGGTTTTGTCATGGAATGTCTTTTTATCTCTGTCTATGGTAATTGAGAGTTTTGCTGGGTATAGTAGCCTGGGCTGACATTTTGTTCTCTTAGGGTCTCTATGACATCTGCTCAGGATCTTCTAGCATTTGTAATTTCCTGTGAGAAATCTGGTGTAATTCTGATAGGTCTGCCCTTATTTGTTACTTGACCTTTTTCCCTTACTGCTTTTAATATCCTTTCTTTGTTTAGTGCATTTGGTGTTTTGATTATTATGTGATGTGAGGAACTTCTGTTCTGGTCCAGTCTATTTGGGGTTATGTAGGCTTCTTGTATGTTCATGGGCATCTCTTTCTATAGGTTAGGGAAGTTTTCTTTTATAACTTTGCTGAAGATATTTACTGGCCCTTTAAGTTATAAATCTTCACTCTCCTCTATATCTATAATCCTTAGGTTTCTTCTTCTCATTGTGTCCTGAATTTCCTGGATGTTTTGGATTATCATCTTTTTGCATTTTGCATTTTCTTTGACTGTTGAGTCAATGCTTTCTATGGTATCTTCAGCACCTGAGATTCTTTCTTCTGTCTCTTATATTGTGTTGTTGATTCTTGTATTCATGCCTCCTGATTTCTTTCCAAGGTTTTCTATCTCCAGAGTTGTCTCCCTTTGTGATTTATTTATTGTTTCTACTTCTATTTTTAGATCCTGGATTGTTTTGTTCAGTTCCTTCACTTTTTGTTTGTGTTTTCTTGTAATTCTTTATGGAATTTTTGTGTTTTCTCTTTAAGGGCTTCTACCTGTTGACCCATGTTCTCCTGTATTTCTTTACGAGGGTTATTTATGTCCTTCTTGAAGTCCTCTATCAGCATCATGAGATGTGATTTTTAAATACAGATCTTGCTTTTTCAGTGTGTTGGGGTATCCAAGACTTGCTGCTGTGGGAGATCTGGGTTCAGATGGTGTAATGTTTCTTTTGCTCCTGTTGGTAATGTTCTTGCATTTGCCTTTTGCTATCTGGTTATCTCTGATGTTAACTGTTCTTGTTGGCTCTGACTTGGCTTATCTGTCCTGCAAGCCTGTGTGTCTGTACTCCTGGCATTCCCATTCTTTCTGTGCACACAGGTATATAGGCACTCCTTGGACACCAGCTATCTTGTTGTAGTACTTGTGTATGTAGCTCTGTGGCCCAAGATCAAGTATGAGAGCTCTGTGCTCTCAGGCCTCTCCACAGTTATGGGAGTTTAACTATCTCTCTGTGTCACCTGGATGAAGCATACTATGGCAGAGGATGATCCCCAGTCAGAGACAGAAACCAGAAGGCTCCACCTGTGTGTTCTGGATTGATTCCTCTGAGCAGCAGGGGTGGTCCCACCTGTGCTCTCAGGCCTCTCCGAACTCTAACTTCTCTAAGTGTAGCAGGTTCTCAAATGCTCTGAGTGCAGCGGGTTCAATGGGATGAATCAGGAGATGGTGTCTTTACTGTAGCATATGAGACAAGAGTCTGTCCCAGCAGATAGGACAGGTGGTAGAAGGCTCTGTATTTCTCTAAGGGCATTATTTGTGCCCTTCTTAAAGTCCTCTATCATCATCATGAGATGTGATTTTAAATAAAAATATTGCTTTTCCCGTGTGTTGGTGTGTTCAGGACTTGCTGTGTTGGGAGAACTTGGTTTATTCTTTCTGTGAATTAGGTTTCAGAGTAACTGTGGCTTCAAAGAATGAATTATGAAGTTTTTCTGCTGTGTCTATTTTGTGGAGTAATTTGAGGAGTATTGGTTGTGGTAGGTGTTGCCTGTATGATAGAGGCTAATATACAAAATATATAAAGAACTGAAGAAGTTAGATTACATATTTACCTATATATTAAATTATGTTTATATTTGGTGTACATAAAAATGATTTTAATTACAGTGCTAAAGAGAGAATTCTCAACAGAGGAATCTGGAATTGCTAAGAGTCAGCACTTAAAAAAATGTTCAGCATCCTTAGTCATCAGGAAAATGCAAATCTATATGACCCTGAGATTCCACCTTACACCAATCAGAGTAAGGTCAAAAATCTCAAGTGACAGCACATGCTACCAAAGATATAGAGAAAGAGGAATACTCCTCCATTGCTGTTGGGATTGCAAACTGGTAAAACCACTCTGGAAATCAATTTGGTGGTTTCTCAGAAAATTGGAAATAGTTCTATCTGAAGATCCAGCTATACAAATCCTTGGCCTATACCCAAAAGATGCTACACCACCCATAAGGACAAGAGGTTTACTAAGTTCATAAAAGCTTTTTTTTTATTAGCCAGAAACCAGAAGCAACCAAGATTTCCCCATCTGAAGAATGGATACAGAAAATGTAGTTCAGTGATACAATGGAATCA
Organism: Tokudaia tokunoshimensis; assembly: GCA_036184795.1. Lineage (NCBI taxonomy): Eukaryota > Metazoa > Chordata > Mammalia > Rodentia > Muridae > Tokudaia > Tokudaia tokunoshimensis. Next base: position 4,639,688 of record BTHU01000007.1, on the reverse strand, counting down.
CTATTCAGCTATTAAAAAAGGAAGACATCATGAGGTTTTCAAGCACATGCTTAGGTCTAGAAAATATCTTCCTGAGTGAGATAACCCAGACCCAAAAAGACATGTTTGGTATGTTCTCACTGATGAGTTGACATTAGACCTAAAGTACAGAATTCCCATGATACCACCCACAGACCATCCAAAGAATAGGAAGAAGTAAAGCCCAAATAAGGATGATTCAATCACCCACAGAAAGAGGAACAAGATAACCAGAGGAGGTAGAGGGAAGGAGGAAACTTGGAGGGAGAGAAGAAAGGGAGGGGGAAAGGGGGAAAAAAATCATGAATTGGGAGTGGAAGAGCAGAGAAGCCCAGAAGGCCATGAGAATGAAGGGAGTTGGGGGAACCTCTAGAAAACTTCAGAGACCTGAGATGTGAGTGGCACCTGGGACTCAATGTGGGTGATTTTAACCGAAACACCCAACAGTGTAGAGTTGGAATTTGAAGCGTCTACCTCCAGTATCTAGAAACATCCCTCAGTGGAGAGGTGTGGACACCAAACCACCTCCAAAATTTTTGCCCAGAATTGTTCCTATCTAAAAGAGACACAAGCACAAAAATGGGCCAGTGACTGAAGGAATGGCTGACCAGTGACAGACACAATGAAGGACTGATCCCATGGGCATGCACCCAACCCTTGCCATATTAATGAGACTATGGTGTTCTTCCAGACAGGAGCCTAGCATGGCTATTCTCTGAGAGGCTTTACCAGCATCTGACTAAGATACAAACATTAGAATGATTTCAGGAAACCCTAATGAAGAGTTAGGGGAAGTATTGAAGCAACTGAAGGGGATGGCAACCCCATAGGAAGACCAAAAGTTTCAAGTACCCTGACTCTTGGGAGCTCAAAGAGACTAAGCCACCAACCAAACAGCATACACTTGCTGGTCTGAGGACCCTGGCACATACATATCAGAGGACTGAATGCCTTGTCTGGACTCAGAAGGATTTAATGTGCAAAATCCTGTACAGACTTGATGATACAGAGATGGGGTATGCCCCATTGGGGTGACTCCTTCTCACAGAAGAAGAGGAGCAATGTTGGGGTGAAGAATTCTTGGAGTGGGCAACTGCAAGGGGAGCAACATATGTGTTGTGAATAGATAAGATAATTTTTCAAAGTTAACAAAGGAAAAGAAGGATTTGAAAATGTGAAATGTTTTGAAAATACTGTGTTAGAGAAATTAATGCTGCAGCTATACTGTGTGCAATTCATAACACCAGAAAAGATCAGAATTAACACCATCAGAAAAACAGCTCATGATCAGTACTGGGAGAATTGCAACTGTTCTGTAAGTAAAAACACCACTGGCCAAATTTACTAATGTGACTAAGGAATAATAAATAAGAGGAAAAGCCTCAGAATCATCATATAATTTGGTGCATAGAGAATCATGATTCCAAAATGTAACAAATTTCTATGTGAAAAAATAATTTATTAAGTCAGTAAAGACAATAAAATCTTATGTAATCATATCTTGAACTAAAATGTGTTCAAAAGATTTATTACACATTTATTTATTTTAGAACCTGAACAAACACTAGTTAAACCACAGAAAATTGATTGTTCCTTAGTTTGCCATGTGCTTCAAGAGACTCAAGCTCAGAATATATGATTTGGTAAGAAGAATCTTTAGTCACAAAGTCATTTTTGGGACACCATATTATAACCTTATATATGACTATTAGTGTGGTAGATGCCTAGTATTATTCAGCTTACTTGAAGAATCATGTGAACTATCTCTTAAGCAAATTTTTGCTCCTTTAATGTCTTTTATTCCTGATTTGATGAAGTGTGTTTTTCTCTGATCTGAACAAAATAACATAGCACTTAGGAGCAAAGATTAGGCTTAGAATGCTTGCACTGGAAGCCAAGATAGAGAAAATTTCCATAATCACCATGGCCTTCCCTGTGGTGCTGTGGTAGACAGGAAGGAAGGTGATCCAGACACTACAAAACACCAGCATGCTGAAAGCCAGGAACTTGGCCTCATTAAATACATCAGGCAGATTCCTGGACAGAAAAGCCATGAAAGTAGCTACTAAAGGCCAAGACACCCAAGTAGGCCAGAGTGCCATAGAACGCAAGATGTGAGCCCTTGTTGCATAGAATGATGATGTGTCCATGTTCAGAGTGAGCATCCATCTCAACAAATGGAGGAGCTGTAACTAGCCATACACCAGAAAAAAGTACTTGCATCAGGGTACAAACTGGAATGATGAAATTCGGGGCCCATGATATCAGCATCCAGCGTGTCTTTCTTCTGGAGCAGTAATCTCGAAGGCCATAACTACAGTCATGCTTTTGGCCAACACCCTGGATAGAGCCACAGTGAACAGAAGTCCAAACGGGTTCTGCTGCAGGATGCACGTGGCTGTGTTTGGAAGGCCGAGGAAGAGCAAAGGACAGAGGAAACAGAGGGTGAGAGTGATGAGCAGGGTGTAACTGAGAGATCTATTGTTGGCCTTGACTATTGGAGTGTTTCTGTGGTTTACAAATACCCAAATAACAAAAGCTGCTAGTGCAGAGAATCCCACAGACATGATTGTGAGTCCCATCCCCAAGGGATCATTATAGGACAGATATGTTACATTTTTCTTGAGACAGTGTCTCTTTTCTGCATTTGCATGATAAGTTTCTGGACACTTTATACACTGATCCATATCTGTGGGTAATACAAATTAGTCATGAAGGGATGGTCAAATTTGCCTTTTACCCTGATACATTTTACAGTTTAAATTCATTGCATTGTTATTACAACCATGTTCACTTGTTATTTTAGGTATACATAAATGAGTATTCTAAGGTGAATAATCCTATGGGATAATGCTCATACTCCTTTCCTAAAACCCCATTAGCAAAAGCAAATTATGGAAGAAGGGCTTTAACATTACACCATGTAAATATATTACTGAGGAAATCAAGCAGGAACTCAAGGTAAGATATGGAGGCAACAACTGAAGTTGCATCCATGGGGGCGAGATTTTGTTTGACCTTCCTGTACTGCCTTACTCAATCTTCTTTGTTATGGAGCTCAGGATCTCGTCCTGAGAGGGTGCACCAAACACAGATGGGTACTCCAGCCCACAGGAGTCATTCACCAGAAATATGACCAAGAAGAGTGACTACAGGCTAGTTCTTGAAGGCATTCTTTTTAACTGTGGTTTCTTTTTGTCCCATAAATCTAGATTTGTCAAATTGGCAGTTAAAACATCTAGAACTTTCGGGGAGGGAGGAAACGGGAAAGGGGAAATGATTTGGAATGTAAATTAAAAAAATAATAAAATAAATAATTAAAAAAAACATCTAGGACAGCACATTCAATGGGGCAATCTATTTAAGTTGTATTCAACTATTCTCATGTTTTTCTCTGTTTTACCAAAGTGTTTTGTTTATATTTTTGTAACATAGTTGACAAATACTTTTCAGACATGAGAATACAAAATTAGACAGCAAAAACCATTTCAGTCCTTACACCAGTTCTCATGAAATGTTTCTTAATTCAAAATGATTTTATGAATTCATTTTTTATGTATATAGTGCTCATTGTATTTGTTGTCTAAAATGATAGTTGTCTCATAGGTATGACACACATTTATTTTTATTTATAAATTTCTATAGTTTTGAAAATTTCTCATTCTCATGTTGATCTTGGATATCACTAAATACCTTTTCTTATATCTTTCCCTACCCCTTTCATTGTTCTGGCAGAAAGGCATCACATATGCTAGAGTGAATATGTGGATATCTGAGAAAAAGTAGTAGGACATAATCCTCTCATCTACTTCAGTGTTCTTCAATCAAATTCAGGTTAATGGTCTGAGATGTAAGTGCTTCTCATAACAAGTCAATTTCATGACTATTAAATTATTAAAGTTTAAAAATCTTCAAGATTAAAATTTTTTTCACGAAAACTCCTACTTAATAGTTAAATTTAGGTTTTCTTTGTTCTTCTTTTTTTTTTGAATTAATATTTTTTTTAATTTTTTTTAATTTACATTCCAAATCATTTCCCCTTTCCCGTTTCCTCCCTCCGCGAAAGTCCCATAAGCCCCCTTCCCTCCCTCTTTTCTCCATTCAACCCCCTCTCGTTTCTCTGTCCTGGCGTTCCCCTACATCCAGTCTTTCCAGGACCAGGGGTCTCTCCTTCCATCTTCTTAGAAATCTATTGATATGCGAATTGTGTCTAGGGTATTCCGAGATTCTGGGTTAATATCCCTTTATCAGTGACTGCATACCATATGTGTTCTTTTGTGATTGTGTTACCTCACTAAGGATGATATTTTCAAGTTCTGACCATTTGCCTAGGAATTTCGTGAATTCATTGTTTTTTTTTTTAATTTAATTTTATTTTATTTTTTTAATTTACATTCCAAATCACTTCCCCTTTCCCGTTTCCTCCCTCCGCGAAAGTCCCATAAGCCCCCTTCCCTCCCTCTTTTCTCCGTTCAACCCCCTCTCATTACTCTGTCCTGGCGTTCCCCTACATCCAGTCTTTCCAGGACCAGGGGTCTCTCCTTCCATCTTTTTAGAAATCTATTGATATGCTGATTGTGTCTAGGGTATTCTGAGATTCTGGGTCAATATCCCCTTATCAGTGACTTCATACCATGTGTGATCTTTTGTGATTGGGTTACCTCACTAAGGATGATATTTTCAAGTTCTGACCATTTGCCTAGGAATTTCGTGAATTCATTGTTTTTAATTGCAGAGTAGTATTCCATTGTGTAAATATACCACATCTTCTGAATCCATTCCTCCGTTGAGGGACATCTGGGTTCTTTCCAGCTTCTGGCTATTATAAATAAGGCTGCTATGAATATAGTGGAGCATGTGTCCTTATTGCATGCAGGTAAAGTCTCTGGGTATATGCCCAGGAGTGGTATAGCCGGATCCTCCGGAAGTGTCATGCCCAGTTTTCTGAGGAGCCGCCAGACTGCTTTCCAGAGTGGTTGTACCAGCCTGCAATTCCACCAGCAGTGGAGGAGTGTTCCTCTTTCTCCACATCCTCGCCAACAACTGCTGTCTCCTGTGTTTTTGATCTTAGCCATCCTGACTGGTGTGAGATGGAATCTCAGGGTTGTTTTGATTTGCATTTCCCTAATGACTAAGGATGATGAACATCTCTTTAGGTGCTTCTCAGCCATTAGATATTCTTCAGGTGAGAACTCTTTGTGTAGCTCTGTACCCCATTTTTTAATAGGGTTACTTGCCTCTCTGGAGTTTAACTTCTTGAGTTCTTTGTATATCTTGGATATTAGCCCTCTGTCGGATGTAAGGTTGGTAAAGATCATTTCCCAGTTAGTTGGTTGCCGCTTTGTCTTTTTTTTTTTTTTTTTTTTTTTAATTTAATTTAATTTTATTTTTTTAATTTACATTCCAAATCACTTCCCCTTTCCCGTTTCCTCCCTCCCCGAAAGTCCCATAAGCCCCCTTCCCTCCCTCTTTTCTCCGTTCAACCCCCTCTCATTACTCTGTCCTGGCGTTCCCCTACATCCAGTCTTTCCAGGACCAGGGGTCTCTCCTTCCATCTTTTTAGAAATCTATTGATATGCTGATTGTGTCTAGGGTATTCTGAGATTCTGGGTCAATATCCCCTTATCAGTGACTTCATACCATGTGTGATCTTTTGTGATTGGGTTACCTCACTAAGGATGATATTTTCAAGTTCTGACCATTTGCCTAGGAATTTCGTGAATTCATTGTTTTTAATTGCAGAGTAGTATTCCATTGTGTAAATATACCACATCTTCTGAATCCATTCCTCCGTTGAGGGACATCTGGGTTCTTTCCAGCTTCTGGCTATTATAAATAAGGCTGCTATGAATATAGTGGAGCATGTGTCCTTATTGCATGCAGGTAAGGTCTCTGGGTATATGCCCAGGAGTGGTATAGCCGGATCCTCCGGAAGTGTCATGCCCAGTTTTCTGAGGAGCCGCCAGACTGCTTTCCAGAGTGGTTGTACCAGCCTGCAATTCCACCAGCAGTGGAGGAGTGTTCCTCTTTCTCCACATCCTCGCCAACAACTGCTGTCTCCTGTGTTTTTGATCTTAGCCATCCTGACTGGTGTGAGATGGAATCTCAGGGTTGTTTTGATTTGCATTTCCCTAATGACTAAGGATGATGAACATCTCTTTAGGTGCTTCTCAGCCATTAGATATTCTTCAGGTGAGAACTCTTTGTGTAGCTCTGTACCCCATTTTTTAATAGGGTTACTTGCCTCTCTGGAGTTTAACTTCTTGAGTTCTTTGTATATCTTGGATATTAGCCCTCTGTCGGATGTAAGGTTGGTAAAGATCATTTCCCAGTTAGTTGGTTGCCGCTTTGTCTTTTTGACGGTGTCTTTTGCCTTGCAAAAACTTTGTAATTTAATGAGGTCCCATTTGTCTATTCTTGATCTTAGAGCATAAGCTATTGGAGTTCTGTTCAGGAAATTCTCCCCTGTGCCCATATGTTCAAGGTTCTTCCCTAGTTTCCCTTCTATTAGTTTCAGTGTGTCTGGTTTTATGTGGAGATCTTTGATCCACTTAGAATTGAGCTTAGTGCAAGGAGATAAGGATGGGTCAATTTGCATTCTTCTGCATGTTGACCTCCAGCTGAGCCAGCACCATTTGTTGAAAAGGCTATCTTTTTTCCACTGGATGGTTTTAGCTCCTTTGTCAAAGATCAAGTGACCATAGGAGTGTGGATTCATTTCTGGGTCTTCAATTCTGTTCCATTGATCTACATGTCTGTTACTGTACCAATACCATGCAGTTTTTAACACTATTGCTCTGTAGTACAGCTTGAGGTCCGGGATACTGATTCCCCCAGAGGTTCTTTTACTCTTGAGAATAGTTTTAGCTATTCTGGGTTTTCTGTTATTCCAGATGAATTTTTGAATTGCTCTTTCTAACTCTATGAAGAATTGAGTTGGGATTTTGATGGGGATTGCATTGAATCTGTGTATTACTTTTGGTAAGATGCTCATTTTTACTATATTAATCCTGCCAATCCATGAGCATGGCAGATTTTTCCATCTTCCGAGGTCTTCTTCAATTTCTTTCTTCAGAGACTTGAAGTTCTTGTCATACAGATCTTTCACTTGTTTGGTTAGCGTCACGCCAAGATACTTAATATGGTTTGTGGCTATCGTAAAGGGTATTATTTCTCTTACTTCTTTCTCAGCCTGCTTATCCTTTGAGTATAGGAAGGCTTCTGACTTGCTTGAGTTGATTTTATATCCGGCCACTTTGCTGAAGTCGTTTATCAGCTGTAGGAGTTCTCTGGTGGAGTTCTTTGGGTCGCTTATGTATACTATCATATCGTCTGCAAATAGTGATAGTTTGACTTCTTCCTTTCCAATTTGTATCCCTTTGACCTCTTTTTCTTGTCTAATTGCTCTAGCTAGAACTTCAAGTACTATATTGAAAAGATATGGAGAGAGAGGGCAGCCTTGTCTAGTCCCTGATTTTAGTGGGATTGCTTCAAGTTTCTCTCCGTTTAGATTGATGCTGGCTACTGGTTTGCTGTAAATTGCTTTTACTATGTTTAGATATGGGCCTTGAATTCCTGATCTTTCCAAGACCTTTAGCATGAAAGGATGCTGAATTTTGTCAAATGCTTTCTCAGCATCTAATGAGATGACCATGTGGTTTTTTTCTTTGAGATTGTTTATGTAGTGGATTACATTGATGGATTTCCTTATATTGAACCATCCCTGCATCCCTGGGATGAAGCCTACTTGATCATGGTGAATCATCGTTTTGATGTGTTCTTGGATTCGGTTGGCAAGAATTTTATTGAGTATTTTTGCATCGATATTCATAAGAGAGATTGGCCTGAGATTCTCTTTCTTTGTCGGATCTTTGTGTGCTTTTGGTATTAGTGTAATTGTGGCTTCATAGAACGAGTTGGGTAGTGTTCCTTCTGTTTCTATTTTGTGGAACAGTTTGAAGAGTATTGGTGTTAGGTCTTCTTTGAAGGTCTGATAGAATTCTGCAGTAAAACCATCTGGACCTGTGCTTTTTTTGGTTGGAAGACTTCCAATGACAACTTCTATTTCTTCAGGGGTTATAGGACGGTTTAGATGGTCTATTTGATCCTGATTTAATTTTGGTACTTGGTATCTGTCAAGAAAATTGTCCATTTCCTCAAGATTTTCTAGTTGTGTTGAATACAGGTTTTTGTAGTAGGATCTGATGATTTTTTGAATTTCCTCAGTTTCTGTTGTTATCTCTCCCTTTTCGTTTCTGATTTTATTAATTTGGATACTATCTCTGTGCCCTCTGGTTAGTCTGGCTAAGGGCTTATCTATCTTGTTGATTTTCTCAAAGAACCAACTCCTCGTTTTGTTGATTCTTTGTATGGTTTTCTTTGTTTCTACTTGATTGATTTCAGCCCTGAGTTTGATGATTTCCTGCCTTCTACTCCTCTTTGGTGTATTTGCTTCTTTTTGTTCCAGGGCTTTCAGGTGTGCCATTAAGCTGTTAGTGTATGCTGTCTCCCGTTTCTTTTTGGCGGCACTCAGGGCTATGAATTTTCCTCTTAGCACTGCTTTCATTGTGTCCCATAAGTTAGGGTATGTTGTGCCTTCATTTTCATTAACTTTCAAAAAGTCTTTGATTTCTTTCTTTATTTCCACCTTGACCAAGTTATCATTGAGTAGAGCATTGTTCAGCCTCCATGTGTACGTGGGTTTTCTTTTGTTTTTGTTGCCATTGAAGACCACCCTTATTCCATAGTGATCTGATAGGAGGCATGGGATTATTTCTATCTTCTTGTATCTGTTGAGGTCTGATTTGTGACCAATTATATGGTCAATTTTGGAGAAGGTACCATGAGGAGCTGAGAAGAAGGTGTATTCTTTAGCTCTAGGATGAAATGTTCTATATATATCAGTTAGTTCCATTTGGTCCAAGGCTTCAATTAGATTCACTGTGTCCCTGTTTAGTTTCTGCTTTCCTGAACGATCCATTTCAGAGAGCGGGGTGTTGAAGTCACCCACTATTATTGTGTGCGGTGCGATGTGTGCTTTGAGTTTTAGTAAAGTTTCTTTTACGAATGAGGGTGCCCTTGCATTTGGAGCATAGATATTCAGGATTGAGAGTTCTTGATGGTGGATTTTTCCCTTGATCAGTATGTAGTGTCCTTCTGTGTCTTTTTTGATGACTTTGGGTTGAAAATCAATTTTATCCGATATTAGGATGGCTACTCCACCTCGTTTCTTGGGGCCATTTGCTTGTAAAATTTTTTTCCAGACTTTTACTCTGAGGTAGTGTTTGTCTTTGACACTGAGGCGCGTTTCCTGCATGCAGCAAAATGCTGGGTCCTGTTTACGTATCCAGTCTGCTAGTCTATGTCTTTTAATTGGGGAATTGAGACCATTGATATTAAGAGAGATTAAGGCATAGTGATTATTGCCATCTGCCATTCTTGACGCTATCTTTATGTTTGAGTGGTTATCTACTTTTGGGTTTGATTCAAGAAGGTTATTATCTCATTTTTTCCAGGGTGTTGTTTCTCTCCCTGTATTGGAGGTTTCCACCTATTATCCGTTGCAGGGCTGGATTTGTGGAAAGATATTGTGAAAATTTGGTTTTATCATGGAATATCTTGGTCTCTCCATCTATGGTGATTGAGAGTTTTGCTGGGTATAGTAGTCTAGGCTGGCATTTGTGCTGTCTTAGTGTCTGCATGAGATCTGCCCAGGATCTTCTGGCTTTCATAGTCTCTGGTGAGAAGTCTGATGTGATTCGGATAGGTCTTCCTTTGTATGTTACTTGGCCCTTTTCTCTTACTGCATTTAGTATTCTTTCTTTGTTTAGAACATTCGGTGTTTTGATTATTATGTGACGGGAGGTATTTCTGTTCTGGTCCAGTCTGTTTGGAGTTCTGTAGGCTTCTTGTATGTTCATCGGCATCTCTCTCTTTAAGTTAGGGAAGTTTTCCTCCATAATTTTGTTGAAGATGTTTACTGGCCCTTTAAGTTGCAAATCTTCACTCTCATCTATACCTATAATCCTTAGGTTTGGTCTTCTCATTGTGTCCTGGATTTCCTGGATGTTTTGGGTTACGCGTTTTTTGCATTTTGCATTTTCTTTGACTGTTGAGTCGATGCTTTCTATGGAATCTTCAGCACCTGAGATTCTTTCTTCCATCTCTTGTATTCTATTGTTGATGTTTGCATCTATGACTCCTGATTTCTTCCCAAGGTTTTCTATCTCCAAAGTTGTCTCCCTTTGTGATTTCTTAGTTGTTTCTACTTCCTTTTTTAGTTCCTGGATGGATTTGCTGAGATCCTTCACTTGTTTGTTTGTATTTTCCTGTATTTCTTTAAGGTATTTTTGCATTACCTCTTTCAGGATTTCTTCCTGATGACCCACGTTCTCCTGCATTTCTCTGAGCGATTTTTGTGTTTCCTCCTCATGGGATTCCATCTGTTGATCCATCGTCTCCTGCATTTCTTTAAGCAGTTCTCGTGTTTCCTTTGTAAGGGCATCTAACCGTTGATTCATTTCTTTAAGCAATTTTTGTGTTGCCTCCTTATGGGCATCCGTCTGTTGACCCATATTCTTCTGCATTTCTTTATGCAAATTTTGTGATTCCTTTGTGAGTGCATCTACCCGTTGATTCATCTCGTTAAGCGATTTTTGTGTTGTCTCCTTGTGCGCCTCCATCTTTTGATCCATGTTCTCCCGCATTTCTCTAAGCGATTTTTGTGTTTCCTTTGTAAGGGCTTCTAACCGTTGATTCATGGTCTCCTGTAACTCTTTATGAGATTTATTTGTGTCCTTCTTGTGATCCTCTAATAGCATCATGAGAAGTGATTTTAAATCCAGATCTTGTCTTTCGGGTGTGGTGGGGTATCCAGGACTTGCTGCTGTTGGAGAGTTGGGTTCGGATGGTCCCACATTACTTTGATTACTGTTAGTAACATTCCTACGTTTGCCTTTTGCCATCTGGATACCTCTGGTGTTAGTTGGTCCTGCTGCCACTGGCTGTTGGTTGGACCTCCTGTGAGCCTGCAAAGCTATTTCTGCCCCCCCTGGATTACCAGGATTCCCCTGGCACCGATTTCTGGGGCCTGCCTGCTCCTGAGTGACTTTGGAGCCCTAATGTGCTTTGCCCCAAGTGATCTTATATTGGGGAGGCCTTGCACATCTAAAGGCTCAGCCTAGTGGATTCCTGGAGCAGAGGTCGCCAAAGGGAGGCTGGCAGGCTCCTGCCCTGTGCAGGGGTGTGTGATCTCTCCTGGTGGGGGAGGGGGCGTCCCTCTGCCAGGCAGAAGTCCCACAGCAGATCTGGCGCGCTGGTCACTGCAGATCAGCCCAGCACCTGGGAGCAGGTTTCACACAAGCTGCCTGAGACCGAAGCGATATTATGCCTGTCTGTCTCTGAGCCTGGTGGTCCCAACTACCTGGTCACTGGAGCAAAGATGGCGGAGGGCACTCTCCGTGGCGCCGCTCACACCGCTCTCCCTGTGGTCACGATGGCCCGCCGATCTGGCACCCAGACGACCACAGCGCCAACCCGCCCTCGGGCACAGACGGAAGCCCCAACAGGCCGTGTCCCAAGTGATGTTATATCGGGGGGAGAGCCTGGGTACCGGTCTCTCCAGCGCAGTCCGCGGGAACAGAGGGCGCGGAAGGGAAGCTGGCAGGCTCCCTCCCTGCGCGGGGTCCCTCCACCAGGCAGAAGGTCCCACCGCGGAACTGGCGCGCTGGTTACTGCAGATCAGCCCAGCACCTGGGAGCAGGTTACACACAAGCTGCCTGAAACCGAAGCGATATTATGCCTGTCTGTCTCTGAGCCTGGCGGTCCCAACTACCTGGTCACTGGAGCCTTCTTTGTTCTTCTAGTACAGATTTTAAATACCATTTCCTTGTGAATCAAAGTCCAACGTAAGAAAACATATGCTCCTGATGTTATTTAATGTCACAGTTCATGCTGGGTATAACTTTCAATATTCTTGTAAAGTTTTATGTTTTTTTAAAAATAACTATTCATTTTATTTTTTAAAAATCACATAGAAAGACTTCACCATTACTTCCTTTACAGGCAACATTAATTTTTTGTCTTTCTTATCTTTTATTTCACTCTAGTGCCGGCTACTCTCTACCCTGGCAGTCTTGTCACCTCCATGGCTAGCCCCATGCTGTCAGCACCCTCTCACTGGTTCTCTTGCTGTGGATTTTATCCCACTAAAATCAAAACTCTAGAGGCTTGTGATTTATCAGTTAGTTTTACATTAGTAAATTCTCAACCCACAAAATGCCTGCACAATGAACTCAACACTCAATTGATATAAGCACAAGCTACATACCTAGATGGGGAAAACACACCCCAATTATTATTTAATCATCGATGTAAGAAATCCCCAATACTTATTGCTCCCAGGACTGTATGGTTCTGGCTCCTCTTCCTCTCCTATAGGTTCCATCTTATCTCTTCCTCTCCTTCCCTTCATCTCTCTCTCTCTCTGTTTCTCTGTCCTCCTCTCTAAAATTCTCAGCCAACCTTCCTTTTCTACTGCCCAATCACAGGCTCTCACCTTATAGTGTACCTGCCCTCACCTGCATATAGACAGCAGTCCACAGTCTAGGTTAACCTGTCTCCCAATACTGACTTCAACAGGAACATCCAGGGACCAGTGCTAACAAGATGGATAAATGCTCTAGAAAGAGATCACAACCAATCAAAATAAGGGCAACAGGAAACCTCTAAAACACAACTACCCCACTACAGCAAGCCCTGAAATCCTAACATAACCAAAGCACAAGAAAATGAACCTAAATTCAAGCTTATAAAGTTTATAGAGGCCTTTAAAGAGGAAAGGTATAAATCCTTTAAAGAATACAAGAAAATACAATCAAAGAGGTAAATATTTATACAGAGGAAAACAAATAAATTCCTTACAGATACACAGGAAAATACAAAAATAAAAAAATATGCAAGATCTGAAAGTGAAAATAGAAGCGATAAAGAAAACATAAACTGAGGAAATCCTGTAAATGGAAATCCTAGGGAAGTGACCTATAGGAACAGATGCAAGCATCACCAACAAAATACAGGCGATGGAAGAAGGAATCAGTCACAGGCATGGAAGATACAATTGATAAAATTAGTGTCTCATTCAAAGTAAATGTTAAATCTAAAAATTTTGGGGACAAAACATCCAGTAAACCTGGGGTACAGTGAAAAGACCTAACTTAAGAATAACAGAAATAAATAAGGTAAAGTGTCACAGCTCCAAGGCTCAGAAAAATATTCTCAACAAAATCATATAAGAAATCTTTCCCATCCAAAAGATGGATATGCCTACAAAATGCAAGAAGCTTACAGAACATCATTTAGACTGGACTAGAACAGAAAATCCTCCCTCAACATAATAATCAGAATAGAAAACTCTGGGGTTTTTTTGGTTAGAAGACAGTGCATGGAGTATGATACTCTTACGGAAGAATAGGAGAAGGGATTGCAGGCCCCAAAGGGGTTAGGAACTCTGCAGGAGGACCAATAGAGTCAACTAACCTGGAACTTTGGTGCTCTCAGATGCTGAGCACACAACCAAAGAATATATGTAGGATTGATCTAGGGCTCTCTGCTCATTTGTAGTATATTGGTAGCTTGACCTTCATGTGGATCCTGAACAACTCAAATGGGGGCTATTCCAAAAGCTGATATCTGGACATGGAGTATTTTCATCAAGCTGTGCTGCCTTGTCTGGCCTTAGTGGGAGAAGTACCTAACTTTGCAGAGACTTGAAGTGTGAGAGTGGGGTGGATACCCAGAAAAGTCCTCACCTGCTCAGAGTAGAAGGGGTGGGGATATAAAAGGCAGGGGGATTCAGGGGTGGGGGCAGTGAGCAGGATATAAAGTAAAAAATAAAATTAAAGAAAATAGAAACACAAAATCTACAGAAGAAACACAATATTGAAGATAGAAAAGAAAAATGGTGAGGTGACATGCCTTCGCATAGGACCCATACCTCCTTCCCCTAATGAACTCCACCCCTTTCTGGCCTGTCTGCTCACCTGTAGACACTACATTCTGAAGGACTCTCAGAAGATCTGCTGCATGCAGAGCAATAGACCCAATCTTCTGAAGACATCACAAGAGATCTACTGTAGCCAGGGCAACAGATCATCAGTGTGTATGCTCCCATGAAGACCCTACTGTCAGAAAGCCTCCAAGGAGACCTGCTACATTCAGGGTCACAAGCCTCTCAGGAGACTTGCAGCAACCCAATGACACAGGAGCCAGGTTCCAGACAGAGACACTCAGACCATAGAACCAGAGATAACCAGATGGCAAGAGGTAAGCCCAAGACCATAAGCAACAGAAACCAATACACTTTGGCATTATAAGAACATGGTTCTCCTACTGGAGCAAGCCCTAGATACCCCCAAATACCTGAAAACCAGAATGCTGATATAAAATCCTATCTAATGAAGATAATAGAATCCTTTAAGGAACATATAAATAACTGAAAGAAATACATGAAAATATAGATAAACAGGTAGAAACCCTTAAAGGTAAAATAAATCCCTTAAATAAATACAGGAAAACACAATCAAACAGGTGAAGGAATTGTACAAGATGGTGCAAGACCTAAAAGTCAAAGTAGAAACAGTAAAGAAACTACAAATGGGGGCAACCCTGGAAATGGAAAACCTGGGAAAGAAGTCAGGAACTACAGATCAACAACAGAATACAAGAGATAGAAGAGAGAATCTCAAGTGTAGAAGATACCTTAGATTGTCAGGACCCACAATGGGACAAGCTAATAACTATCAAGTGATCTTCCTGAGATGGCCTTCTGATTATTATATAATCTGCAACAGGTTCACCCTTATTAAGCAAAGCTCTAAGAGATTCATCTTAGGAAAGATTCCTGCTAAGAATGTGCTTTCTCTGTTATTATTAAACATATATAACAATCACCAAGTAATAACACACCCCTTTGTTGCAGATATTTCCAGATCCATTAAGATGTACTATCTAGTAGTGATGCAATATAGACAAATAGACAACTTTTTAAGTCTTAATGATGATCCTATAGGAATTCCTAAAATTGTATCTGTGATTATTAAGCTCTTTTATAGTGGAACTGCTATTAGGTCCTTTTCTGACAGTCAAAACTGCAATGAGAACTCTGCCAGATAAGTACTCCTAATGAATATGCATGTTAACATTCTCTGTTGTAAACTTCAATTTCAGTTTATGATTTGATTTTTTGTGTGAACCTGTGATGAACTTTGTAACCTGTGATCATGTATTCTGAAAGATGTATAAGTACTGAGGACAAAGAAATGAGTAGAGAGAAGAAATTGTTTCCCTTTCCCCACTCATGATCTTTCTGCTTTTCCCCTCGGATAGTTTTCTTTTTTTTTTTTTAAAGATTTATTTATTTATTATATGTAAGTACACTGTAGCTGTCTTCAGGCACACCATAAGAGGGTGTCAGATCACATTACAGATGGTTGCGAGCCACCATGTGGTTGCTGGGATTTGAACTCAGGACCTTTGGAAGAGCAGTCGGTGCTCTTAACCACTGAGCCATCTCTCCAGCCCTCGGATAGTTTTCATAGAAAACATTTTACAACTTAGTAATAAATGCTATAATCACTTTTCTTAGTGTCCCCTTTTCTTCCTAGACTTCCAACTAGCAGGCTGAAAGAGCTGAGCCATTCCTACTGAGATAGAACAAAGGCCACACTACTTAATCCCCCACTGTTAGGTTACAGGTGTTTTTTTCTCTCTATTAATTAAATATTTTATTTATTTACATTTCAAATGTTATCCCCTTTTCCATGTTTCCCCTCCAAAAACTCCTGTCCAACCCCCCTCCCCCTACTCACTAATCCACCCACTCGCACTTCCATGATCTGGCATTCTCCTACACTGGTGCAATGAGCCTTCACAGGTCCAAGGGCCTCTCCTCTCATTGATGTCTGACTGGGCCATCCTCTTCTACCCATGCAGTTGGAGTCATGGGTCCATCTATGTGTACTCTTTGGTTGATGGTTAAGTCCCTGGGAGCTCTGTGGGTACTGGTTAGTTCATACTGTTGTTCCTCCTATGGGGCTGCAAACCCCTTCAGCTCCTTGGGTCCTTTCTCAAGCTCCACCATTGGAGACCCTGTGCTCAGTTCAATGGTTGGTTGAGAGCATCCCTCTCTGTATTTGTGAGGCACTGGCAGGGCCTCTCTGCAAGTGTTAATCACCTAAGTCATCAGTCTTTAACCCCTAGAAAGAGCAAGAAAGTTATTAGGACTTTTTAGAAGTTATCAGCACTTCAGTACGTATAGAGAGCACAACATTGAGACCCTCAGGCTTTAAAGCCATCACCAGAATCCTACTCTGGGCCCTAGTCACTACGCTTACTGGGCTGGGATGCTCGCGGCAAAAGATATTGACACAATGGTCAAAGAAAATTTATAAAAATACTCCTAAACCAAAATATTCAGGAAATCCAGCATAATATATAAAGACAAAATCTAAGAATAATAGGAATAGAAAAGATTGAAGATTCCCAGCTCAAAGAACCTGAAAACATCTTCAACAAAATCATATGAGAAAACTTCCCCAACTGAAAGAAAGTGATGGCCATAAATATAGAAGAATCCTATAGAACACCAAATAGACTGGACCAGAAAAGAAAAATCCTCTTGTTACATAATAACCAAAACAGTAAATGCACAGAACAAAGAAAGAATATAAAGGAAAAAGGTCAAGTAACATATAATTTCAGACCTTTCAGAACTATACCAGACTTCTCAACAGAGACCCTAAAAGCCAGAAGAGCCTGGACAGAGATCATGCAGACCCTAAGAGAACACAAGTTCCAGCATAGGATACTATACCCAACAAAACTCTCAATCATCCATAGATGCAGAAACCAAAATATTCCAAGAAAAAAAACCAAATTTAAACAATATCTCTCTACCAACCAGGCCTACAGGGGAATTCTAGAAGGAAAACTCCAAAGCAAGGGGGGTACCTACACCAAAGAGAAAACAAGACATTAATTATCTCAAAGCAAAGCCAAAATGAGAAAACCACATATACATAATGCCACTTACAGCAACAAATATAACAGGAATGAGCAATCACATGTCTTAAATATCACTCAATATCAATGGACTCAACTCCCCAATAGAAAGACATAAGCTAACAAACTGGATATACAAGCAGGATCCAGCATTTTGCTGCTTACAAGAAACATACCTTAATAATAATGACAGGTCCTACCTCAGAGTAAAAGGCTGGAAAAAAGTCTTCCAAGCAAATGATTCCAAGAAACAAGCTGTGTTTGCCATCCTAATATCCAATAAAATCTAAAAGTAAGTACTTTAACCAAAAGTAATCAAAAGAGATGTGGAAGAGCACTTCATATTCACCAAAGGAAAAATCCATGAAAATGAAGTCTCAATTCGAAATATCTGTTCCCCAAATGCAAAAGCACCCACATTCCTAAAAGAAAGTGTATTAAATCTCAGAATAGACATTGAAACCCTCACAATAATAGTGGAAGATTTCAATACCACACTCTTACCAATGTACCAGCCTTTGGAACAGAAACTAGACAGAAACAGTGAAACAAATAGAGTTTATTAACCAGTGGATTTAACAGGTATATATAGACTATTTCACCCGAAAACAAAGAATATACCTTCTTCTCATCTCTTCATAATACCTTCTCCAAAATTGACCATATAATCAGTCACAAAAGAAGTCTCAACAGATACAAGATTATTAAAATAATCCCATGTATTCTATCAGATCACCATAGACCAATAACAACAAGAACAACAACAAACAAGAACAGAAAAGCCACATACCCATGGAAACTGAACAACTCTATACTCAATGATAACTTGGTCAGGGAAGAAATAAAGAAATTATAGACTTCCCAGAATTCAATGAAAATAATGACAAAACCTACCTGAACTTATGGGACACAATGAAAACAGTAGTATAAGTAAAATTCATGGCACTAAGTGCTCTCGTAATGAAATTGGAGAGTACCTACATTAGCAATTTAACAACACAGCTGAAATACCTAGAATAAAAAGAAGCAAACACACCCAAGAGGAATAGACATCAGGAAATAGTCAAATTCAGGGCCAAAATCAACCAAAGAGAAACAAAGAAAAAGCTACAAAGAATCAACAAACCTAGAAGCCATTTCTTTGAGAAAATGAACAAGATAGATAAACTCCTAGCCAAACTAACTAAAAGGCACAGAACAGTATCCAAATTTAAATCATAAATGAAAAGGGAGACCTAACTATGGAAACTGTGGAAATCCAAAAAAATCATCAGATTCTACTACAAAAGTCTATAATCATCGAAACTGGAAAATCTAGATGAAATGGAAGATTTTCTAGGCAGATACCATATACCAAAGTTAAATCAAGAGCAGGTAAACTAAACGGGCCCATATCCTGTAAGGAAATAGAAGTTATTATAAAACACCCAACTAAACTAAGCACAGGGCCAGATGGATTTAGTGCAGAATTCTACCAGACCTTCAAAGAAAAATTTATACCAACACTGCTCAAAATATTTCATGTAATAGAAACAGATGAACCACTACCTAGTTTATCCTATGAATCCAGAATTACTCTGATACCAAACAAGGATCCAATAGAGAAAAAATAGAATTTTAGAACAATTTCACTGATGAATATTGATTCAAAAGTCTCAATAAAATTCTAGCAAACTGAATCCAAGAACATGTTAAAACCATCATTCACCACGATCAAGTAGGTATGCAAGTTTGGTTCAATATATGAAAATATATTAACGTAATCCGCTATATAAACAAACTCAAAGAAAAAACTCACATGATCATCTCATTAAATGCTGAAAAAGCATTTGACAAAATACAACACAGCTTCATGTTAAAAATATTGGAGAGATCAGGAATTCAAGGCCCATACATAAACATAATAGAAGCAATATAGAGCAAACCCACAGCCAATATCAAATTAAATGAAGAGATACTTGAAGCAATACAACTAAAATCAGGGACAAGGATGCCCACTCTTCCCCTATATATGCAGTATAGATCTTGAAGTTCTAGCAAAAACAGCAAGACAACAAAAGGAGATCAAGTGGATACGAATTGGCAAAGAAGTAGTAAAGGTATCACTATTTGTAGATGATAGGATAGTATATATAAGCAACCCCCCAAAAAACTGTCCAAGAGATCTTCTACAGGCAATAAGCAACTTCAGCAAAATGGACAGATATAGAATTAACTCAAACAAACCAGTAGTCTTCTTTCATACAAATGATAAAAGACTGAGAAAGAAAATAGGAAACCCCCTACAATAATCACAAATAATATAAAATAACTTGAGGTGACTGTAACTAAATAAATCAAAGATCTGTATAACAAGAACTTGAAAGTCTCCTAAGAAAGAAATTGAAGACCTCAGAAAATGGAGAGATTTCCCATGCTCATGGATTAACAGTAAAAATGGCCATCTTACCAAAAGTTATCTACATATTTAACACAATCCCCATCAAATTTCAACACACTTCTTTAAAGACATGAAAAGAGCAATTCTTAGTTTTATATGGAAAAACAAAACAAAACCAGGATAGCAAACACAATTCTTTTTTTTTTTTTTTGCAAACACAATTCTTAACAATAAAAGAACTTCTGGAGGAATCATCATCCCTGACAACTTTCTCCACTATGTGCACTGAATTCAATAGAAGAGAAAGTGGGAAAGAGTCTTGAAGTCATTGCCACAGGGGGAAATTTGCTAAACAGAAATCCAATGGCTCAGGCTCTAAGATCAAGGGGGGGGAATGTAGAGAGCCTTATTGGGGTGCCATGCCACCTGGCAGGAACTTGACATTGACCAAGGTGAAGTTCCTCTCCTAGCCTTTAAGCGGGAATTCTTGTGTTAGTCATAATCCCCTCCACCTAGGGTGGAGTGCTCAGACCAAGGTGAAGTTCCTTGTTCTTCCAGATCTACAAATTCCCGAATGAAGCAGATGACCTGCCCAGCTGCCTGAGCAGTGGAGCCAATGCCCAGTGAACAGT
The DNA here is from genome assembly GCA_036184795.1 of Tokudaia tokunoshimensis. Classification (NCBI taxonomy): domain Eukaryota; kingdom Metazoa; phylum Chordata; class Mammalia; order Rodentia; family Muridae; genus Tokudaia; species Tokudaia tokunoshimensis. Next base: position 4,619,600 of record BTHU01000007.1, on the reverse strand, counting down.
CAGACCAGTTTCCCTGAACACACCCTGGAATTTGGGGGAAGGGTTTTCCCTCCACCTTTTTATTTGGAACCCCCCCATAAAAATGAGCCTTGATCAAAAAATAAAAAATAATAAATGGAACTTCATGAAACTGGAAAGCTTCTGCAAGGCAAAGAACATAGTAAATATGACAAATAAACAACCTACAGATTGGGAAAATGTCTTCACTATCCCCACATTTTGTACAGGATTAATATGCAAAATATATAAAGAACTCAAGAAAGTTAACCTCAAAAATCCAAACAACCCAATCAAAAATGGTGTATAGGGCTAAACAGAATCCACAACAGAGAAATCTTGAATAACTGAGAAGCGCTTAAAAGAAATGTTCAAAGCCCATAGTAATAAGGAAAATGCAAATCAAAATGATATTGAGTTTCCACATTAACCCAATCAAAAACTCAGATCAAAACTCACTTGACTAAGATCTAAGACTCAGTTTAATAAAATCAAAAACTCAGTTGATAGGACATGCTCGGGAGAATGTGGAGAAAAAGAAACACTCCTCCATATCTGGTGGGATTGCGAACTGGTACAACCACTCTGAAAATTAATCTGGAGGTTCCTCAGATAATTGGAACTAGATCTACCTGAAGACCCAGATATTACACTCTAGGGCATATACCCAAAAGATGCTCCACTATGCTACAGGGGCATGTGCTCCATTATGTTCATAGTGGCCCTATTTGTGAAATCCAGAACCTGGAAACATCACAGATGTCTTACAGTGGAAGAATGGATACAGAAAATGTGATTCATTCACATTATGGTATACTATTCAGCTATTAAGTATGAGGACATCATAATTTGCAGGCAAATAGAGGGAACTAGAAAATATCATCCTGGGTGTGGTACATGGCATTTACTCACTAATAAGTGTATATTAGCCAAAAAGTACAGATTACTCAGGATACAATCCACAGAACTCAAGAAGGTTAACAAGCTAAAGGGCCCAAGTGATGATGCTTCAATTCCACTTGGGAGGGAGAAGAAAGCAATCACAGGTGACAGAGTGAGGATGGGACCTGGGTGGGAGAGGGGAGAGTGTTAGAAAATGGGGAACATGATCAGGTATTGGGTAGGGGGCAAGAGAAAAGCCCTGATGGCCATCAGAAGGAAAGGAAATATGGAACCTCAGGAGTTGGGAGTAGGGGGACCCTCTAAAATGTACCAGAGACCTGGAAGGTGAGAGACTCCCAGGACTCAAAGGGCAGGATCTTAGATGAAATGCCCAGCAGTGGGGAGAGGGAACTTGTAGAGTCCACCTCTAGTGGAAAGACAGGGCATCAAGGGTAAGGATGGATTGCCATCTCACAGTCCAAAACTCTGACCCAGAATTGTTCCTGTCTAAAATAACTGCAGGAACAAAAATGGGAAGATATCAACAATGGAGGAGCAGTGGCTGGCCCAAATTGTGATCCATGTCATGTGCAGGCTCCAAGGTCTGACACAATCACTGATGCTGTGGTGTGCTTACAGATAGGAGCCTAGCATAGGTGCTTTTCTGAGAGTCCCAATAAGCAGCTGATTGAGACAGATGCAGATTCTTACACCTAACCAATGGACTGAAGTCTCCGACCCCTGTGGTTGGAATAGGGAAAGGCTGGAGGAAATTGATGAGGAGGGTGACCACATATAAAGACCAGCAGCCTCAAGTAATCTGGACTGCTGAGATTTCTCAGACACTGAGTAACTAACCAGACAGTATACACTATCTGGTAAGTGGTCCTCAATATATATGCAGCAGAGGATTTCCTGGTCTGGCCTTAGTGAGAGAAGGTTCACCTAACCCTGGAGAGACTTGAGGCTTCAGAGAATGGGGAGGTCTGGTAGAGTGGGTGGGGTAGGGATATCCTTTCGGAGACAAGGGAGAAGGAATGGGATGAGGAACAGTTGGAGGGCAGACGAGCAGGGGGATAACAACTGGAGTATAAAATGATTAAAGACAATTTTACAAAAGAAAGACTGTAAAGAAAAGAAAAAAAAAGAAATGTACAAAGTCGGTTATCAGTCAAATGCAAACCAAAACATATCAGAGGTTTTGTCATATCCCCATCTGTATGGAGAAGATGAAAAACTCAGCTGTCAGTACATTCTGGTTAGGATGTCGTACAAAGAGAACACTCCTCAATTTCTGGGGGAAGAGTAAACTTGTATAACCACTTTGGGATCAATTTTTCAGTTTCTCAGAAATCTGGCAATAGTTCTAACTCAAGACCCAGCTATACCATTCTGGGAAATACATCCAAAAGACTCTCTAACATCCCACAAAGACATTAGCTCAACAGTGTTCATAGTAGCTTTGTTTGTAATGGACAGAGTCTGAAAATAACTTAGGTATTCCTCGACTGATGAATGGATAAATAGGTGGTACATCTACACAGTGTAGTAGAATTCAGCAATTAGAACAAACACATTATAAAATTTATGGAAAAATAGATGGGTATTGAGCATATTCTCCTGAGTGTGGTAATCCAGACCCAAAAGGACACGGATGGTATGTGCACACCTATAAGCTGCTAGTAGCCTTAAAATACTGTATATCCATGCAACATTCCAAGACCCAAACAAACTAAACAAGTAGGAAAGTACAAGGGAGGAAGCTTGAGTCTCACTTAAAGGTGGGAATAGTATTGTCATAAGCAGTAGATGTAGGGAAGGAACTAGGAAGAAGAGGGGATGAGGAGAGTAATACGGAATTCAGGGTTATGTGTGGGGATGGACAGGTGAGATGGGCAGATAGCTGTGAGAATGAGTGGAAATCTGCAACTGACGGGTAGGGATGTGGGAGACAATTCCAGGATATGACAAAGGCTGGGGATAAGGGAAGAGCCCAAAAATCAATGGGGCTGACCTTATCTGTGACTCATAGTGTTGGGAATATGAAATATGATGTAGCCACATCCTGCAGTCAGGCAGGAACCCAGTGGAGTGACAGGAACAGCAAAGTACTCACAAATCTTAGATCAAATGTATCATGCCTACAAGAAGTTCAAGAACAGTGATAGAGAAGTGACTGAGTGAAAAGTCAACCAACGACTGGACCAAATTGAGACCTATCTCATGGACAAGCACCAATCCAGGACTCTATTAATAATATATTGTTATGTCTCTAGACAGGATTCTAAATTGACTGTACTCAGAGGGTCCACCCAGCAGCTGACTCAAGCACATGAAGATACCCACAGTGAAACTCGTGATGCAGTGTGTGGACTCTTATGGAAGAGTAAGAGGAAGGATTGTTAGACAGAGTGGAAAGGAAATCCCCAGGAAGACCAACAGAAACAATTGACCTGGATTCTTGGGCCTGTCAGAGACTGAACCACCAATCAAAGAGCAAAATGGGGCTGGACAAAGGCCTCCCCGTATATATGCGACAAAGGTGCAGCTTGGTCTACATGTGACTCCTGAACAACTAGGGTGTGAGGTCTTCAAAAGCTGTTGTGTGACATATATCCAAGTTGGGCTCCCTTGTCTGGCCTCAGCAGGAAAGGATGTGCCTAGACCCACAGAGACTTGATGTTTCAGGGTGGTGTGATACCCAGAGGAGCACCACCTGCTCAGAGGAGGCGACAGGGAATGGTGGGAAGAATTTTGGGAGGGAGAGACTAGTGGGGGGGTTGTAAGCAAAATGTGAAGTAAAATAAATAAATAAATAAATAAATAAATAAATAAATAAATAAATGCATGCACAAATAAAACATAGTTTTTTAATTTATAGTTTCAAGATTATGAGGACTTAATATTCAGAATATTGTCAATTAAATTCTATGCCGGAATGGAACATACATCTCTGCTGTGAGGAAGTAATTTCTTAAGGCAACAATGCCTATAATATATCTAAAATATAAATCATTCGTATGTATTTTTTTAACAGAAAATGCACTGGAACAATTTAAATTGCTAAACTGAAGTAAAGGAATGGCTATGTAGTTCTCTTGCTGATTTTTCCTATAGGTTAACTTTGTCAGAACACTGTGGAAAGGAGGAAAAATCCTCTGAGAATCTTGTCATTCACCTGTCTCATTGGAAATCTCATTTTCTTGGCAAGGAATGCAGTCAAAGCAACAGGCATGCTGTCCCTCCAGGATGATTTTCCTAAATCCAGGAGTGCAGCTCTCACTGCATATAGAGTGTGGGGGCTGAAAAATATTCAATACAGGATATAAAATGCTTACATCCTAATGAGTGCCCAAGTAAAGGATGTTTAACAATTTAGATCATTTATTTAGTATTTAAAAATGTAGGTATTAGATGTGTTACTCCATGTTTCCATGTAGTATGACATAGATGTAATTCTATTTTAAGCTAGATCCTAAGACTATTAAACTCTGTAATATTTGTAAAGATTTTTGATAAGTTAGGTGGCTGGGAAAATGTCTCAGGAAAGTATATTTGGATTCCAGACTGATCCTGTCCCTGAAATTCCTGGCTACACAAATGAAGACATTTGTCTTCCTTTGTGTCTGTCTGTCAGTATGAATTAATGCCATCATAAAAACAAATGTTTGGGTATTTCTGAGAAGTGTTTCCTACATTTCCTATGTTTGACAGCCTTATTAAAATGAGTGCTATCATTTTTGGAATATAAATGAAAATGGGAAAGAAGTTTGGTCAGCAGCAACCATTACTCTCTTATTCATGATCTTGAATGAAAACTTCCTAGTTTCCTAAAATCAGTGCTGTCATGATTGCCTGCCATAATGAACTTCATCCTCAATCTGTAATAGTAGAAACAAAATGCTTCATTGATTTTTCTGTCTACATTTTACAACAAACAGGTAAGTAAAAAAGGGACATGCTCTGACTTTTCTGATTTGTTTATCAAGGGCCTAAGTAAAAACCCAACTGAAGATTGACTCATACTGTCTAAGTTGGGTTAGTTAGGGTTTCTATTGTTATGATAAAATGGCATGCCAGTAGCAAAGTGGGAATAGAAATTCCAGTTTCAAATTACACTTCTACCTCACCATTTATGGTAAATGGAAATAAGAACAGGAGTTAAAGACAGACAACTAGATATAGTAATTGAATGTAGATCATGTAGGATTTCTGGTACTGGCTTGCTAATCATGGCTTTCTCAGATTTGTTTCTTAAACACATAAGAACCATTTGCCACCACTTTTATTTTAAAGACCCATCTTGCATAAATCCTGTGCATGAAAAAGACCTGAGAGATTTTGCTCTAGACCAGTAGTTTGTCAATATTTTCTCTACTTCTACACAGGTAACTCTACTTTATTTTATGTTGAGCAAAATTAACTAAGACAATGGAAGACAATATAAACATCCAACAGCTGTTCTGTTACAGTGATGGAAAAAATCTACTAATTCATATTCTGCCCTTAAATGACAAAATGATTACATAATTTCAAAATATCTGAAAACATGTCTACTAAAATAAGCAATCAGTAAAAGTCTTTATATTTAGTTATGGGTATATTGACGGGGCCCATGTAAACAACCAAGAGCAATTAGATCCAGAATCAAACATTATTCATATACATTAGAATCTTTCCAATAAAAAACACACCTACCTCTGTAAATATTATAGGCCATTGTATCATATGTTCAGATAATGACAGTTGTTGGCCCTGGGGAGACCTTGGAGAAAATGTACCCACATTCACAAATAGTGAAAGACCTGTTGGGAAATTCCAAAGGCTGGTAATATCATACCTTGGATCTGTCTTCCTTTTCCAGTCCAGGACCACATGGTCACCAACAGAATTTTTCATGTGAATGTTCTTCAGAAAAGGGTGAAGCTAAAAGATATTTGAAATTGCATGAAAATATTAGTTTTAGAGATGTAACAGAACTACAAAGATGAACATATTTCCTGACCGTAATGTATGATTTTAATGCAGTTTAAAAATCTTTTCTAAGGTGCTGAACATAGAACAACTTAGAAGAAGATAACTAAAATTTGGTTTCTAATATTTCAGTTTTAGAGAACAATCAAATCCAAGCAGTACTAAACGATAAGGAATATACTGTGAACAAGTGTCAACTTCTTTAAATCAAGCTATCTTTTTCTATGTTCTGAATTTTTATACAACCTCCATGTAGAATATGAGTTTACTTGACTTTGGTGGGTAATCAGGAATGGATTAAAGAATATAATAAATCTGGTGTTGTACTGGAATATTGACAGGTTGTGTGAGAAATGAACAGAAAATGCTGGAGTTTCATAAAGAGATAGTACCTAAGGAAATATCCCTGTAGGGTCTACCAAAAGCAGAATTATTCTGTTAAATGAAAACTTCCACATAGACCTGGGAGTACATTGATATCTAATTATTGAAACATATCCTACCTCTTATAAATTATTGAAAGAAAAACTAAATGTATTCTGTGTTGGGAAAATTTAAGCATCTGGTGTCATGTTCCTAATGTCACAATGCAATGAAAGGGGCATTACCTGCCAAGGCAATAATGTATTCCTATCTTTGTTTGCTTGGAGTTGAATTTGGAATTGATTGATAATCATTTCATGGAGACTGTGGGCAACTGCATACATAGCATTGTACACATTGTAGCTTTCTTCAGTCATGACCATTTCAAACAATTTCCCTGGCAACAATTCCAATGAGGCATTGGGCATACAGTTTTCCATGATTTTACAATCAGAATGCGAAAGTGAGCAGTTGAAGTACCAATTCCATAAAACATGAAGAACAGTGTCTTCTGGGTACTTGATAGGGGTAGCTTCCTGCATAAAATTTGTGAAACCAAAAATCTCCCCATGATGGGGTGAAAAAGTGAGAGTCCCATGGGATGAATCTAACAGATTATATTCTATAAATTTCTGGCCAATCCTTTTTGAGTTCATGACCCAAACTCTTCTCAGTAGATTCTTACTATGCCCATTTCCTATCTGAGATATTATCAAAGGAATGTCTGGATAAATTATGATCACATTTGCTGTTGACTCCAGAATATACATACTAAGATCACTTGACAAGTAATATACTGATTCCCCTATAAATGATACTGTCCACACAAAAGCTAAGCAGACTTTATTCTTGTCCAGCTCCTTTCTCAAGTCTGATAGAAACTGAGAACCTCTGTGGTCATCTGTGATGAACAGTCCTACCCAGGTCCAGTTGAAATGAAGCAACAATGATGTAATACCACACAATAGTGACGATTCTTTGGGGGCCACCTGGTACAGATACGGAAACTGGCTTCTATCAGTAAGAAGATCATCGAAAGCCCCATATGTAACCTAAAAGGAACACAGTATTTAAATCATTAGAATAAGAATTGTCATTCCAAAAAAAATGTTTAAGTCATAAACATCAGATTGAATTGATAGAGAGTAACTCTCCTCAACAGTTCTTTTTTTATATAATTTTTTTTATTTTTTTTATTTTCTAAGTTTTTTTATTTACATTCCAAATCATTTCCCCTTTCCCGTTTCCTCCTTCCCCAAAAGTCCCATAAGCCCCCTTCCCTCCCTCTGTTCCCCATTCAACCCCCTCTCGCTTCTCTTTCCTGGTATTCCCCTACAACCAGTCTTTCCAGGACCAGGGGTCTCTCCTTCCATCTTCTTGGAAATCTATTGATATGCGAATTGTGTCTAGGGTATTCTGAGATTCAGGGTTAATATCCCCTTATCAGTGACTGCATACCATGTGTGTTCTTTTGTGATTGGGTTACCTCACTAAGGATGATATTTTCAAGTTCTGACCATTTGCATAGGAATTTCGTGAATTCATTGTTTTTAATTGCAGAGTAGTATTCCATTGTGTAAATATACCACATCTTCTAAATCCATTCCTCTGTTGAGGGACATCTGGGTTCTTTCCAGCTTCTGGCTATTATAAATAAGGCTGCTATTAATATAGTGGAGCATGTGTCCTTATTGCATGCAGGAGAAGCCTCTGGGTATATGCCCAGAAGTGTTATAGCAGGATCGTCCGGGAGTGTCATGCCAAGTTTTCTGAGGAACCGCCAGACAGCTTTCCAGAGTGGTTGTAAAAACTTGCAATCCCACTAGCAGTGGAGGAGTGTTCCTCTTTCTCCACATCCTCGCCAACAAATGCCATCTCCTGTGTTTTTGATCTTAGCCATTCTGACTGGTGTGAGATGGAATCTCAGGGTTGTTTTGATTTGCATTTCCCTAACGACTAAGGATGATGAACATCTCTTTAGGTGCTTCTCAGCCATTCAATATTCTTCAGGTGAGAACTCTTTGTTTAGCTCTGTACCCCATTTTTAATAGGGTTACTTAGCTCTCTGGAGTCTAATTTCTTGAGTTCTTTGTATATAGTGGATATTAGCCCTCTGTCGGATGTAGGGTTGGTAAAGATCATTTCCCAGTTAGTTGGTTGCCGCTTTGTCCTTTTGACAGTGTCTTTTGCCTTACAAAATCTTTGTAATTTTATGAGGTCCCATTTGTCAATTCTTGATCTTACAGCATAAACTATTGGAGTTCTGTTCAGGAAATTGTCCCCTGTGCCCATATGTTCAAGGTTCTTCCCTAGTTTCATTTCTATTAGTTTCAGTGTGTCTGGTTTTATGTGGAGGTCCTTGATCCACTTGGAATTGAGCTTAGTACAAGGAGATAAGAATGGGTCAATTTGCATTCTTCTGCATGTTGACCTCCAGTTGAACCAGCACCATTTGTTGAAAAGGCTATCTTTCTTCCACAGGATGGTTTTAGCTCCTTTGTCAAAGATCAAGTGACTATAGGAGTATGGATTCATTTCTGGGTTTCAATTCTGTTCCATTGATCTACATGCCTGTCACTGTACCAATACTATGCAGTTTTTAACACTATTACTCTGTAGTACAGCTTGAGGTCCAGGATACTGATTCCCCAAGAAGTTGTTTTACTCTTGAGAATAGTTTTAGCTATCCTGGGTTTTCTGTTATTCCAGATGAATTTTTGAATTGCTCTTTCTAACTCTATGAAGAATTGAGTTGGGATTTTGATGGGGATTGCATTGAATCTGTATATTGCTTTTGGCAAGATGGTCAATTTTACTATATTAATCCTGCCAATCCATGAGCATGGCAGATTTTTCCATCTTCTGAGGTCTTCTTCAGTTTCTTCAGAGACTTGAAGTTCTTGTCATACAGATCTTTTACTTGTTTGGTTAGAGTCACACCAGGATACGTTATATTGTTTGTAATATCGTGAAGGGTATCATTTCTCTTACTTCTTTCTCAGCCTGCTTATCCTTTGAGTATAGGAAGGCTATTGACTTGCTTGAGTTGATTTTATATCCGGCCACTTTGCTGAAGCTGTTTATCAGCTGTAGGAGTCCTCTGGTGGAGTTCTTTGGGTCACTTAAGTATACTATCATATCTTCTGCAAATAGTGATAGTTTGACTTCTTCCTTTCCAATTTGTATCTCTTTGACCTCCTTTTGTTGTCTAATTGCTCTAGCTAGAACTTTCAAGTACTATATTGAAAAGATATGGAGAGAGTTGGCAGCCTTGTTTAGTCCCTGATTTTAGTGGGATTGCTTTAAGTTTCTCTCCATTTAGATTGATGTTGGCTACTGGTTTGCTGTAAATTTCTTTGGCTATGTTTAGATATGAGCCTCGAATTCCTGATCTTTCCAAGACCTTTAACATGAAAGGATGCTGAATTTTGTCAAATGCTTTCTCCGCATCTAATGAAATGACCATGTGGTTTTTTTCTTCGAGATTGTTTATGTAGTGGATTATATTGATGGATTTCCTTATATTGAACCATCCCTGCATCCCTGGGATGAAGCCTACTTGATCGTGGTGAATGATCGTTTTGATGTGTTCTTGGATTGGGTTGGCAAGAATTTTATTGAGTATTATTGCATTGATATTCATAAGAGAGATTGGCCTGATATTCTCTTTCTTTGTCAGGTCTTGGTGTTATTTTGGTATTAGCATAATTGTAGCTTCATAGAACAAGTTGGGTAGTGTTCCTTCTGTTTCTATTTTGTGGAATAATTTGAAGAGTATTGGTGTTAGGTCTTCTTTGAAGGTCTGATAGAATTCTGCACTAAAACCATCTGGACCTGTGCTTTTTTTGGTTGGAAGACTTCCAATGACAACTTCTATTTCTTCAGGGGTTATAGGACTGTTTAGATGGTCTATTTGATCCTGATTTAATTTTGGTATTTGGTATCTGTCTAGAAAATTGTCCATTTTCTCCAGATTTTCTAGTTGTGTTGAATACAGTCTTTTGTAGTAGGATTTGATGAGTTTTTGAATTTCTTCAGTTTCTGTTGTTATCTCTCCCTTTTCGTTTCTGATTTTGTTAATTTGGATACTGTCTCTGTGCCCTCTGGCTAGTCTGGCTAAGGGCTTATCTATCTTGTTGATTTTCACAAAGAACCAACTCCTCGTTTTGTTGATTCTTTGTATGGTTTTATTTGTTTCTACTTGATTGATTTCAGCCCTGAGATTGATGATTTCCTGCCTTCTCCTCTTGGGTGTATTTGCTTCTTTCGTTCCAGGGCTTTCAAGTGTGCCATTAAGCTGCTAATGTATGCTCTCTCCTCTTTTTGGTGGTACTCAAGGCTGTGAATTTTCCTCTCAGCACAGCTTTCATTGTGTCCCATAAATTAGGGTATTTTGTACCTTCATTTTCATTAAATTTTAAAAAGTCTTTGATTTCTTTCTTTATTTCTCCTTGACCAAGTTATAATTGAGTAGAGCATTGTTCAGTCTCCATGTGTCTGTGGGCTTTCTGTTGTTTTTGTTGCCATTGAAGACCACCCTTATTCCATAGTGATCTGATAGGAGGCATGGGATTAGTTCTATCTTCTTATATCTGTTGAGGTCTGTTTTGTCACCAGTTATATGGTCTATTTTGGAGAAGGTACCATGAGGTGCTGAGAAGATGGTGTATTCTTTAGCTCTAGGATGAAATGTTCTATATATATCTGTTAGTTCCATTTGGTCCAAGGCTTCAATTAGATTCACTATGTCCATGTTTCGTTTCTGCTTTCCTGAACGATCCATTTCAGAAAGTGGGGTGTTGAAGTCACCCACTATTATAGTGTGAGGTTCGATGTGTGCTTTGAGCTTTAGTAAAGTTTCTTTTACGAATGAGGATGCCCTTGCATTTGGAGCATAGATATTGAGAATTGAGAGTTCTTCTGTTGGATTTTTCCTTTCATCAGTATGTAGTGTCCTTCTGTGACTTTTTTGATAACTTTAGGTTGAAAGTCAATTTTATTTAATATTAGGATGGCTATTCCAGCTCGTTTCCTGGGACCATTTTCTTGTAAAATTGTTTTCCAGGCTTTTACTCTGAGGTAGTGTTTGTCTTTGACACTGAGGTTCGTTTCCTGCATGCAGCAAAATGCTGGGTCCTGTTTACGTATCCAGTCTGTTAGTCAATGTCTTTTTATTAGGGAATCGATACCATTGATATTAAGAAAGATTAAGAAGTAGTGATTATTGCCACCTGCTATTCTTGATGCTATCTTTATGTTTGAGTCATTATCTCCTTTTGGGTTTGATGCAAGAAAGTTACTGTCTCGTTTTTTCCAGGGTGTTGTTTCTCTCCTTGTATTGGTGGTTTCCACCTATTATCCTTTGCAGGGCTGGGTTTGTGGAAAGATATTGTGAAAATTTGGTTTTATCATGGAATATTTTGGTCTCTCCATCTATGGTTATTGAGAGTTTTGCTGGGTATAGTAGTCAAGGCTGGCATTTGTGTTCCCTTAGAGTCTGCATGAGATCTGCCCAGGATCGTCTGGCTTTCATAGTCTCTGGTGAGAAGTTTGTTGTGATTTGGTTAGGTCTTCCTTTATATGTTACTTGGCCTTTTTCTCTTACTGCTTTTAATATTCTTTCTTTGTTTAGTACATTTGGTGTTTTGATTATTATGTGACGGGAGATATTTCTCTTCGGGTCCAGTCTGTTTGGAGTTCTGTAGGCTTCTTCTACATTCATTGGCATCTCTCTCTTTAGGTTAGGGAAGTTTTCCTCCATAATTTTGTTGAAGATATTTACTGGCCATTTAAGTTGCAAATCTTCACTCTCATCTACACCCATAATCCTTAGGTTTGGTCTTCTCATTGTGTCCTGGATTTCCTGGATGTTTTGGAATACACGTTTTTTGTATTTTGCATTTTCTTTGACTGTTGGGTTAATGCTTTCTATGGTATCTTCAGCACCTGAGATTCTTTCTTCCATCTCTTGTATTCTATTTTTGATGTCTGCATCTATGACTCCTGATTTTTTCCCAAGGTTTTCTATCTCCAAAGTTGTCTCCCTTTGTGATTTCTTAGTTTTTTCTACTTCCTTTTTTTAGATCCTGGATGAGTTTGCTAAGATTCTTCATTTGTTTGTTTGTATTTTCCTGTATTTCTTTAAGATATTTTTGCATTTCCTCTTTCAGGATTTCTGCCTGTTGACCCAAGTTCTCCTATATTTCTCTAAGTGATTTTTTTGTTTCCTCCTCATGGGCTTCCATCTGTTGATCCATAGTCTCCTGCATTTCTTTAAGCTATTCTCGTGTTTCTTTTGTAAAGGCATCTACCCGTTGATTCATTTCTTTAAGCGATTTTTGTGTTGCCTCCCTATGGGCCTCCATCAGTTGATCCATGTTCTCCTGCATTTCTTTATGCAATTTTTGTGTTTCCTATGTAAGGGCTTCTAACCGTTGATTCATGTTCTCCTGTATTTCTTTTTGAGATTTATTTGTGTCCTTCTTGAAATCCTCTAATAGCATCATGAGAAGTGATTTTAAATCCAGATCTTTATGGGACTTTCGGGGATGGAGGAAACGGGAAAGGGGAAATGATTTTGAATGTAAATAAAAAAAAAACTTAGAAAAAAAAATCCAGATCTTGCCTTTCGGTTGTGATGGGGTATCCAGGACTTACTGCTGTTGCAGAGTTGGGTTCTGATGGTGCCATATTGCTTTGATTTCTGTTAGTAACGTTACTACTTTTGCCTTTTGCCATCTGGTTACCTTTGTCGTTAGTTGGTCTTGCTGTCACTGGCTGTTGGTTGGACCTCCTGTGAGCCTGCAAGGGTATTTCTGCCGCTCCCCTCCACCCCCCCTCGATTTCCGGGATTTTCCTGGCACCAATTTCTGTGTCCTGCCCTGCTCTTGAGTGACTTTGGAGCACTGATGTGCTTTGCCCCAAGTGATGTTATATTGTGGAAACCCTGCACATCCAAAGGCTCAGCGTAGTGGATCTCCAGAGCAGGGGTTGCCAAAGCGAGGCTGGTATGCTCCTGCCCTGTGCAGTTGAGTTCTCTCCCAGACTGGGAGGTCCCTGTGCAGGGCAGATGTCCCACAGCCGAGCTGGCGCTTAGGTGAGCGAAGACCTGCCCAGCTCTTGGGAGCAGGGAGCACACAAGCTGGCTGAGACCCAAGTGATATTATGCTTGATTGTCCCTGTGCCTGGAGGTCCCAACTGCTCTGTTTCAGGAACAAAGATCTCAGAGTGCACTGTGCACCCTCTCTGCGCACTGCAGAGTGATCTGCGCCCAGAGGTCCGCAGAACTGCCCCTCTCTTGGGCCAAGATGGAAGCCCAACAGGCTGTGTCCCAAGTGATGTTATATTGGGGGGTCCCTGGATGCCTGTATGCTCAGTGCAGTCATTCCCCGGATCAGAGGTCACCAAGGGGAGGCTGGTACGCTCCCGCCTTGTGTGGGTGCGTTCTCTCCCAGAGCTGGGGGGGGGTCCCTCTGCAGGGCAGATGTCCCCCAGCAGATCTGGTGCATAGTTGACCGCAGACCTGTCCAGCTCTTGGGAGCAGGGAGCACACAAGCTGGCTGAGACCCAAGCGATATTATGCTTGAATGTCCCTGTGCCTGGAGGTCCCAGTTGCCCTGTTGCTGGAGCAAAGATGGCAGAGTTCTTTGTGCACCCTCTCTGCGCAGATCACTCTGCAGGGCTGATGGCCCACAGCAGAGCTGTCATTCAGAGGTCCGCAGAGCTGCCCCACTCTTGGGCGCAGATGGAAGCCCAACAGGCTCTGTCCTAAGCAATTTTATATTCGGGGGTCCCTGGATACCTGTATGCTCAGTGCAGTCAATCCCTGGAGCAGAGGTCGCCAATGGCTCCTCAACAGTTCTTAATATCACACCTCAGTTTTTGATTATTTTGAGAAAATTAAGGAAAAGTTTGATGTTTTAAAGTACCTTGTGTACAGTTCATTCTCTTAACCATATTTCAAATTTAAATAGATAGAAGTTTTTTATCTGACTCTATAGTTGTTCTTTTATGCAATGAAAATCTCTCCCCCTCCCACTTTTTTTCACACAGCTAAAATATGAGAAAAGAAACCTGGAGGCTCATCAGTCACATAACTCTTAATTCACCTGTGGAAATTTGTAAAGATTCAGCACTCTTGCAACATTTTCAGATGATTTCCATGTTATTCCCGTAAGCACACCAGCTGATTTGCTCTCTTCTCTACAGCTGTAATTAGGGATGGAGTTGCTCAAGCCTGTGAGCCAATAGAATACAATCCTCAGAACATTCCTTTCGTAAAATGGCAGATTATAAATCTCAAGTCCCAGAGAGATGTTTGGTAAAATATGGGAGTTCCTGTTGATCTCATTGATGGCAAATAACATGGCCAAAACAAGCTAGTACTTTTGTTCTTGGAACCTGCATAGAAGTATTACAGCATTCATAAGGGGGAACTCACACCAATTATATCTAAAAATGAATGCAATAATTTCTACAGTTTGAAAGTTTTTGTTTTCATAGAACCTAAACTTTTATGTTTGCTGATTAATTATTTCAATTCAAATGATGTGCTATGACATTTAATGTTGATGAGCTAGAGAAGTGAGATACTTATTAATTATAGGCCCAGGAGAGCTTGATTTCTCTGATACCCATATCTATATCTGAAATTCTTATTACTATGAATATGCTTTTAACAGATTTATAAAATTTCATATTATTTTATCCTTTCTAAAATATTCTTTGGCAGATAGATTCATTGGTACATATGTGAAAAGAAAAAAAAGACACAGCATTTCACAATCTGGCATGGTCTAACTGGATCCTCCTCTTTAATCCTCTATTGTTTTCAAAGTGGGGTTGGAACTATAAACCTGAGATATTCCTAAATGACTTCGAAATATATTTGCTTATCCCCACAGATAAGTGTAGCTCTTGTTACTCATAGTATCAAACTTTCACTGCAACAGATAACTAAATAATAATACAGATCAAAGCAGATGCCCAAAAGAACTGAAATATCTACCACACATCTTCTGCAATTAGCCTTGGGGAACATTGTAGAAGTTGGGCCAGAATGATTGTAAGAATCAAATGATTAAAAATTATGTGAGAGTATATTCTATCAATAAGTGAGAAGACACATATGGTACCCCAACCATATGGCTGCCTACAGAACAACTCAACTAGGACAGTTCTCGTTCTCCTTTAACAGGGTGAGATTTCCTTGAGATTCAACCATATACTTAGGAGAGTAGGCAACTAGCTAATGCTGAAAGAAGTAGTCATTTGGAGGAATGAGCATCCAATCACTAAACCAATTTCAATCATTCAGTCTTAAAACCATATGCAGAATGCAACACTAACTGGACTCAACAGACTGTAGGCATATAACTATATTGTGCATATATGTATATATATATATCATATATATCTGATATATATATCATATATCAGATATATATGATATATATCTGATATATATATATGATATATATATATCATATATCAGATATATATATATATATATCAGATATATATCAGTAATAACAACAGAATAGGATTCCATTAATTTGAGAGGAATAAATTGGGAGTTATGACAAGGGAGATTTTGAAAGAGGAAGTTTAGCAGAGAAATGATATATTTGTATGATAAGTATAATAAAGTATTATAAAGAAAAATACAAATTATTAGAAAATTTCAGATTATGTAGGATAATAATCCAGAGCTATATTATGTTTTAAATATTATGATTATACTTTTCCTGACAATTGAGAAACTCACATGAGCTGAAGGAAAATGGTAGTACAAAAATCATGGCATGTTGTTGGTCCACATATAGACTACACTTTCTCCTCTGATGCATAAATAATTTTTCAAAGTAAATTAGCCTGAATAAGAAAAAAACTCCCTCATTTTCATATTACAAACTCATACATAACATACTATTTTATTTATGGTATTCTTGTGAAAACAAGTGAAACATCTCTTTAGGCCATCCTAACAAAGAACACTCTATCCTGGCACTTTCTTCCATCTTCTCACCATTTTTAATAGTATATCCATGTTCCCAACAGAATATGGTCAGTGGGTACTCACATTAAAACAGCATGGTGTATAACAATGTAGTTCTCCATTGCTGGTGGTATTGCAAGCTGGTAAAACCTCTCTCGAAATCAGATTGGAAGTTCTTCAGAAAACTGGACATAGCACTACCTGAGGACCCTGGGTATATAGACCTGGTATATACCCAGAAGATGCTACAACATGTAATAAGGACATATGCTCCACTATGTTCATAGCAGCCTTATTTATAATATCCAGAAGCTGGAAAGAATCCAGATGTCCCTCAGCAGAGGAATGGATACAGAAAATGTGGTACATTTACACAACGGAACTATTAAAAACACACTTAGTTATTAAAAACAATGAATTCACAAAATTCTTAGGCAAATGGATGAAGCTAGAAAATATCATCCTGAGTGAGGTAACCCAATCACAAAAGAACACATACGGTATGCAATCGCTGATAAGTGGATATTAGCCCAAAAACTTGGAATACTGAAGATACAACTCACAGACCACATGAAGCTCAAGATGAAGGAAGACCAAAGTATGGATGCTTTGATCCTTATTGGAAAGTTGATCAAAACACCCATGGCTCAAAGCCAACCAAAAGCATGAGAATAGGGTCCCCAATGGACCAGATAGAGAGAGGACCCAAGGAGCTTAAGGGGTTTGCAGCTTAGTAGGAGAAACAATAATATGTACCAACCAGTACCCCCAGAACTCCGAGGGACTGAACCACCAACCAAAGAGTACACATGGAGGGTCTCATGGCTCCAGCTACATATGTAGCAGAAGATGATCACTTCAGGCATTGATGAGAGGAGAGGCCATTGGTCTTGTGAAGTCTCGATTCCCCAGAATAGGGGTATGGAAGCCAGGAAATTGGGGGGAGGGTAAGTAGAGGGAGGGGGATGGGATAGGGGTTTTTGTTGGGGTAACGTGGAAAGGAGTTAACATTTGCAATATAAACAAAGAAAATATCTAATAAAAAACCCAACTTAGTCCACCACCATAAATTGCTATATTATTTGGCTTGCAATTCTGTTGTATGGAGAGTTACTTCAGGTGAAAGAACTGATAAAAAAGAAAAAGATCACAGTTTGTGTAGGCCAAAATCTTGTTTTTATGAAATATAGAAAGGAAAGTCTTGTTAGCTACAATAAAATGTACACCACTACAGAAGCAAACATGATAAATCAGTTCCCAGACTTCATTATTTTCTACTTTTGGACAATGTTTCAAATATATCTTAGTTAGCATGACCTCAAAATCACCATTTGGTTGAAGAGGATTTAAAGTGATGATGGTATGAATATGAATATATCTAACTCCTGTGACCTATGTTTACAGTCATGCGACTTAGAGCAGAGTTTATGTACTTATAGAGAATAAAAATTCTCTATAAGAATTTTTTCCAAGCATGGCTTCATCATGCTTGGAAAAGTACTCTCCCATCTATCATACATACTTATCCATTCATTGATAGTAATATACTAATCAATACTATTAGTCAAATGGAGAAAATTCTCTAGAAGGGTCTAACTTAACAATAATTATAAGTGATTCAGAAATAGATCAT
The DNA here is from genome assembly GCA_036184795.1 of Tokudaia tokunoshimensis. Taxonomy (NCBI): domain Eukaryota; kingdom Metazoa; phylum Chordata; class Mammalia; order Rodentia; family Muridae; genus Tokudaia; species Tokudaia tokunoshimensis. Next base: position 4,601,754 of record BTHU01000007.1, on the reverse strand, counting down.
AAATGATAAATGATAAATAAAAATATGTGAGTGTTTATATCTTTAATATTTTAATTGGAAGATGAAAACAATCCAAGAGTACCTTAAGTTTTACACATCCATACTGTAAAAATACAATTTACAAATAAAATGCAAACAAAGTGAAAATGCATTGCTAGTTTTAAAAGCTAGGAAAACAACAATTAAACATTTCATCATGAAGAAATGCCAACATTCTGAGTAGAATAGTGTTATCTCTTTCATATGATATATATATACATATATATATATATGTATATATATGCAGAAATTCTTAGAAGATAATGAAAAGAATATATAACATATTCAAACTTATGGGACAGGATGAAGCTGTCCTAATTCAAAAGTTTATAGCACTAAGTACTTTGATAATGAGACTGGAGATATGTCATACTAGCAACTTGACAGACACCTTAATGGTCTAGAACAAAAAGAAGCAAATACATCCATGAGCAATGAATGGCAGGAAATAAACCCATGCCTGAAATTTAAAAAAAAGAAAAAAAGGCAACAATAGAAAGAATCAATTAAACAATGACTTATTTCTCAAAGAAAATTAGCAACATAGAAACACATTTTTCCAAACCCACTAAAAGATACAAAGAGAATATCTCAGTGATCAAAATCAGAAACAAAAAGAAGTACATAACAACAAATCCCAAGGGAATCCAAATAATCATTAATTTATACTTTCCAGACTTACATGCCACTCAACTTAATACTTTAACAGAAGGGACAATTTTCTTCCTACATACTATTTTCCAATTTAAATTAAAATCAGATAAGCAATGTATATGGATCTATATCCCATTAGGAAATAGAGGTCACTAAAATCACCCAAAGTATAAAACAACAACAACCTCCCCCAAACTCCCAAACAGACAAACAACAACCATAACAACAACAACAACAACAAACAAGGGTAGATGGTTTCTAGAGCAGAGTTATATCAGACTGTCAAGAAAGAGCAAATGTCAATCTACGTCAATCACTTCTCTACGCACAAACAGCAGGAAAATTGTCAAATTCATTTTTTGATGCCATAGTCATCCTAATGCCCAGACCACACAAAGACTCAACAAAGAAATGAAATTATAGACAAAAATCTCCTCCTGAATATAGACGCTAAAATTCTCAATAAACATGAAAAAGAATCAAAGAAACAATCGAAATATCATCTGCTATGGTCAAATAGGCTTCATTCCTGACATACAGTAATGGTTCAATATACAAAAAAACCCAGGGTAGATATAGCAATAATGTAAAATAAAAGTATAAATATAAATATAAATATAAAAAAGTATAAATATAAATTAAAAGTATATACCCCAGACACAATACGCATATCAATAGATTTCCAAGAAGATGGAAGGAGAGACCCCTGGTTCTGGAAAGACTGGATGTAGGGGAATGCCAAGACAGAGAAGCGAGAGGGGGTTGAATGGGGAAAAGAGGGAGGGAAGGGGGCTTATGGGACTTTCGGGGAGGGAGGAAACGGGAAAGGAGAAATGATTTTGAATGTAAATAAAAATATAAAAAATAAAAAAAATATATATAAAAAGTATATCCTAAGCTATTAATTACCATCCCTGATTTCAACCTGTACTGCATAGCAATAATAATAAAAGTCACATAGTATAAAAACAGACAGGTTGGGTAATGAAATTAAATCAAAAACTGATATAAGTTCAAACACCTACCTTCATTTCTTATAAAACAGCCAGAAATATATAATTGGAAAAAAAAACATTTTCGACATATGGTGCTGGTCTCACTGGATGTCAGTATGTATAGAATGCAAATGATGCTTATCTACTACATTGCTCAAATATCAAGTCCAAGTGGATCAAATATATTAATATGATACCAGAAACATTGAATCTGATAGGTGAAAAATTGGGGAATAGACTTGAATGCACTGGCACAGGTGACAACTTGAGGAAAAGAGCACCATTCATGCAAGCAGGAAAGTCTGCACTTAAAAGACTGAAATCTCATGAAAATGAAACTTCTATAAGGCAAAGGAAACCATTAGTAAGACAAAACATCAGTCTTCAAAATCAAAAATTATTTTCACCAATTTTACTTCTGTCAGACTGCTGATATCCAAGATATTTAAAGAACTCAAGAACTTAGACATCAGCAATCCAAACAATTCAATTACAGTGTGGTAAGATCTATACAAAGAATTATCAACAGAAGATTTTCAAATGGTTAATAAACTCTTAAATAAATGTTCAGCATTTTTATCCATCAGAAAAATGCAAATCAAAATGATTCTAAGATTCCATTTTACACATGTTAGGATGGTTAATATAAAAAACAAAATTGACAGTTACTGTTGGTGAGGTTGTGGAGCAAGGGGAACAATCCTCCATTGATGGCAAACTTGCATAGCCACTTTGTTAATCAATATGGTAGATTCTTAGAAAATTGAGCAGGTTGGATGGAAGAGAGGAAGTGGGGAGAGGGACTTCCTTTTGGAACCAAGATAGCAGAATGTTTTCAATTACACCCAGAAGAAGCTCCACTGCCAGGTGCTCTGACTTTCTCAGGATCACAGGATGAGAGGTGAGGACACAACATCTGACCCAACACCGGGAGTAACTGAGACCAGCAGGACACTGGCACACAAGAACTCCACCAAACCAGTGGCATGGGTTCCTTCCAGTCTGTATGGTCCAGGACCCTGAGCAGACATTGGGCTCAAACTCAGAAGCCAGTATAGGAAGATTCACTGCTAGGCACTCTAACTCCCCTAGGATCACAGGATCACAGGATTCTAGAATCTAAGGATCACAGTGACAGCTTGACTCTGAGGAGATCTGACACAATCAAGATCACAGGAAGGACAGGGTCCACTCAGATATAGTGAGGGCAACTATCACAAGAGATAACCAGATGGTGGGGGGAGGCCAGAGGAGGGGGGGAACTAGTAAGAGGGAAATCATTTGAAATGTAAAGAATATATCTAATAAATAAATTTAAAAAAAAGAACATAAGCAACAGAAACCAAGCTTACATGGCATCCTTAGAACCCAATTCTTCCACCATAGCAAGTTCTGGATACACCATTACACAATGAAAGCAAGATTCAGATCTAAAATCACTTTCCATGATGATGATAAAGGACTTTAAGAAGGACATAAATAACACCCTTAAAGAAATACCGGACAATACAGGCAAATAGCTAGAAGGCTTTAAAGAGGAAACACAAAAATCTCTTAAGGAATTACACAAAAACAAAATCAAACAGGTGAAGGAAATGAACAAAACCATCCAGGGTCTAAAAATGGAAATAGAAACAATAAAGAAATCACAAAGTGAGACAACTCTGGAGCTAGCAAACATAGGAACGAGATCAGGAGTCATAGATGCAAGCATCACCAACAGAATACAAGAGATAGAAGAAAGAATCTCAGGTGCAGAAGATAGCATAGAAAACATTGACACAACAGTCAAAGAAAACACAAAAAGCAAAAAGCTCCTAATCCAAAACATCCAGGAAATCCAGGACACAATGAGAAGACATAACCTTAGGATAATAGGTATAGAAGAGAGTGAAGATACCCAACTTAAAGGTACAGTAAATACCCTGAAAAAATTATAGAAGAAAACTTCCCTAACCTAAAGAAAGAAATGCCCATGAACATGCAAGAAGCCTACAGAACTCCAAATAGACTGGATCAGAAAAGAAATTCCTCCTGTCACATAATAATAAAAAATACCAAATGCACTAAACAAAGAAAGAATGTTAAAAACAGTAAGGGAAAAAGGTCAAGTAACATATAAAGGAAGACTTATCAGAATTACACCAGAATTCTTGCCAGATACTATAAAAGCCATAAGATCCTGGGCAGATGTCATACAGACACTAAGAGAACACAAATGCCAGTCCTGTCTACTATACCCAGTAAAACTTTCAATTACACTAGATGGAGAAACCAAATTTACAGAGTATCTTTCCACAAATCCAGCCTGACAAAAGATAATAGAAAATTACACCAGACTTCTCATCAGAGACAATGAAAGCTAGAAGATCCTGGGCAGATGTTATACAGACCCTAAGAGAACATAAATGACAGCCTATGATACTATACCCAGCAAACTCTCAATTACCATCAAAGGAAAAAAAAAGATATTCTATGACAAAACCAAATTTACACAATATCTTTCCACAAATCCAGCCCTACAAAGGATAAGAGATGGAAAACACCAACACAAGGAGGGAAACTACACCCTAGAAAATGAAAGAAAGCAATCTTTCAACAAACCCACACAAACATAATTCCACCTCTAACAACAAAAATAACAGGAAGTAACAATCATTTTTCCTAAATATCTTTTAATGTGAAAATTAGTATTACCAACATATCCTAATCAATTAAAATTCAAAAATACGAGGAATTAGAAATTTGTTGACTACCACTCAGTCGTCTCTCTAACTTGGTAATTGAAGAAATATATCAATTTTATACAGTCCATATACACTTTCTGCTTGTTTGTATGTGACAGTGTCTTGCTGTGTACCACATAATGGTCTTGAAATCATTCTTCTCCTATCTCAGTCTCTCTATTAGGATTGTTTATTTGATGTTTTTATACTATACTGTGGTTTTCAGAAGAGCTTACAAATTTCAAAATTTCAAAATACAGACAAAAGAAATGTAGACAGTTTGTGAGGTGGCTTGTAAAAGAACAACAAAGAGTGAGACTGAATGTTTTGTTTGATATTTAGAATTACTATATCAATTTTAAAGATGATCTTATAAGTTACTCTTTTTCTGAGATGAATGTTTTTCAAAATTTTCCCAACCAATGAAGCAGAATCTCACCCTCACCTAATGTCTGTGCCACCCCCAAGCAGAACCATTATTCATTGAAACAGCTGATGAATGACTTCATGGACAGACCATCTTAAGACACACAGCATTTCTTAAACAAATGTAGCCTGCTCCCTGTGGGCTGGGAATGATGACAATCACTCAAGTCAAATAGCTTTAATTGTAGCAGGAAATCTGTATCCAAATAATTGTGCCTACAATTCATTCCTTGGAGTAGTGAACTGTCAGCTCTTAGCTTAGTTACTATGGAGGTAAAATCTTTTGGGGATGTGAGGGACATTAAAGTACAGCCTTATTACAATGAACTCCAATGTCTAAAAATTGTTATTATTTTGGAGTTGTACCAGAGTAATAGCTAAGATTTTAAGCTCTAGAAAAAACAAAATAAACAATCAAACAAAAAGACCTTATCTTTTAAGTTCATTTAATAACATATCCATCATTTTTATGATTGGTATAAAATATATGTTGTGTTGAATATAATAAAAAATAAAAATATAAAAAGAAAATTGAATATCCATGTACTTCAAGAACCAGGACTCTCCATCCTACCAAAAGAATCCCTGCTCAACTATAATTTTAGCAGCTTAAAGGATAATAGCCAGATCCAGATACAGCCTCGATCCCTCTCAACTAAATAATAGATAACAGAATTTGGCACTTTTACATAATGTTTGTGTTACTCAGCTGTGAAAACTGACATCATGAAATTTGGAACTAGAAAAAATCATCCTGAGTAAGGTTACACAGACACAGAAAGAAAACATAGCTTGTACTCACTTATAACTGAATATTAGATACTAAGTAAAGATAATTGCATTACCATCTATGTTGGGAGGTGAGCTGTTCACAGGTAGCCTGGTCTCAGGTTGTGCACTGACCTTGAACCCAGGCAACCTGATAGGCAGGGCTCCCGCCTACGTGGGATAGGAGTTCAGTCACGCCCCGTGGACATAGATCATGAATGCTAGGGAGAAAAATAAGCATATAAATAAAGAAGCAAGAAAATCTTGGGTTGAAAAGCACAAATTAGGTATTCCTATAGGGGGAGCAAGTAAGCAAAACCTCAGGCGCAGCTTTGACGGGCTTAGGTGGGGCGAGAGTCTGCTCTGCTGTGAGGTGGCTGTGTGCTCTAGCAGGCAGGTACTCGTTTGTCCCTGTTCATTTTTTCTTGGGAGGAGCTAGTCAAATCTCAAGGCACCGTGTGCTGACTGACAGACTGAAAGGAGAAAGCTCAGAGCAAGTGTTGTTGTCTGAACAGCAGTTTTATGGGAGCTCTCACTGTGGGACTGGGGGAGGGGCAGAGAGTAGAGGTTAGGTTAGTTGTCATTGAAAGACTGGAGGAAAAGCATGGATGTCTTTTTTGTAGAGCAAGGAAGGGGGAGGGGCAGCGGAATCCGAGTACCTTTCCGCCAGAGCAGGAACCTGTATGCAAGCTAGCAGCTGAAGTGGGGGGGGGGGGAGAAGAAGCTGGTCAGAAACACGGCGGGGGGGGAGAGAGAGAGGGGGAGAGGGAGAAAAAGAGAGAGAGAGAGAGAGAGAGAGAGAGAGAGAGAGAGAGAGATCAGAGGAAGACCTAGTTTTTGAACTAGGTGGCATTATTCATGGTCCCTTGTGGTCTCTGTGTGTGTTCTAGCTAAGGGCCTGCCCCACGCTGGGCTCCAGATGCAGGCCTGTTCCATTATTCCAGCTTGGCGGGTTTAGATGGAAAGAGAGACAGCCCATGATTTTAAAGCTTTATTGTGGAAGGGTAAAGGGAAAGAGAAAAGGTAGAGAAGTAGAAGCTGGCCAGGATCACGTGGAGAGAGGGGAGAAGGGAATGGGGAAAGAAAGACCCAACAGGGCAAGAAAGAGGAAGAGAAGAGAAGAGAAGAGAAGAGAAGAGAAGAGAAGGGAAGGGAAGGGAAGGGAAGGGAAGGGAAGGGAAGGGAAGGGAAGGGAAGGGAAGGGAAGGGAAGGGAAGGGAAGAGAAGAGAAGGGAAGAGGGCAATAGAGAAAGGAGGGGCCAAGCAGTCCCTTTATAGTGGGAGAGACTACCTGGTAACTGTGGGGCAGGACACACCTGGCTGTGGCCAGGTAACTGTGGGTGTGGAGCCCAGCCAAAATACCAAGGTCTTGGGTAGTGACTGATGGCCACACATCTCTCCTGGGGGGGGGCGGTGGGGGCTGCAACTGCAGCAGGACCCAAGGGACCAAACTCCTTTCTTCCCCAAGTAGGCGGAAGCCCCACCTAACAGTTCTCCAGGGTTCAAAGTTGGTGCTCGACCTGGGACCAGGCTACCTGTGCACAACTCACCTCCTGACACATCTACATACTTTGAACAGCTAAGTATCAAAGAAAACTTTAGGGAGTATGAAATGATTTTCAAAATGTAACAAATGACAATGTCATAGTTATTCAAATAACTTATTGGGAGATCTGAGTGCCTGCCCCTCAAAAACTCACAGCCTGTTTGTCTCCCAAGAGATCTGCCCAAATCAGGGACAATTGAGTGATTCACACTCCAATTCCTTTACCAGTTGGGATCCAAACAGAGCCTAGCAGATATGGGGCATATCCCACACTGCCAGATCCCCATCATTCTTCCATCTGCACCCATGGCAGATCCATACACAGTCTTCTAGTCCCCACAGACATGCCTGTATCCCAGGAGGCCTGCTTTAATCATGGAGACACAAAGACTGCTCTAAACACAGACACAGGAGGCCTGCACTAACCTGATAGAGCACTGCTTGCCTCCCAGGAGACTTGCTCCAGTCTGAGACACCCAAGCCAGTTAATACCAGAGATAATTAGATGGAGAAAGGCAAGCACAGAAACATAAGCAACATAAGCCAATGTAATTTGTCATCATCAGAACTTAGTTTTCCGATCACATCAAGCCCTGAATACCCTAACACATCTGAAAAGAAAGATTCTGACCCAAAATCTTATCTCATGAAGATGAAACAAGTCTTTAAGGGGAATAAAAAATAACACCCTTACAGAAATACAAGAAAACACAGACAATCAGGTAGCAGCCCTTACATAGGAAACAAATAAATCTCTTAAAGAAATATAGTAAAATACTATCAAATAGGTGAAGGAATTGAACAAAAGGATCCAAGGTCTAAACATGAAAATAGAATCAATAAGGAAATCATAAATGGAGGCAACTCTGGAAATGGAAAAACTAGAAAAGAGAACAGTTTCAAGCATCACCATCAGAAAACAGGAAATGGAAGAGATAATCTCTGTCTTAGGACATATCATAGGAGATATTGACATATTCATGAAAGGAAATGAAAAGTCTAAAAAGTTCCTTACCCAACACATCCAGAATATTAGGGACATAATGAAAAGACCAGACCTAAAAATAATGGGAATAAAAGACTTTGAAGATTCCCAATTCAATGACCCAGAGAAAATTTTAAATGAATTCATAGAAAAAATTTTTTTCTAACTTAAAGAAAAGATGGCCATAAATGTAAAAGAAACCTACAGAATACTATATATTGAATCAGAAGGGAAACTTCTTTGCATCACAAAATAACCAAAACACTAAATGTACAGATCAAGAGAGAATATTAAAAGCTGTAATGAGACAAGGCCAAGAAACACATAAAGGCAGACCTATCAGAATTACATCATACTTCTCAACACAGACTCTAAAAGCCAGAAGATCCTGAACAGATGCCATGCACACACTAAGAGACTACAGATACCAGCCAAGGCTACTATACCCAGGAAAACTCTGTTAATGTAGATGGAGAAACCAAGAGATTCCATGACAAAACCAAATTTAAACAATATCTTTCTTTTAATCTAGCCTTATAGAGGATACAAGAAGGAAAACACCAACACTAGGAGGGCAACTAAACCTAAGGAAAAAAGCCAAATAATTAGTTATCTCAAAACAAACCCAAAGAGGAGCATTACCCTCTCTCTCTCATTCTCTCTCTCTCTCTCTCTCTCTCTCTCTCTCTCTCTCTCTCTCTCTCTCTCTCTCTCTCACACACACACACACACACACACACACACACACACACACACACACACAAATATAACCTCCAACAAGAAAAATAGCAGGAAATAACAATCATTTGTCTTTAATATCTCACGACATCAATGGACTCAATTCTGCAATAAAAGACACAGGCTAATAGACTGGATATGTAAACAGGATTCATCATTTGGTTGCATTAAAAAACACATCTCAGTAACAAAGACAGACATTACCTTAGAGTAAAAGGATGGAAAAATTTTTCCAAGCAAATGATTCCAAGAAACAACTAGGAGTATCCAGCAGTACTATAGAACAATAGTAATAAAAGTCTTATGGTATTGATACAGCAAAAGGGAGGTCTATCAACGAAATAGAATCAGACACTTAAAAATAAACCCGCACACATATAAACACTTGATCTTTGACAAAGAAACAAAAACCATACAGTCCAAAGAAGAAAACATCTTCAACAAATGGTTATGTTCTAACTGGTGATCTGCATGAAGAAGAATGCATATTGTTTGATATTTATCAACCTGCAAAAGCTATAATCCACATGAATCAAGGACCTTAACATAAAACCAGATACACTGAATAGAATAGATTAGAATAGTGAGAAATAGCCTCAAATGCATTGGCACAGGGAAATTTTTTCTGAGCAGAGCACCTATGGCTGAGGCTTAAAGATTAACAATTGATAAATGGGATCTCTCAAAACTGAAAGCTTCTGAAAGTCAAAGTATACTATCAATAGTACAAAACTGCAACTTAAGACCAAATTCTCAAATTACAGCACATGCTACCAAGGATGTGGACCAAGAGGAACTCTTCTCTGTTGCTTATGGGATTGCAAAATGGTAAAATCGCTCTAGAAATCAGTCTGGAAATTTCTCAGATGATTGGAAATAGTTCTAACCAAGGACCCAGCTATATTGCTCCTGGGCATATTGCCAAATGATGCTCCACCATACACCAAGGACATGTGCTCCACTATGTTCATAGCAGCCTTATTCGTAATAGCCAGAAACAGGAAGCAACCCAGATGGCCCTCAACCAAAACATGGATACAGAAATTGTCGTTAATTTACACAATGAATTAGTATTCAGCTATTATAAAAAAGGACATCATGAATTTTTCAGACAGATGGATGGAACCAGTTAAGTAACCCAGTATGAAACAAGCATCCATCGTTTGTATTCACTGATAAGTGAATATTGGCCAAAATATACAGCCTACCCATGATACAACCCACAGACCATAAGAGGTTTAACAAGAAGGAAAGCCAAAGTACGGATGCCTTAATCCTATTTACAAGGGGAATAAAATAATCATGGGAGGCAAAAGGAGGGAGGGACCTATGTGAGAAGAAAACAGGGAAAGGGGCAGAATCAGGTATGAAGGGGGACAGGAGAAAATCCTAGAGGGCTAGGGGACTGAATGGAAATAAACAACTGATATGGGGTTGGTGATGATGAGTGGGGGAAGCTCTAGAGTATCCCAGAGACATGGGATGAGAGAGCTTCCCAGGACTCAAGGTGGATGATCTTAGCCAAAATGGGCAACAGTAGAGAAATAGAACCTGAAGATATAAGCTCTAGTACATTGACAGAGCCCCAAGTGGAGAGATGAGGTCACCAACCCACCTTCAAAATTTTTGACTCACAATCATTCCTGTCTAAAAGAAATTCAGGGACAAAAATGCAGCAGAGACTGAAGGAAAGGCCTCTGGCGAGAGGTTCAAGTTGGGAGCCATCACATTTGCAGGCACCGAACCCTAACAGTATTGCTGTTTCTTATTTGATCTTGCAGGCAGGAGCCTGGCATAGCTGTTCTCTGAGAGGCTCTATAAACAGGTGACTGAGACAGATGCAGATACTTATAACCAACCATTGAGCTGAGGTTGGTGACCCTTGTGGAAGTGTTAAGGGAAGATTGAAGGAACTAAAAGAAATAACAACCCCATAGAATGAGAAACAGTATGAAGTAACTGGACACCTAGGAGCTCCACATGAGCTGTTTCCAGTCCTCAGATATATATGTACCAGAGGACTGCCTTGTCTTGTTTTAGTGGGAAAGGATGTGCCTAATCCTATAGAAACCTGGTGACCCAGGTAAGCTGAATGCTATGTGGAAGAGGGGAGCACCCTTAAAAGGTGAAAGGTAGAGTGGATGCGGCAAAGAACTCTGGGAGGGGAAACTGGGAGGGGAGCAACAGTTGGGATGTAAAGAAAGAAAATTCAAAAATTCATCTGGAATAACAGAAAACCCAGAATAGCTAAAACTATTCTCAAGAGTAAAAGAACCTCTGGGGGAATCAGTATCCCGGACCTCAAGCTGTACTACAGAGCAATAGTGTTAAAAACTGCATGGTATTGGTACAGTAACAGACATGTAGATCAATGGAACAGAATTGAAGACCCAGAAATGAATCCACACTCCTATGGTCACTTGATCTTTGACAAAGGAGCTAAAACCATCCAGTGGAAAAAAGATAGCCTTTTCAACAAATGGTGCTGGCTCAGCTGGAGGTCAACATGCAGAAGAATGCAAATTGACCCATCCTTATCTCCTTGCACTAAGCTCAATTCTAAGTGGATCAAAGATCTCCACATAAAACCAGACACACTGAAACTAATAGAAGGGAAACTAGGGAAGAACCTTGAACATATGGGCACAGGGGAGAATTTCCTGAACAGAACTCCAATAGCTTATGCTCTAAGATCAAGAATAGACAAATGGGACCTCATTAAATTACAAAGTTTTTGCAAGGCAAAATACACCGTCAAAAAGACAAAGCGGCAACCAACTAACTGGGAAATGATCTTTACCAACCTTACATCCGACAGAGGGCTAATATCCAAGATATACAAAGAACTCAAGAAGTTAAACTCCAGAGAGGCAAGTAACCCTATTAAAAAATGGGGTACAGAGCTCCACAAAGAGTTCTCACCTGAAGAATATCTAATGGCTGAGAAGCACCTAAAGAGATGTTCATCATCCTTAGTCATTAGGGAAATGCAAATCAAAACAACCCTGAGATTCCATCTCACACCAGTCAGGATGGCTAAGATCAAAAACACAGGAGACAGCAGTTGTTGGCGAGGATGTGGAGAAAGAGGAACACTCCTCCACTGCTGGTGGAATTGCAGGCTGGTACAACCACTCTGGAAAGCAGTCTGGCGGCTCCTCAGAAAACTGGGCATGACACTTCCGGAGGATCCGGCTATACCACTCCTGGGCATATACCCAGAGACTTTACCTGCATGCAATAAGGACACATGCTCCACTATATTCATAGCAGCCTTATTTATAATAGCCAGAAGCTGGAAAGAACCCAGATGTCCCTCAACGGAGGAATGGATTCAGAAGATGTGGTATATTTACACAATGGAATACTACTCTGCAATTAAAAACAATGAATTCACGAAATTCCTAGGCAAATGGTCAGAACTTGAAAATATCATCCTTAGTGAGGTAACCCAATCACAAAAGATCACACATGGTATGAAGTCACTGATAAGGGGATATTGACCCAGAATCTCAGAATACCCTAGACACAATCAGCATATCAATAGATTTCTAAAAAGATGGAAGGAGAGACCCCTGGTCCTGGAAAGACTGGATGTAGGGGAACGCCAGGACAGAGTAATGAGAGGGGGTTGAACGGAGAAAAGAGGGAGGGAAGGGGGCTTATGGGACTTTCGGGGAGGGAGGAAACGGGAAAGGGGAAGTGATTTGGAATGTAAATTAAAAAAATAAAATAAAATTAAATTAAAAAAAAATTAATTATAAAATCATATTTTGTTTATTAGCAAGGATTATGACTTCTGTACTTATATTGGACTGTTTGGGGGCTATTGACTTATTTTTTTATGTAAATGATCTTACACTATAGATATTACATTTTATAATTAAGATTTTTTTGGGTGGTTGGAAATTTACCCATATGATAGGTTAACTTACAACATGACCATTTATATTTTTGCTGAAAAATATTATAGTTGTACAAATGCTACTACAGAAAATGTATCAATTATTCCAACTTCATTTCATGTGTGACACATTTTGGCTTGAAGTTTCCAACTTTTTTTTTTACTGCTGTTTCGCTTCCAAGATATTTTTTAGAACAAAAATAAATATCTTGTCCTAAAACATTGTAGAATGTATTAATATAAAAATAAGAAAATAAAGGTCAATTACAATATAAATGATGTGGTAGGTAATGCTAGCTGCCCCTAAGAACATAACCTATTGTGTTCATGGTAAATAAGATGCTTGCACTTGTACACATCGAACCAGAATGTGTGGAAAATGGACTGAAGACTGTCAGAATCATTCTATTTCAATATGAGTATGCATTCTCTCAATATAGTACAAAAGATTTAATATAACTTATTATTAATGTATGTCTATGCATATATCCTATCTTGTATAAAACTAGATATGATTTAAGTGTGTTACATGAGGTAAATATATTTATTATATATGGAAAAATATCAAAAATCAACTGAGAATAATAACTCCTTAATTCATGACCTGTTAAATTACTTGACAAGTCATTCTTCTACTTTTCATATTTGATGAGTTGGGTACTTAAATCTGTTTTACTGCAAGCGGGTTCATTGCAAGCAGCTTGGTATTGATATACTGTCTGTAGAGACACAGGGCATAGTGCACAGTGCAGCCTAAGCAGGTGATACTGGACTGCATAACAAAAACAGAATCTAGTGGCTTATTTCTTGCAAAATTAAAAAAAAATCATCCCTGAGGCTGATTAGAGATCCACATACAATATTTCACCCAGTTGTGAAATTTGGACTACTCTGTGTTTTCTATTTAAACTTCTCACAAAATATGAAAAGATGACCTCATTATTTAATTATATTTTACTTCTGAATTATTTTTTCCTTCTCACTGACTTTAAGTGATGACTATCACCATAATAAGGTGTTAACAAAATATTCCAATGCCACTTTTACCAGAATCCTTGCTAATCTTTCAGAGTGTTGCTGTTAACTGGTCATGAGCTGGGACATTCATTGTGTATTTTTATTTCCCAATGTTGAGTTCAGAGTTGGAAACATGCTTTGTTTCTCCATTTCTAATATTTAATTCTAGAATTCCCTACAGTGATTAAAGTATCTGCATGTTACACAATGTATTTTCTTTCATTTAAAATAATTGCACATGGCTATTTGTCTCTAAATTCACCAAGGCAACTGAAAACAAAACTGTCTGTCCAGATGTGTTATCCCTACTGATTAAAGATGGTCTAAAGAAAATTCCTCAGTGGACACAATATCATAGTATATGCCTGTATGAATAATCCATAAAATCAAGTAAATGTATAATGGAAACATATAGATTGAGTAGGTAAAATTAGTTTAAAATATATGATACAAAAAGATGTGGAAACATTTGTTTCACTCTTTGCAAAATGTTAAGGAACAAAACAGAAGTGAAGTTGGATATATTTCTAGTTCTTACCTTACTGTATCTGAATCAGAGGTGGCTGAAACAAGCAACAAGTATCACTCTAGAACACGAAGAGGAAATCCAAAGTCAAAGTTTTCAAAGGCATTGCCTACTCTAACATACTCATGTGTGAAATTCTCTAATTTTGTGAACTGGTGTGCCAAGCTGCTACAAACAATTCTTCTACTAAGGAGATGTCATTGTATGTGCTTAGTGTGAGGAATCACAGGCATCATAGGGAAGGATGGACAAATCGTAACTGACAAATATGGAATATAAAACTCTGAAACCAAATCTCTTTCTTCCCTTCACTCTTGAGAGAACAAAAGGAGTCAACAAGAAAACAAAATTGAAGAGAGGATCTTTTAAGGGAAGATACAGAGTCTCACAGTGGGAAATACATACAATAATGTTAAAATCCACACTTGAGACAGTTGAATATTTAAAAAGAATGTGTCAACATAACACACTTACATTAAATCATTTTCTGTGTCAAAAGATGTTGTCCAGTCTGTTTCCATCTGTGAGTATAATTGAAAAATAGGGAAAATGCACCAATTATTATAGTCCCATTATAGTATAAATGGTATTTTGTGTCACTTAGGCAGGAAGGGGTTGCAATGATCCATATGAGAGTTGGCATCTGTAAAAACAAGGAAATAATTAGCCAAGAGAGCAGCATGTTAGCAGATCTTTCTGCCAAGTTCTAAGTCTTGGAGTTACCCATTGTGTAGCATATATATGTGTGTGGGCATATCTCTCTCTCTCTCTCTCTCTCTCTCTCTCTCTCTCTCTCTCTCTCTCTCTCTCTCTCTCTCTCTCTGTGTGTGTGTGTGTGTGTGTGTGTGTGTGTGTAGCCTTATGAATTTGATGACTTAATGACTGAATATGTAACCCTAATCAGCCTGAGAAATTTATTTACAAGGATTCCTTCCTCCACCCTTTGAGATTCCCAATGCACATTATTCTTCAGGTCCTGCATCTGAGGCACCACACTCAGTGAAAAACAGGAGATAACCTATTTTCATCTCCAGGCAGAATCAAAATTATTTCCTCCAAGACTGCAAAATCCCAGGGTTGGAGTCTTCTGTGTTTTTGGAAGCAAGGGTTTACTAAGAAATTGTTCATGTTAGAGCCCTGGAAAATATTGCACACATATTACATCAGAGGAACTCATTGTTGGAAAAGGATGAGCAGGCAAGGAAAGATCCATGCCAGGCACTGAAAAGCTAAATGAGGAAAGACCATGCTCCATAAAACTTAATACTACTGGTGTTATTTCTACTTATTACTTTCCTTTGGACCTCAGAATTCAGAGGTCACTCTGTTTATGATATGGACATGTCCACACACAAAGTTTTGCCTATCCTCTATTCCAGGCCTTTTTTATCTCATTCTTGTTTTTTTTTTCATGAATTCATTGTTTTTAATTGCTGAGGAGTATTCCATTGTGCAAATATAAATGGGAAATATCTCTGATACAATTGAAGAAATATATAAAAAAACACTTTAAGATTGAGTATTTCATGGAAAAATTATACAAATAAAATGGTAGGCATAAAAATTTTCCTACATTGATTGAAAGGGGAATTATAAACATTTTCTGATAAAATTGAAACTCTAGAAGGAAAATATTTCTGATAAAACTCAAGAAATATATAGAAAAACACGGTAAAACTGACTATTTCATGAAAAATTATACAGATAAAATGGTAGGCATAAAAATATTCCTAAATTGATTGAAAGTAGAATTAAAAACATTTTCTGATAAAATTGAAGATTTACATGGAAAATATCTCTAATAAAACTGAAGAAATTTATACAGATAAATTGATAGGAATTAAAATATCCCTAAGTTGATTGAAAGTAGAATTATAAACATTTTCTGATAAAATTGAAAAAAATATATGGAAAAACATTAAGATTGAAGATTATCATGGAAAATTATACAGATAAAATGGTAGACATAAAAATATTTCTAAGTTGATTGAAAGTGAAATTATAATCATTTTCTGATAAAACTGAAGATTTACATGGAAAATATCTTTGATAAAATTGAAGAAATATATTAAAAACGCGTTAAGATTGAGTATTTCATGGAAAAATTATACAGATAAAATGGTAGGCATAAAAATATTCCTGTTTTTTGAAAGTGGAATTATAAACACTTTCTGATAAAATTGAAGATCTTCAAGGAAAATATTTCTGAAAAAAAAACCAAGAAATATATAGAAAAACATGTTAAAACTGACTAGTACATGGAAAATTATACAGATAAAATGGAAGGTATAAAAATGTTCCTAAATTAATTGAACGTAAAATTATAGACATTGTCTGATAAAATTGAAGATCCACATGGAAAATACTTCTGACAAAATTGAAGAAAAATACAGAAAAACATTAAAATTGAAGGTTATCATGGACAATTATAACGACAAAATGGTAGGTACAAAAACATTCCTAAATTGATTGAATGTGGAACTACAAACACCCTCTCCCCAATGAAACCGAAGATCTATATGAAAAATACCTCCGACAAAATCGAAGAAATACACAGAAAAAATGTTAAAATTAAAGATTATCATGGAAAATAATACAGTCAAAATGGTAGACAAAAAAAGGATTACTAAATTGAAAGAGGAGTCACAAACATTTTCTGATAAAATCGAAGATCCACATGAAAAACATCTCTGTTAGACTATGTTTTTTGTTGGGAAATTGAGTCTATTGATGTTATAAGATATTAAGGAATAGTGATTGTTGCTTCCTGTTATTTTTGATGTTCTTTTTATGTTTGTGTGGTTACTTTCTTTTGGGTTTGTTGGAAAAAGATTATTTTCTTGCTTTTTCTAGGGTGTAGTTTCCCTCCTCATGTTGGCTTTTTCCATCTATTATCCTTTGTAGGGCTGGATTTGTGGAAAGATATTGTATAAATTTGGTTTTATCATGGAATATCTTGGTTTCTCCATCTATGGTAAGTGAGAGTTTTGCTGGGTATAGTAGTTTGGGCTGGCATTTGTGTTCTCTTAGGGTCAGTATGAGATCTGCCCAGGATCTTCTGACTTTCATCGTCTCAGGTGAGAAGTCTGGTGTAATTCTGATAGGCCTGCCTTTATAGGTTACTTGACATTTTTCTCTTACTGCTTTTAATATTGTTTCTTTGTTTAGTGCATTTGGTGTTTTGATTATTATGTGCCAGGAGGACTTTCTTGTCTGGTTCAGTCTGTTTGGAGTTCTATAGGCTTCTTGTATGTTCATGGACATACAAGGGAAGTTTTCTTCTATAATTTTGTTGAAGATATTTACTGGCCCTTTAAGTTGGAAATCTTCACTCTCTTCTATACCTATAATCCTTAGCTTTGGTCTTCTCACTGTGTCCTGGATTTTCTGGATGTTTTGGCTCAGGAGCTTTTTGCATTTTGAATTTTCTTTAACTGTTGAATCAATGTTTTCTATGGTCTCTTCAGCCCCTGAGATTCTTTCTTCTATCTCTTGTATTCTGTTGTTGATGCTTGCATCTATGACTCCTGAATTCTTTCCAAGATTTTCTATCTCCAGAGATGTCTCACTTTGTGATTTCTTTATTGCTTCTACTTCCATTTTTAGATCCTGGATGGTTTGGTTCAGTTCCTTCACTTGCTTGTTTGTGTTCTCCTGTAATTCTTTCAGGGATTTTTGTGTTTCCTCCTTAAGGGCCTCTACCTATTCAACCATGCTCCCCTGTATTTCTTTTAGGGATTTTTGTGTTTCCTCTTTAAGGGTCTTTACCATTTGACCCATGTTCTCCTGTATTTCTTTAAGGGAGTTATTTATGTCCTTCTTGATGTCCTCTAACAGCATCGTGAGAAGAGACTTTAAATCCAACTCTTGCTTTTCCAGTGTGTTGGGGTATCCGGGATTTGCTATGGTGGGAGAACTGGGCTCTGATGTTGCCAAGTAGCCTTGGTTTCTGTTGGTAGGTTTCTTGCACTTGCCTTTCGCCATCTGGTTATCTCTGGTGTTAGTTGATCTTGTTGTCACTGGCTGGAGCTTCCCCCTCCTATGGGCCTGTAAACCTGTGTCTGTACTTCTGGGAGACCAACTCTCTTCTGGCAGGGTCTGTGCACAGAAGGTTGTGGAGCTGTCTGGTTTTCTGTTGCAAATGGTGGCCGGAAGGTAAGACTCCTGTCCCAGCTGCTCCAATGATCATATGCCTTGTGCTCTCCTAGCTGTACCCCTCCAGAGAGAAGGTGGAGATCTCACCTCTGCACTCAGAAGTGAAATTGCTGCTGGGAGATCACTCCCTCCTGGTGGGCTAAGCACAGAAGGCTTTGGAGCTGCCTGGTTCCCTGCTGCAGATGGTGACTGGAAGGGAAGACTCCTGTCCCAGCTGCTCCACTGATTGTGTGCTCTGTGTGCTCCTAGCTGTACCCCTTCAGAGAAAAGGTGGAGATCTCTCCTCCGCACTCAGAAGTGAAATCGCTGCTGGAAGATCACTCTCTCCTGGTGTGCTAAGCACAGAAGGCTGAGGAGCAGTCTTTGTCTCATTCTTGTGTAACCAACTGTCAAGGTGAACTTGCCACTTCAGATACATAACTTAATTTTATTGTAGGAATCATGTTACCAATTTAATCTTAATTTTGATCTTTTTTGTATTGTTTTCTATTTTATCCATGCTGGAAGATTGAATGAATATATCCCCAGTATCCTTGTAGTTTATCACCACACTTTCACCCTCTTCTGATATGACTGTATAATAGAAATACCTCCATTATCTTCAAAGAACATAATATCTGTTGGGTATCTCTATATTGATTGCATGATGAACCTGAGCAAATACATCATATGCTGGGATTATTTTCTAGTCCATAATATATATATATTTTTTTGGTTTTTCGAGGCAGGGCTTCTCTGTGTAGCCTTGGCTATCCTGGAACTCACTCTGTAGACCGGGTTAGCCTCGAACTCAGAAATCCACCTGCCTCTGCCTCCCAAGCGCTGGGATTAAAG
This sequence comes from Tokudaia tokunoshimensis, assembly GCA_036184795.1. Lineage (NCBI taxonomy): Eukaryota > Metazoa > Chordata > Mammalia > Rodentia > Muridae > Tokudaia > Tokudaia tokunoshimensis. The sequence goes on along the minus strand of BTHU01000007.1, from coordinate 4,582,441 downwards.
GCGTGCATCACCACTGCCCGGCCCATAATATAATTTTATGGAGGAGAAATACTTTGCATTATAGTATAGACATTGTTGCATTTTCATGTTAATTTGTTTACCACTAATGCTGTAAAACATAATCTGCCAATTACTGTTCAGGAAATGAATTTCTTATGACAGTGATCAATGAATTTTACATATATTATCAAGTCTCATTCCCCTGAAATGCAAGGTGACAACACAGAGAATCCAGAAATCGTAGTTTTGTTTACATAGGCATATTATTGACAGCAATGGTTTCTCTTCACATTTTCTTTAATTGTGACTCTGCCATAAGAACATCCCTGCTGTATTTTAGAGTCAACACCATTGCCATTATAAATGCACTAATAACATGTACATAGTGGTTAACTACAATGTATCTGTTCTAAAGATGTAATGTGCTAAGTCAAAACTTACTACATCAATCATAAGTTTTCATTTGTTTTCTGGTGTGTGTGTGTGTGTGTGTGTGTGTGTGTGTGTGTGTGTGTGTATGAGTGTATATGTTATCATGAGTGCACTCATCTCTGAATGGCAGAAGATCATGATAATCCTGATTCTTTGCGCTAGAACTTGAGATGGCTCATAGATGACTTAGGTATCTGATGGAGAAAGCTCACTAGCTTTTCTGCAATAGCAGAATGAACACTTAAAAATGCTCACTCATCTCTTTAGTGCCAGACCCAAGGATTTATTTCTTCTGTTTAAATAACCCCTCAAATTTGAACAAAATAACTGCCTAGAGAAGATCTTCATTATGACAAGTCTGGTTGATATCAGAAAGTGGAAGGAGTAAATCTCATAACACTCCACCTCTAAATGAATTGATATAGGCATGTAAGGACCATTGAAATAAAGTCAGTATCCTTTTTCATCATACTACCTCAAAAGATCATCAGCAGTGGTTTGTTTCTTTCAGTTTGGCAAGGGTGAGTTGATATCTTTTTGATTCTATGATGAAAACACATGACAAAATGCAACCTTTTGGAAGGAAAGGCATGCTATCCTCTTTAGCAAGCTTATCCTTCTAGCCTATAGTAAGTGCCCGCTGTCAGCTTGCTTGTGTATACTGCAGGACATTAGGAACAAAAAATATTGCATATGTTAATTCACATAATAGTGTGTCTCAATTTGTAATTCTGGATGGTATGAAACTCCCTTTTTTTTTTAACCTGGCCATGAATTCAAAGAAATTTCCCTGCCTCTGTTTTCTGACTGCTGGTATTAAAGGTATATGTCATCATGTCCTGCCATTAAAACATAGTTTACAAAATGAAATATTAAAATTAATAGAAGAGATCTGTTCATACTGTACAAATGGAGGTGTGTGGACTGCTTTGCTCCCTGCAGTGGAAAGAGCATTGAGTTATATCCTGGTATACCAGTAACTTTCAGGGTTACAAAATAAATATGACATTTAACAGAAATTCAGATTTGTTCATGAAAGACAAAGAACTATATGATATTAGTTATTTTATTCCCATGACAAAATTCTGGACAGAATCTCTGGAAAGAAGGGAAGTCTGGTTCTTGATTGACTTCAAAGGTTTCAGTCTATAGTCTATTGCTCTTTATATTCTGAGCTCATAGTGAAGAAAAAAATTGGCAGAGGTTATTACCTCATATATATAATCAGATTTGGGGAGATGTAGTAAAGTGAGAGGAGAGGAATTAGAAATGAGAGTGATTTACTCCTGTTTTATAGATCAGGCTACACATCAAACCTATCAACCTTGCTTTCTTAAAGCTGCTGCTACAAAGAAATGTGGGTTGATCTTCTGTGTCCCATCCTGCATACATACCAACATACCACTGCAACCTGCAGTACATGGAGACCTTGCCTCTGATTGTATAAAATAGAGTTTGCAAAAATTTGGAAATTTTCTAATGATTTCTAAAAGTTTAGAAATATGATCTTAGATAATCCCACTTCTAAGTGTGTGTGTATACATATCTATGGAAGAAAGAACTGGACAGCAAAAGAAGAAGCAGGCCAGTTTCAGCTCTTATGACACTGAGACTTGGTTGGAATTTCCAGGTGCTCCTGGCTTTTCTAGTTATTGGATAAAGATGGAACTCAGTGACTCTGGCTGCTTGTTCAGTGTGTCTTCATCCCTAAGACCCCGCATCCTTTTCCAAAGGAGTTTCAGCAAAATGACTTCATCAACCCTTGGCTTAGTGTTGCTATTTTTACAAGTGACATGACATGTCTGACAAGGTTGTACAAACTTTTAATCCCAGCACTCAGGAAACAAAGTCAGGTTGATCTTTCAGAGTTCAAAAGCAGCCTTCTGTACAAATTTCATTCCACTACAGCCAAAATGATAAGACAAAGAAAGCTATCTCAAACCAAAAAAGCATCAATAAAAACTATGCCAACAACAAAAAACCTATACAATTTATATAACATGTCAACAGACTGGTTGTTTTAAAACAAACAAAACTAATTCTCAGTGTACTCCAAAAGTACAAAATGGAGGGAGGTGCTGCCTAGCCTCTAGGGGATTCATAGGTATAATATTACCCAGCTTTTTTCTATATTTTCTTTGGATACTGTACTACTTGTTTGTTCCTTGGTTTATAGACAGTTCACTCCAGTACCTTCCTGCTCTTCAAGTCATATTTTTATCTCTATAAGGCATTACCATTATGGGGCTCACTGTGAAACTAAAAGAGTTTCATCTCACAATCTAAATGAATAGCATCTCTAAAACATGTTTTTATAAGTAAGTTTATCTTCTGCAGTTCCAATTATAACAGAAATTCAAGGGTAAACTGCAAACAACTGGAGCCTACTTCTAGGAATTTGGGTTTCATTTCACATTCCTATAGTCCACTCCATATTCAATTCCACAGACATCTTGCTAAACAAACTAGATTACATCTCTCTGCTTAGGTTCAGCCAAGGCTCCATTATATGCAGACACATCACTACATTTTAAAAGGCTCTAACCTCAGGCCATTTTTGGTTTCTGATTTCTGTTCTAAGCTATCTCTCTATTTTCACAGCCAGTTCCTTTTAGTATCTAGACAAAATGAGACTGAAACATTTCAGTTATTTGTGATTTGTTCTCTCACCCCAAGTCCCTTTCAGTCTGTAATGTCTGACTCCAAACAATCTCTTCAGGTTGCATATCATCTGTTCCAGAAAATATTCAATGAGTTTTAACAGGGGCTCCAAAATTCCTTTCATCTTTTGGAGTCTACTGCTAAACCATATTGTCATTACCTGACTATGAGACTACCTCCTTATAAACTGTGAATTTTTGAGGGGTCACATTCTATTTTTTCAGTAAATTGATGCTCTTTCCAAATAGTCAGTAAAAATGCAGTAAGGAATATAAATGATAGGGTAACAGTGGAATTTCTCCCATCAGTCATGAAGATGAATAGCAGGACAGAGTTTGGGCTAAATAGTCAGAGCAAAGAAGATATTTCATAAAAAAATTGAACAATATTTTTCATAATGTAGAGGATACTAAAGAGTTTAAACGCAATACAATGAGTATAACTACACCTAAGATCACACAAGAAATAGATAATTCCACATCTGCAAAACTAAAGAAGTGAAGCATGTACTGGTGTGCGCTTGTGTACACGCATGCACGTGTGCACGCACGTGCACACACACACATACATACACACACATCTCCATCCTCAAAATAACAGAAACTAATAACCATTTGTCATTAATATCTCAATACTGGTGGATTCAATTCACCAATAAAAAGACACAGTTTAGCAGAGTGGATACTTAAAGGGAATCCATCACTCTGATTGATTCAAAAACCACATCTTAGCAACAGATAGATACTAACTACCTCAGAGAAAAGGTGAGAAATTATTTTTGCAAGTAAATGGAGAGAAGAAACAAGCCAGAGTAACCATTTTAATATCTAATAAAATAGAGTTTCAACCAAAAGTAGTCAAATGATATGGGGAAAGATACTTCATTCTCATCAAAGGAAAAAAATCCACTAACACAGTATTTAAATTATGGACATCTATGCCCCAAATGCAAAATCAAATATATTCATAAAAGAAACATTAGTAAAACTTAAATGACATATCAAATCCATGGAATAAAAGTGGAAGACTTCAACAACTCATGCTCACCCAGGGACAGTTCATCAAAACAGAAACTAAACACAGACACATTTAAAGTAACAGAAGTTTTGAACCAAATGAATTGAACAAATATCTAAAGATCAAAAAAAAAAAGAATATACCATTGTCTTAATACCTTACATAGCATTCTAGAATATTTTCCATATATTCACTAAAAATAAGCCTAAACAGATAAAAGAAGATTGAAATAACACCTTGAATTTTATTAGGTCACCGGGGATGAAGGATGGACTTTAATAACAAGAGCAAGGCCAAATAATCACGGAATCTGAATGATTCTACTCAATGACAAGTTAGAGAAGAAAGAAAGACATTAATGTCTTTCTAGAATTCAATGAAAATTAAAGCATGATATACCATAATGTATGGGACACAATGAAAGCAGTGGTAAAAGGAAAATACCCTGCATTGAGTACCCTCAAGCTTGGAATACCCAAGAAAAAACTCACATATCAAATTATGCCCAAGAAGAAAGAAGGAGAGGCCCCTGATCCTGGAAAGGCTCAATGCAGCAGTGTAGGGGAATACCAGGACAGGGAAGCTGGAAGGGGTTGATTGGGGAACAGGGCAAGGGAAGAGGGCTTATGGGACACTGGGAGAGGGGGGATCTAGGAAATGGGAAATTATTTGAAATGTAAATAATGAATATATCTAATAAAAAATAAATTGGAAAGCTCATACACTAGCAATGAAAGAGTACACCTAAAGGCTTTAGAACAAAAAGAAGCGTGCGCGTGCGTGCATGCACACACACACACACACACACACACACACACAGACACAGAGTAGAGAGCAGAAAATCGTGAAAGTCAGGGCTGAAACCAAGTAGAAACAAAGAGCATACAAAGAATTAATAAAATCAAGAGATGGCATTTGATAAAGTTAAAATAGTCAAATACCAAGCTGAACTAACTTAAAGGCCAAACAATATCCAAATTAATAAAATCAGAAAGGAAAGCAGAGACATAACATGAGAAACTGAGAACATTTTTAAAAATCTATCAGGTCTTGCTACAAAAGCCTATAACTGACAAACCTAGAAAATCCAGAGGAAATGGATGATTTTCTAGGCAGATACCACATGCCTAAATTAAATCAAGGTTGGGTAAAGTATTTAAACAGTCCCATAATGCATAAGGAAATAGAAGAAGTCATTAAAATTCTCCCAACAAAATAAGGTCCAGTGCCAGATGATTTTAGTGCAAAATTCTACCAGGCCTTTAAAGAAGAGTTAAAACTCCTCAAATTATTCCACAAAAGCGAAACATAAGGAAGACTACCAAATTCATTCTCTCAAGTCACAGTCACCCTGATAACTAAAGACTAACAAAGAATTACAGATCAATATTATTTATGAACATCTATGCAAAAATAATCAATAAAATTGTGGCAAACAGAATACAAGAACACATAAAAAACATCATTCACCATGATCAAGAAGGCTTCATCAATATACAAAAATCCATCAATGGAATCCATTATATAAAAAAAACTTAAAAAAATTACATGTAGATCAATGGAACAGAATTGAAGACCCAGAAACGAACCCACACACCCACCTTTGGTCACTTGATCTTTGACAAAGGAGGCAAAATCATTCAGTGGAAAAAAGACAGCATTTAAAACTAATGGTGCAGACTCAGCAGGCTGGTATAGCCAGAGGTGCAGGGAACACAGGAATGGCAGAGTTGCTGGGCCAGGGTCTGTCCGCGCTGCACCTGCACCCAGGAGCTGGGCAGTGCCACAGCCATCTGTGCGCCCACACTGCCAGGGGAGAACTGCTCTACAGGGACTGATTTGACTCCAGGTTTTGGAGGTGAGGCCACTATCTTCTCTCTGACGACTGAACAGGCAGATACAGCCAGGACCACAGGGAACACAGGAGTGGCAGAACAGCTGGGACAGAATCAGTCTGGGCTCCACCTGCACCCAGGAGTTGGGCAGCACCACAGCACTATATTTCAGGAAGAGCCGGTTACCCAGTGGTGCTGAGGCAGGCTTGAAGGCCCACAGGAGAGACATGCATCAGCCAGAGCCAGCAGGACCAACTAACACCAGAGATAACCACATGGCAAAAGTCCAAAGTAGGAACGTTACCAACAAAAATCAAGGCAACATGGCACCATCTGAACCCAATTCTCCAATAAAGGCAAGTCCTGGATACCCAGACACATTGGAAAAGCAAGATTTGGATTTAAAATCACAGCTAATGATGCTGATAGAGGGCTTCAAGAAGGACATAAATAACTCCCTTAACGAAATACAAGAGAACACAGGTAAACAGGTAGAAACCCTTAAAGAATTACAGCATAGCAAAACAAAACAGGTGAAGGAATTGGACAAAATCATCCAGGATCTAAAAATGGAGGGAGAAACAATAAAGAAATCACAAAGCGAAACAACTCTGAACATAGAAAACCTAGGAAAGAAGTCAGGAGTTCATGAGACAACAGAATACAAGAGATAGAAGAGAAAATCTCAGATGCAGAAGATACCATAGAAAGCACTGACACAAGTCAAAGAAAATGCAACATGCAAAAAGCTCCTAACCCAAAACATCCAGAAAATCCAGAACAAAATGAGAAGAGCAAACCTAAGGATTATAGTTACAGAAGAAAGTGAAGATTTCCAAATTAAAGGTCCAGTAAATGTCTTCAACAAAATTATAAAAAAAGTTCCCTAACCTAAAGAAAGAAATTCCCAAGAACTTACAAGAAGTCTACAGAACTCCAAGTAGATTTGTTCAGAAAAGAAATTCCTCCCATCACATAATAATTAAAACACCAAATGCACTAAACAAAGAAAGAATATTAAAAGCAGTAAGGGAAAAAAGTCAAGTAACATATAAAGGCAGACCTATCAGAATTACACCAGACTTCTTACCAGAGACCATGAAAACAAGAAGATCCTGGGCAGATGCTGTACAGAACCTAAGGGAACATAAATATCAACCCAGTCTACTATATACAGCAAAATTCTCAATTACCACAGATGGAGAAACCAAGGTATTACATGACAAAAAAATTTATACAATATCTTTCCACAAATCCAGCCCTTCAAAGGATAATGAATGGCAAACATCAACAAAAGGAGGGAAACTACACACTAGAAAAAGCAAGAAATTAAACTTCATTTTAACAAACCAAAGAGAAGAGAGCCACACAAACATAACTCCACACCTAATAACAAAAATTACAGGAAGTAACAATCACTTCTCCATATCTTTTATCAATGGACTCAATTCTCCAGTAAAAAGACATAGACTAACAGACTGGATACATAAGCAGGACACAACATTGTGCTGCATAGAGGAAACTCACCTCAGGTACAAAGACAGACACTACTTCAGAGTAAAAGGCTGGAAAACAATTTTCCAAGCTAATGGTCCCAAGAAACAAGCTGGTGTAGACATTCTAATATTGAATAAAATCGACTTTCAACCTAAGGTAATCAAAAAAGTTCTAAGAAGATGAACTCTCAATTCTGAACATATATGCTCCAAATACAAGAGCACCCACATTCATAAAAGAAACTATACTAAAGCTCAAAGTACACATTGTACCCCACACAATGATAGTGTGAGACTTCAACACCTCACTCTCATCAATGGACAGATCAGTGAAACACTAAGTAAACAGAGAAACAGTGAAATTAACAGAAGGTTTGAAAAAATGGATTTAAGAGATATCTATAGAACATTTTATCCTAAAACAAAATAATATACCTTCTTCTCAGCACCTCATGGTACCTCTTCTAAAATTGAAAGTATACTTGGTCACAAAACAGACCTCAGCAGATATAAGAAGATTTTAAATATTCCATGCACCCTATCAGATCACCACGGCTTAAGGCTGGTCTTCAATAACAACAAAAACAACAGAAAGCCCACAAACACATGGAAACTGAACAATTCTCTACACAATGATACCTTTGTCAAGGAGGAAATAAGGAAAGAAAGCAAAGAATTTTTAGAAATTAATGAAAAGACTCTGCCATCTTTGCCCCAGCATCAGGGCAGTTGGGACATCCAGGCTCAGAGAGAGACAGGCATAATATCACTTCAGTCTCAGGCAACTTGTGTGAACCCTGCTCCCAAGAGCTGGGCAGATCTGCAGTAACCAGCGTGCCAGGTCTGCTGTGGGACTTCTACCTGGCAGAGGGAGCCCCGCACTGGGCGGGAGCCTACCAGCTCCCCTTTGGCGACCTCTGTTCCGGTAGACTGCACTGAAGAGACAGGTACCCAGGTTCTTCCCAATATAACATCGCTTGGGACACGGCCTGTTGGGGCTTCCATCTGCTCCCAAGAACGGGACAGCTCTGTGGTCGTCTGGGCGCCAGATGTGCTGTAGGCCATCCACTCTGCAGGGTGACCTGCGCCACCGAGAGAGTGCAGAGTGCACTCCGCCATCTTTGCTCCAGCATCAGGGCAGTTGGGACCTCCAGGCTCAGAGACAGTCAGGCATAATATCGCTTGGGTCTCAGGCAGCTTGTTTGTACCCTGCTCCCAAGAGCTGGGCAGGTCAGCAGTAACCGACGAGCCAGCTCTGCTGTGGGACTTCTGCCCTGCAGAGGGACCCACCCTGGCCCCCGGGAGAGATCACACACCCCTGCACAGGGCAGGAGCCTACAAGCCTCTGTTTGGTGACCTCTGCTCTGGGAATCCACTACGCTGAGCCTTTGGATGTACAGGGATTCCCCAAAATAACATCACTTGGGGCAAGGAACATCAGGGCTCCAAAGTCACTCAGGAGCAGGGCAGGCCCCAGAAATCGGTGCCAGGGGAATCCCGGTAATCCAGGGATGTCAGAAATAGATATGCAGGCTCACAGGAGGTCCAACCAACGGCCAGTGACAGCAGGACCAACTAACACCAGAGGTAACCAGATGGCAAAAGGCAAACGTAGGAATGTTACTAACAGAAATCAAAGTAATATGGCACCATCTGAACCCAACGGTTCAAGAGCAGCAAGTCCTGGATACCCCACCACACCCGAAAGACAAGACCTGGATTTAAAAATCACTTCTCATGATACTATTAGAGGATTTCAAAAAGGACACAAATAAATCTAATAAAGAATTACAGGAGATCATGAATCAACAGTTAGAAGCCCTTACAAAGGAAAGACAAAAATCGCTTAGAGAAATGCAGGAGAACATGGATCAACAGATGGAGGCTCACAAGGAGGCAACACAAAAATCGCTTAAAGAAATGAATCAACGGGTAGATGCACTTTCAAAGGAATCACAAAACTTGCATAATGAAATGCAGAAGAATATGGGTCAACAGATGGATGCCCATAGGGAGGAAACAAAAATTGCTTAAAGAAATGAATCAACGGATAGATGCCCTTACAAAGGAAACACGAGAATTGCTTAAAGAAATGCAGGAGACGATGGGTCAACAGATAGAAGCCCATGAGGAGAAAACACAAAAATCGCTTAGAGAAATACAGGAGAACTTGGGTCAACAGGCAGATATCTTGAAAGAGGAAACACAAAAATACCTTAAATAAATACAGAAAAAAACAAACAAACAAATGAAGGATCTCAGCAAATCCATCCAGGATCTAAAAATGGAAGTAGAAACAACTAAGAAATCACAAAGGGAGACAACTTTGAAGATAGCAAACCTTGGAAAGAAATCAGGAGTCATAGATGCAAACATCAACAATAGAATACAAGAGATGGAAGAAAGAATCTCAGGTGCTGAAGATTCCATAGAAAGCATCGACTCAACAGTCAAAAAATGCAAAATGCAAAAAATGTATACTATCATATCATCTGCAAATAGTGATAGTTTGACTTCTTCCTTTCCAATTTGTATCCCTTTGACCTCCTTTTGTTGTCTAATTGCTCTAGCGAGAACTTCAAGTACTATATTGAAAAGATATGGAGAGAGAGGACAGCCTTGTCTAGTCCCTGATTTTAGTGGGAATGCTTCAAGTTTCTCTCCATTTAGTTTGATGCTGGCTACCAGTTTGCTGTAAATTGCTTTTACTATGTTTAGATATGGGTCTCGAATTCCTGATCTTTCCAAGACCTTTAGCATGAAAGGATGCTGAATTTTGTCAAATGTTTTCTCAGCATCTCATGAAATGACTATGTGATTTTTTTTTCTTTGAGATTGTTCATGTATTGGATTACATTGATGGACTTCCTTATATTGAACCATCCTTGCATCCCTGGGATGAAGCCTACTTGATCATGGTGAATGATCATTTTGATGTGTTCTTGGATTCGGTTGGCAAGAATTTTATTGAGTATTTTTGCATCGATATTCATAAGAGAGATTGGCCTGAGATTCTCTTTCTTTGTCGAATCTTTGTGTGATTTTGGTATTAGCATAATTGTGGCTTCAAAGAACAAGTTGGGTAGTGTTCCTTCTTTTTCTATGTTGTGGAATAGTTTGAAGAGTATTGGTGTTAGGTCTTCTTTCAAGGTCTGATCAAATTCTGCACTAAAACCATATGGACTTGTGCTTTTTTTTGTTGGAAGACTTCCAATGACCACTTCTATTTCTTCAGGGGTCATAGGACGGTTTAGATGTTCTATTTGATCCTGATTTAATTTTTGTATTTGGTATCTCTCTAGGAAATTGTCCATTTGCTCGAGATTTTCTAGTTGTGTTGAATACAGTCTTTTGTAGTAGGATCTGATGATTTTTTGAATTTCCTCAGTTTCTGTTGTTATCTTTCCCTTTTCGTTTCTGATCTTGTTAATTTGCATACTGTCTCTGTTTCCTCTGGTTAGTCTGGCTAAGGGCTTATCTATCTTATTTTCTCAAAGAACCAACTCCTAGTTTTGTTGATTCTTTGTATGGTTTTATTTGTTTTTACTTGATTGATTTCAGCCCTGAGTTTGATGATTTCCTGCCTTCTACTTCTCTTGGGTGTATTTGCTTCTTTCTGTTCCAGGGCTTTCAGGTGTGCCACTAAGCTGCTAGTGTACGCTGTCTCCCATTTCTTTTTGGAGGCACTCAGGGCTATGAATTTTTCTCTTAGCACTACTTTCATTGTGTCCCATAAATTAGGGTATGATGTGCCTCCATTATCATTAAATTTTAAAAAGTCTTTGATTTCTTTCTTTATTTCCTCCTTGACCAAGTTATCATTGAGTAGAGCATTGTTCAGCCTCCATGTGTATGTGGGTTTTCTGTTGTTTTTGTTTCCATTGAAGACCACCCTTATTCCATAGTGATCTGATAGGAGGCATGGGATTAGTTTGATCTTCTTTTATCTGTTGAGGTCTGATTTGAGACCCAATATATGGTTGATTTTAGAGAAGATTCCATAAGGTGCTGAGAAGAAGGGGTATTCTTTTGCTTTAGGATGAAATGTTCGATCTGTTATTTCCATTCGGTCCAAGGATTCAATTAGATTCGCTGTGTACCTGTTTAGTTTTTGCTTTCCTGAGTGATCCATTTCAGAGAACGTGGTGTTGAAGTCACCGACTATTATTGTGTGAGATGCGATGTGTGCTTTGAACTTTAGTAAAGTTTCTTTTACGAATGAGGATGCCCTTGCATTTGGAGCATAGATATTGAGAATTGAGAGTTCTTCTTGGTGGATTTTTGCTTTGATCAATATGTAGTGTCTTCTGTGTCTTTTTTGATGACTTTAGGTTGAAAGTCAATTTTATCTGATATTAGGATGGCTACTCTGTCTCGTTTCCTGGGACCATTTGCTTGTAAAATTGTTTTCCAGCTTTTTACTCTGAGGTAGTGTTTGTCTTTGACACTGAGGTGCGTTTCCTGCAAGCAGCAAAATGCTGGGTTCTGTTTACATATCCAGTCCGTTAGTCTATGTCTTTTTTATTAGGGAATTGAGATCATTGATATTAAGAGAGATTAAGGAATAGTGATTATTGCCACCTGCTATTCTTGACACTATCTTTATGTTTGAGTGGTTATCTACTTTTGGGTTTGATGCAAGAGGATTACTATCTCGTTTTTTTCCAGGGTGTTGTTTCTCTCCTTGTATTGGCGGTTTCCACCGATTATCCTTTGCAGAGCTAGGTTTGTTTAAAGATATTGTGAAAATTTGGTTTTATCATGGAATATCTTGGTCTCTCCATCTATGGTGATTGAGAGTTTTGCTGGATATAGTAGTCTAGGCTTGCATTTGTGTTCTCTTAGTGTCTGCATGAGATCTGCCCAGGACCTTCTGGCTTTCATAGTCTGTGGTGAGAAGTCTGATGTGATTTGGATAGGTCTTCTTTTATATGTTACTTCGCCTTTTTCTCTTACAGCTTTAATATTCTTTCTTTGTTTAGTAAATTGGGTGTTTTGATTATTATATGATGGCAGGAATTTTTGTTCTGGTCCAGTCTGTTTGGAGTTCTGTAGGCTTCTTGTAAATTCATCGGCATCTCTCTCTTTAGGTTAGAGAAGTTTTCCTCCATAATTTTGTTGAAGATATTTACTGGCCATTTAAGTTGCAAATCTTCACTCTCATCTATACCAATATTCCTTAGGTTTGGTCTTCTCATTGTTTCCTGGATTTCCTGGATGTTTTGGGTTACACGTTTTTTTGCATTTTGCATTGTCATTGACTGTTGAATCGATGCTTTCTATGGTATCTTCAGCACCTGAGATTCTTTCTTCCATCTCTTGTATTCTATTGTTGATGTTTGCATCTATGACTCCTGACTTCTTCCCAAGGTTTTTATCTCCAAAGTTGTCTCCCTTTGTGATTTCTTAGTTTTTTCTACTTCCTTTTTTTAGATCCTGGATGGATTTGCTCAGATCCTTCATTTGTTTGTTTGTATTTTCCTGTATTTCTTTAAGATATTTTTGCATTTCCTCTTTCAGGATTTCTGCCTGTTGACCCAAGTTCTCGTGTATTTCTCTAAGCGATTCTTGTGTTTCCTCCTCATGGGCTTCCATCTGTTGATCCATAGTCTCCTTCATTTCTTTAAGCAATTCTCGTGTTTTCTTTGTAAAGGCATCTACCCATTGATTCATTTCTTTAAGCAATTTTTGTGTTGCCTCCCTATGGGCTTCCATCTGTTGACCCATATTCTTCTGCATTTCTTTATGCGATTTTTGTGATTCCTTTGAAAGGGCATCTACCCGTTGATTCATTTCTTTAAGCGATTTTTGTGTTCGCTCCTTGTGGGCTCTATCTGTTGACCCATGTTCTCCTGCATTTCCCTAAGTGATTTTTTCGTTTCCTTTGTAAGGGATTCTACCTGTTGATTCATGTTCTCCTGTAATTTTTCATGAGATTTATTTGTGTCCTTCTTGAAATCCTCTAATAGCATCATGAGAAGTGATTTTAAATTCAGATCTTGTCTTTCGGGAGTGATGGGGTATCCAGGACTTGCTGCTGTTGGAGAGTTGGGATTGGATTGTGCCATATTACTTTGATTTCTATTAGTAACTTTCCTACGTTTGCCTTTTGCCATCTGGTTACCTCTGGTGTTAGTTGGTCCTGCTGTCACTGACTGTTGGTTGGACCTCCTGTGAGCCTGCAAATCTATTTCTGACACCCCTGGATTACCGGGATTCCCCTGGCACCTATTTCTGGGGCCTGCCCTGCTCCTGAGTGACTTTGGAGCCCTGATGTGCCTTGCCCCAAGTGATGTTATATTGGGCAATCCCTGCACATCCAAAAGCTCAGCGTAGTTGATTTCTGGAGCAGAGGTCCCCAAGGGGAGGCTGGTATGCTCCCGCCCTGTGTGGGTGTGATCTCTCCCAGAGCAGGGGGGGGTCCCTCTCCAGGGCAGAAGTCCCACAGCAGAGCTGGCGTATCGGTTACCACAGACCTGCCTAGCTCTTGGGAGCAGGGAGCACACAATCTGGCTGAGACCCAAGCGATATTATGCTAGATTGTCTCTGTGTCTGGAGGTTCGAATTGCCCTGTTGCCAGAGCAAATATGGTGGAGTGCACTTTGCACTTTCTTGCCGCAGATCACTCTGCAGGGCAGATGGCCTACAGCAGAGCTGGTGCCCTGTCGTCTGCAGAGCTGCTCCACTCCTGGGCGCAGATGGAAGCCCAACAGGCTGTGTCCCAGGCGATGTTATATTGGGGGGTCCCTGGGTACTTGTATCCTCAATGCAGTTGATTCCCGGAACAGAGGTCACCAAAGGGCGACTTCTATATTACTGATTTGAGTATTTCACAATACCTTTATGACAAGTGCTCGTCTATAAAGTAGAAATTTCTTGTTTGTTTAGAGACTCAGCTAGTTTACAATGTTGAGTTTTTCTGGAGCAGGCAAATGAAAGAATGTTTTGCTATAGCAAAGACATGAAAGGGTACATGATATTTAAAAGAATAAAAATATGACCCCAGAAACAATAAGAGCTCAAATGTTGGTTTGCTGTGCTCTGCCTCACTAGTCTTCACTCACTACACACATGTATTGATATGCCTTATATTACATTGCTGAGTGTTGCTTATGGTAACTTCATAGAGAAAAATTCACCAAAGAACTTGTGAGATACTTGTAGCTTCTTGCTACTTCTGCTCACTCAGGCTGATTGATCAGCCTAGCATATTTTCACAGGTTGAACCTCTGTTGCTGATTCATGGGTAGTGTCTGCTGAGTGAACTGTACTATAGTTGGTTATTTATGTTTGAATTTTGCTAGTGGACTGCAGTTAGAACAATGAAGATTAAAATTGTCTCAAAGAACTATTTTAAAACAGGTTCTATCCCCCATATCATCAGTACTTTTCTTTACCACTTCCTCTGGTGGGCTAGAGGGTAGGTTGAACCCTTATTAAGGTAGGTTGTAAAATATACATTCCTATAGGCTTATAAGAGAAAGCCTCACATAGTTCATGTCTCATGAGTGCTGGATACAATTGCAATTCTTTGACTCTACATTCACCATGAATATGGATTACAGACACTGGTTCATTGAAGCATAGGCACCATGAGTGAAGGGTCATTGGATTGAGTCTTTCCAAGAACACTCAAAAGAAATAGTGAAATATAGGTATGGGTCTCCCACCATGACTTTTCAGAATACACATGCTCATATAAATGAAAACAAAATGTATTCATTACTGAAAAAACAGTAGAAGGTCTGTATTTTTGTATATGTATGTATGAGAGGGAAACATCATAGCAAAAATCTGTAACATGTGAATTCACAAAGAATTAAGAGTAAGAAGAGACTCTACAAAGGGTCTGAACCCTATCTACTGCATACACTTTGGATCTTTTATTTATTTAATTATTGTTTTTTACACTCCAGATTTTATTTCCCTCCCAATCCACCTGCCAACTGTTCCATATCCCATACTTCTTCCCCACACCCCTGTCTCTACGAGTATGTCCCTATCCAACCAGACTACTAAACTCCCTGGGACCTCAAGTCTCTTGATGTTTAGGTGCACCTTCACTTACTGAACCTAGACCCTGTAGTCCTCTTTTGTATAAATTTTGGGGGCCCCATAGCACCTGGTGTATGCTGTCTGGTTGTTGGTTCAGTGTTTGAGAGATCTCAGGGGTCCAGGTTAATTGAGATGGTTGTTGCCCCTACAGGGTGCCCTCTTCCTCTTCCTCAGCTTCTTTCAGCCTTTTCCTAATTCAACCACAAGTGTCAGCAGCTTCTGTCCATTGGTTGGGTGCAAATATCTGCATCTGACTCTTTCTGCTGCTTGTTGGGTCTTTCAGAGGGCAGTCATGATAGGTTACATTTTGTGAGCAGTCCATAGCCTCAGTAATTGCTCTACTAGGATTCATGCTTGGCCATAGGATGCAGCTTCCCCAGGCTCCATATTCCAATTGCTATGAGTCACAAGTAAGGATAACTCCACTAAATTTTGGATGACTCCCCTACCTCAGGTCTCCCTTTCTTCCTAGAAATGACCCCTACTTCTACTTGACCCATCAGTTGCATATTTTCATTCATTTTTATCACCATACAGCTATCTGTTACTCCTCTCCACTTTCAACACTGAATCTCCCCACACTCTCTTGATCCACTCTCTCATCCAGTTCAATTCCTGCATCTTTCCATGCTACGCTCCACTAATCCCACTAGGCTGGACAGTATGGAGGGCACAACAAATGATGCTTGAGCCTCACATGGAAGGAGAAGTGGAAAGGTAATGAAAGGCAGATGGAAGAAAAAAATCTACTTTTAATAAGTGCTGAAAATGGCACAAAATAGGAGAATATAAAGAATAGTTGATAATAAATCTTTAAACAGAATCAAATACAGGAAATATATGAGTCCATGAAGATTATAGCTAATGATAACATCCCTTGGTATGAACAGAATGAAAAAGTAACTTCAAAGATGTAGACTACCAAATTAAGGGATGAATATGTAGACAAATGACACTAAATTGAATGAATGTAGAGAATTTTGGCTTTGAGTAAGACCTATGAGAAAAAAAATGAAGAGGAGAGAAGGCAAAGAGGAAGGAAGTAAGGAAGGCAAGAAGCAAAAAAGAAAAGTGCCTGACAGGAGGTAGGTTTTTAGTTTAAAAGTAATGATGCTGACTGGGAGAGAGCACACCCGCACAGGGCTGGAGCGCACCAGCCTCCCCTTGGCGACCTCTGCACAGGGTATCGAAGCACGGAGCATCCAGGTACCCAGGGACTCCCCAATACAACATCGCTTGGGACATAGCCTGTTGGGCTTCCATCTGCACCCAAGAGCAGGGCAGCTCTGTGGTCATCTGGGCGCCAGCTCTGATGTAGGCCATCTGCCCTGCAGAGTGATCTGCACCAAGAGGGTACAGAGTGCACTCCACCATCTTTGCTCCTGCAACAGGGCAATTGGGACAACCAGGCACAGGGACAATCAAGCATAATATCGCTTGGGACTCAGCCAGATTGTGTGCTCCATGCTTCCAAGAGCTAGGCAGTTCTTTGGTCACCTACATGCCAGCTCTGCTGTGGGACATCTGCCCTACAGAAGGACTCAAACTGGGAGAGAGCGCACCTGCACAGGGAGGGAGCACACCAGCCTCCCCCTTGGTGACCTCTGCTCCGGGGAACAAGTACGCTGAGCCTTTGGATGTGCAGGGATTCCCCAATATAACATCACTTGGGGCAAGGCACATCAGGGCTCCAAAGTCATTCAGGAGCAGGGCAGGCCCCAGAAATCCCGGTAATCCGGGGGGGGGGAGGGACAGAAATAGCCTTACAGGCTCACAGGAGGTCCAACCAAAAGCCAGTGACAGCAAGACCAACTAACACCAGAGATAATCATATGGCAAAAGGCAAACATAGGAATGTTACTAACAGAAATCAAGGCAACATGGCACCATCCAAACACAATTCTCCAACAGCAGCAAGTCCTGGATACCCCAACACACCTGAAAGGCAAGATCTGGATTTAAAATCACTTCTCATGATGCTATTAGAGGATTTCAAGAAGGAAAGGATGTAAATAAATCTCATAAAGAAATAAAGAACATGAATCAACGGGTAGAAGCCCTTACAAAGGAAACACAAAAATCACTTAGAGAAATGCAAGAGAATATGGGTCAACTGATGGAGGCCGATAAGGAGGCAACACAAAAATCACTTAAAGAAATGAATCAACAGGTAGATGCCCTTACAAAGGAAACACAAAAATTGCTTAAAGAAATGCAGAAGAATGTGGGTCAACAGATGGAGACCAATAGGGAGACAACACAAAAATCGCTTAAAGAAATGAATCAACAGGTAGATGCCCTTACAAAGGAAACACAAGAATTGCTTAAAGAAATGCAGGAGACTAAGGATCAACAGATGGAAGCCCATGAGGAGGAAACACAAAAATAACTAAGAGAAATACAGGAGAACTTGGGTCAACAGGCAGAAATCCTGAAAGAGGAAAGGCAAAATTATCTTAAAGAAATACAGGAAAATACAAACAAGCAAGAGAAGAATCTGAGCAAATCCATCCAGGATCTAAAAAAGGAAGTAGAAACAACTAAGAAATCACAAAGGGAGACAACTTTGGAGGTAGAAAACCTTGGAAAGAAATCAGGAGTCATAGATGCAAACATAAACAATAGAATACAAGAGATGGAAGAAAGAATCTCAGGTGCTGAAAATACCATAGAAAGCATCGACTCAACGGTCAAAGAAAATGCAAAATGCAAAAAAATGTGTAACCCAAAACATCCAGGAAATCCAGGACACAATGGGAAGACCAAACCTAAGGATTATATGTGTAGATGCGAGTGAAGATTTGCAACTTAAAGGGCCAGTAAATATCATCAACAAAATTATGGAGGAAAACTTCCCTAACCTAAAGAGAGATATGCTGATGAACATGCAAGAAGCCTACAGAATTCCAAACAGACTGGACCAGAACAGAAATACCTCCCGTCACATAATAATCAAAACATCAAATGTACTATACAAAGAAAGAATAGTAAAAACAGTCAGAGAAAAAGGCCAATTAATGTATAAAGAAGACCTACCCAAATCACATCAGACTTCTCACCAGAGACTATGAAAGCCAGAAGGTCCTGGGCAGATCTCATGCAGACACTAAGAGAACACAAATGCAACCCTAGACTACTATACCCAGCCAAACTCTCAATCACCATAGATGGAGAGACCAAGATATTCCATGATAAAACCAAATATTCACAATATCTTTCCACAAACACAGCCATGCAAACAATAATAGGTGCAAATCGCTAATACAAGGAGAGAAACAACACCCTGGAAAAAATGAGATAGTAACCTTCTTGCATCAAACCCAAAAGTAGATAGCCACTCAAACATAAAGATAGCGTCAAGAATATCAAGTGGCAATAATCACTATTCATTAATCTCTCTTAATATCAATGGTCTCAATTCCCCAATAAAAAGACATAGACTAACAGATGCAAGACATAACATAGACTAACTCAAGCAAGTCAGTAGACTTCCTATACTCAAAGGACAAGGAGGCTGATAAAGAAATAAGAGAAATTATACCCTTCACGATAGCCACAAACAATATAAAGTATCTTGGTGTGACTCTAACCAAACAAGTGAAAGATCTGTATGACAAGAAATTCAAGCCTCTGAAGAAAGAAATTGAAGAAGACCTCAGAAGATGGAAAATCTTCCATGCTCATGGATTGGCAGGATTAATATAGTAAAAATGACCATCTTGTCAAAAGCAATATAGAGATTCACTGCAATCCCCATCAAAATCCCAACTCAATTCTTCATAGAGTTAGAAAGAGTAATTCAAAAATTCATCTGGGATAACAGAAATCCCACGATAGGTAAATCTATTCTCAAGAGTAAAAGAATTTCTGGGGGAATCAGTATCCTGGACCTCAAGCTGTATTATAGAGCAATAGTGTTAAAAACTGCATGGTATTTTGACAGTGACAGGAATGTAGATCAATGGAACAGAATTGAAGACCCAGAAATGCATCCATACTCCTATTGTCACTTTATCTTTGACAAAGGAGCTAAGACCATTCAGTGGAAAAAAGATAGCCTTTTCAACAAATGGTGCTGGTTCAACTGGAGGTCAACATGCAGAAGAATGCAAATTGATCCATTCTTATCTCCTTGTCCTAAGCTCAATTCCAAGTCTATCAAGGACCTCCACATAAAACCAGACACACTGAGACTAATAGAAAGGAAACTAGGGAAGAACCTTGAACATATGAGCATAGGGGAGAATTACCTGAACAGAACTTCAATAGCTTATGCTCTAAGATCTTTAATTTACAAATGGGACCTCATAAAATTACAAAGTTTCTGTAAGGCAAAGGACTCTGTCAAAAGGACAAAGTAGCAACCAACAACCTGGTAAATGATCCTTACCAACCCTACATCTGACAGTGGGCTAATATCCAATATATACAAAGAACTCAAGAAATTAGACTCCAGAGAGCCAAATAACCCTATTAAAAATGGGGTACAGAGCTAAACAAAGATTTCTTACCTGAAAAATATCCAATGTCTGAGAAGCTCCTAAAGAGAAGTTCAACATCCTTAGTCATTAGGGGAATGCAAATCAAAACCACCCTGAGATTCCATCTCATACCAGTCAGAATGGCTAAGATCAAAAACAGAGGAGATAGCAGATGATGGCGAAGATGTGGAGAAAGAGGAACACTCCTCCACTGCTGGTGGGATTGCAAGCTGATACAACCACTCTGGAAAGCAGCCCAATGGTTCCTCAGAAAACTGGGCATGACACTCCTGGAGGATCCTGCTATACCACTCCTGGGCATATACCCAAAGGCTTTCCCTGCATGCAATAAGGACACATGCTCCACTATGTTAATAGCAGCCTTATTTATAACAGCCAGAAGATGGAAAGGACCCAGATGACCCTCAACAGAAGAATGGATTCATTGTATATTTACACAATGGCTTACTACTCTGCAATTAAAAACAATGAATTCACGAAATTCCTAGGCGAATGGTCAGAAATGGAAAATTTCATCCTTAGTGAGGTAACCCAATCACAAAAGAACACACATGGTATGCAGTCACTGATAAGGTGATGTTAACCTAGAATCTCGGAATACCCAAGACACAATTCATATATCAATAGATTTCCAAGAAGATGGAAGGAGAGACACATGGTCCTGGAAAGACTGAATGTAGGGGAATGCCAGGACAGAGAAGTGAGAGTGGGTTTAATTGGGAACAGAGGGAGGGAAGTGGGATTATGGGACTTTTGGGAGGGAGGAACCAGGAAAGGGGAAATCATTTGGAATGTAAATAATAAAAACTTAGAAAATAATAAAAAAATTGATGATGCCATTGTTGTTGTGAATATTCTGCTAGTCTATTTGAACCATCTGTAATCATAGGACCCTTTCACATGTGTCGTGTTTGACCATTTGGAATAACAGATAATTATGTTATAATTCATGATGGCAGCAAAGTTAAAGTTATTTATTAGAAATGAAAATAATATTATAGTTGGGGTCACCACAATGTGTGCAAAACAATTAGAGGGTCATGGTATTAAGAAGGTTGAAAACCACTGATTTAAAGTGACCACACAAAATTTCAGTAATGTTTGGAACAAATCATGACCTTTGTGAATTCTTTGCCATTATTCATCTAATTTAATTATATGCCCTTATTCTGAAGAGTTGTCAAAAGTAAATAACCTTATGTGCTACAAATTAAGATCAATTTTAGTGTACACTGTTGTATACCAACACCAAAAATTTAGTCCAATTACTGTAATAACTATATGGTGTGTACAAACATATTTCAGGTTTTAAAGTACGTGGCACCTTCATGGAAAGGGAAACATTTCAGAAAATCCATGAAACTACTATCAAATATATACAAATCATATCTAACCACCCCAAATGTATAAAATGTAAAAGATAAATGTTATTCTCTACAGATGAAGTTTAAATTGTAAAAAGGGCAAAATAATTATGGGTAAACCTTAGATAGCAAAGAGGAAATGGTGGTTACACTGATTTATCATTTAAAATTTTTGAGAGACACAGTGGAAATATTACTGTGTATAATAGAGATTCCAGAAAGATTTAACTGAAGTCAAAAGTTTTATTTTGAATTTGTAAAGTGCAATCTCATGATTATATGTAACTATGAATAAAAATGAGAGAGCTACTTGAATGTTAGAATACATTACCTTGGAATTACTGATGGAGGACACAATGTGTTCTGAAGAATAACATTCTAACCATTATGTATTCATAATTGAGTGAATATTATCTTAGATCTTGAACTTAAGTGTACTTGTCTACAAACAATTTATTACTTATTTTGTGTTATAAACAACAGTTACACATACTAAGATAGGTTCTGGAGTATGTGTTTTCAGAATAAATTTAGCAATATAGCCTTGGAAATTTGGGATTGCTTTACAGGGAAAATGTGGAAATAAGAGAACTGGGAGCCTGTGAAGCATGGACATGTGGTGTGAAAACAGGTGCTTTTGGTGGATACTGGAGGATCAGAAAGAAGAGAGAATGTTTAGAATGAAGTCAAGTTGCTGTATGGTGATAGAGAAGCAAGTATTCTATTGGACAACATGACCTGTCAAATATTTTACATAATTCAGAGCAATGTCACTGGCTTATCATACATAATGGTCACTTTAAAGTCTAAGAAATTATTTCTTACTTAGCAGGAGAGATTTCAAGAAAAGGTCACATTTAACTAGGCCATGGTAGCTGCTAACTGATCTATTTAATGATTTCAGTTAAAAGGAAGAAAAGTGGGTTCTGCTTCCTGACCCCATAGCCCTGCCTGTCTTCCAGGAGCTCTACTCTAACTATAGACACAGATAAGACCTCACTCCAATACCCACACCATCTGGGACCAGAAAATATTCAAGATGAACTAGGATATAGTCTACTTAGCCAGAGACACAACACTTTCTAGTCTGTATTTCTACCTGAATCCATGACAGATCTGAAAACTGCTTCCCATCCCTCCAGCTATGCCTGTCTCTCAGGAAGTCTGTCCTAACCAGGGGACAAATATGAGATCCCACCCAATTACCTACCCCAGTCAGGTACACTACAGAGCCAAGCAGAAATAAGATATATCCCTAGAAGGACTGCTCTAACCAAGGTCAGAGAAGGCCTACTCTAACTAAGGACACTTCCTGCCTCCCTGGAAGCCTGCTTTAACCCAGGTCACACAGCTCAACCTGCATCTGAATAGGTCTGCTCTAATCTGAGAAATCAAGGTCACTTAACACAGGGGTAGCCAGATGGCAAAATACAAGTGCAATAGTATAGGCAAGAGAAGACAATGCAATTTGACATCATCAGAACCCAGCTGTCCTAAGACAATCAACTCTGGATAACCTAACATAACTTAAAAGCAACATTCTGACCTAAAATTCCATCTCATGAAGATGGCAGAGGTCTTTAAAGGAGGATATGCATAATTCCCTTAAAGAAAACAGGAATACACACATAAACTGGAAGGAATACTAAAGAGAAATCAAATAAACTCCTTTAAAAGTACATAAAATAAAATCAAACAGTTGAAGGAATTAAATAAAACAGTCTAAGACCTAAAAATGGAAGAAAAAACAATAAAGAAGTCACATATGGAGGCAACCCAGGAGATGGAAAACCTAGGAAAGAGTACAAGAACTACAAATGAAAACATCACCAACAGACTATAAGAGATGGAAGAGAGATATAAGAAGATTGAAATAATTCCATGCACCCTATCAGATCACCACAGACTACGGCTGATCTTCAGTAACAACAAAAACAACAGTAAACCCACATTGACATGGAAACTGAACAATATTCTTTTTTTTTTAATTGAACCAGCTATTTTAATCCATAAAGTCATGTTCACTTTAACAGGATTTTTTCCTCTTTTTTTTTAAATTTACATTCCAAATCATTTCCCCTTTCCCGTTTCCTCCCTCCCCGAAAGTCCCATAAGCCCCCTTCCCTCCCTCTTTTCTCCATTCAACCCCCTCTCGTTACTCTGTCCTGGCGTTCCCCTACATCTAGTCTTTCCAGGACCAGAGGTCTCTCCTTCCATCTTCTTAGAAATCTATTGATATGCGGATTGTGTCTAGGGTATTCCGAGATTCTGGGTCAATATCCCCTTATCAGTGACTGCATACCAAGTGTGTTCTTTTGTGATTGGGTTACCTCACTAAGGATGATATTTTCAAGATCTGACCATTTGCCTAGGAATTTCATGAATTCATTGTTTTTAATTGCAGAGTAGTATTCCATTGTGTAGATATACCACATCTTCTGAATCCATTCCTCCGTTGAGGGACATCTGGGTTCTTTCCAGCTTCCGGCTATTATAAATAAGGCTGCTATGAACATAGTGGAGCATGTGTCCTTATTGCATGCAGGTAAAGCCTCTGGGTATATGCCCAGGAGTGGTATAGCCGGATCCTCCGGGAGTGTCATGCCCAGTTTTCTGAGGAACAACCAGACTGCTTTCCAGAGTGGTTGTACCAGCTTGCAATTCCACCAGCAGTGGAGGAGTGTTCCTCTTTCTCCACATCCTCGCCAACAGCTGCTGTCTCCTGTGTTTTTGATCTTAGCCATCCTGACTGGTGTGAGATGGAATCTCAGGGTTGTTTTGATTTGCATTTCCCTAATGACTAAGGATGATGAACATCTCTTTAGGTGCTTCTCAGCCATTAGATATTCTTCAGGTGAGAACACTTTGTTTAGCTCTGTACCCCATTTTTTAATAGGGTTACTTGCTTCTCTGGAGTTTAACTTCTTGAGTTCTTTGTATATATTGGATATTAGCCCTCTGTCAGATGTAAGGTTGGTAAAGATCATTTCCCAGTTAGTTGGTTGCCGCTTTGACTTTTTGACAGTGTCTTTTGCCTTGCAAAAACTTTGTAATTTAATGAGGTCCCATTTGTCTATTCTTGATCTTAGAGCATAAGCTATTGGAGTTCTGTTCAGGAAATTCTCCCCTGTGCCCATATGTTCAAGGTTCTTCCCTAGTTTCCCTTCTATTAGTTTCAGTGTGTCTGGTTTTATGTGGAGATCTTTGATCCACTTAGAATTGAGCTTAGTGCAAGGAGATAAGAATGGGTCAATTTGCCTTCTTCTGCATGTTGACCTCCAGTTGAGCCAGCACCATTTGTTGAAAAGGCTATCTTTTTTCCACTGGATGGTTTTAGCTCCTTTGTCAGAGATCAAGTGACCATAGGAGTGTGGATTCATTTCTGGGTCTTCAATTCTATTCCATTGATCTACATGCTTGTTACTGTACCAATACCATGCAGTTTTTAACACTATTGCTCTGTAGTACAGCTTGAGGTCTGGGATACTGATTCCCCCCAGAGGTTCTTTTACTCTTGAGAATAGTTTTAGCTATCCTGGGTTTTCTGTTATTCCAGATGAATTTTTGAATTGCTCTTTCTAACTCTATGAAGAATTGAGTTGAGATTTTGATGGGGATTGCATTGATTCTGTAACATACTCTTAATAAAAAATTCAAGTTAGTTATCAAAGTGTTATCAAAGACAATTACAGACTATCCATAACTAAAGAGAGGCTGTCAATTGAGCTCTCAATCAAGGAGCCACTGCTGATAAAACACCAACAGCCTTACCACTAAGGTGTTTAAACGACCAACTCACCTAGGTTGATCAATGGTTTATTATAAAAGAAAAACTGGAGATATTATGAAAGTTAATCCAAGAAGAGCTGGAGGTTCAACATATAGAAAAGTCCACCAGCCCTTATAATTCTCCAATATTTGTCTTTTTAAGAAGTCTTTTGGGGCTGGAGAGATGTCTCAGCAGTTAAGAGCACTGACTGTTCTTCCAAAGGTCCTGAGTTCAAATCCCAGCAACCAAATGGTGGTTCACAACCATCTGTAATGAGATCTGACGCCCTCTTCAGGGGTATTTGAAGACAACTGCAGGGTACTTACATGTAATACATAAAAAAGTCTTTTAACATCACACCTGGGAGCTCTAGAACAAAACGAAGCAAACACACCCAAGAGAAGGAGATGGCAGGAAATAGTCCAACTCAGGGCCCAAATCAACCAAATCAAAACAAACAATACAAAGAATCAACAAAACCAAAAGCTGGTTCTTGGAGAGAATCAAGAAGATAGGTAAACCCCTAGCCAAACTACCTAAAGGTCCCAGATGCAGTATCCAAAATAACAAAATCAGAAATGAAAAGGGAGACATATCAACTGAAACAGAGGAAATTCAAAAAATCATCAGACCCTATCATGAAAGCCTATACTCAACAAAACTGGAAGAAATGGATGGTTTTCTAGACACATACCAAAATTAAATCAAGAGCCGGTAAACTATCTAAACAGGACTATACCACACAAGAAAATACAAGAAGTCGTTTAAAACCTCCCAACAAAAAAAATGCCTGGGGACAGGGGGATTTAGTGCAAAATTCTATCAGAACTTCAGAGACTTGATACCAATATTCCTCTAAATATTCCATAAAATAGGAACAGAAGGAACATTGCCTAATTCATTCTGTGAAGTCACAATTACTCTGATACCTAAACCACACAAGAACCCAGCAAAAATTAGAACTTCAGAATAATCTCGCATGTGAATATCAATGCAAAAATAATAATAAAATTCTTGCAAACCACCTTCCACTGCTTCTGCCACCCATTCTTTTCTGTGGGGTCAGATTCTTGGCTGGTCTGCTCCAGTGAAGACACCATCTCCTGATCCATCCTAAAGAACATCTTGCACTCAGAGCAGTTAGTAAGAACAGCCCCCCACCCTCTGGAGTCCCAGAGTTGCTGCTGGAGGCTCAGTGAACTCAGGACTTATCAGCCCACCAAAACCCCTGCCCTCCTGAATACTACTCCCCTTCCACCCCTTCCACTGCCTGGTCTTTTCTGCTGGGGCAGACTCTTGGCTGGTATGCTCCAGTGAAGACATTATATCCCGATCCATCCTAAAGAACCCGCTGCACTCAGAGCAGTTAACACAACAGTCTGAAGGCCTCCAAGGAGATCTACTGCAGCAGGGCAACAGATCAGCATCCTCTCTGCTGCTGTGAAGAGCCCCGTCGGAAGGCCCCATAGGTGGTCTGCTACAGCCACGACTGAAGGCCTAACAGGAGACCTGAAGCAACCCAGGGTCAAAAGGGGCAGATTCCAGACAATAACCCAAACCAATAAAAACCTACAAGGTATATCCAGATGGCCAAAAGCAAGCGCAAGACCATAAGCAACAGAAGCCAACGTACGTGGGCATCATCATAACCCAGTTCTCCCACCACAGCAAGCCCTGAATATACAACACACCTGAAAATCAGGAAACTGACCTAAAATCCTATCTCATGAAGATAATAGAATCTTTTAAAGAGGATATCAATAACTCAATGGGAAAAAATGCAGGAAAACACAGGTAAACAGGTTAGAAAATTGAATAAAGTGATTCAAGACCTAAAAGTGAAAGTAGAAACTGAAGAAAACACAAATGGAGACAAACCTGGAAATGGAAAACCTAGGAAGGAGGTCAGAAATTACAGATGTAAGTATCACCAACTGAATACAAGAGATAGAAGAGAGAATCTCAGGTGTAGAAGATACCATTGAAAAGATGGACACAACAGTCAAAGAAAATCCAAAATGCAAAAAGCGTCTGATCCAAAACATACAGGAAATTCAAGACACAATAAGAAGACCAAACCTAAGGATATACATATAGAAGAGAACAAGGATTTAAAACTTAAAGGGCCAGAAAATATCTTCAACAAAATTATAGAAGAAAACTTCCCTAATGTAAAGAAAGAGATACCTATGAACATACAAGAAGCCTACAGAACTCCAAATAGACTGGACCAGAACAGAATTTCCTTCCACCACATAATAATCAAAACAGGAAATGCAGTAAACAAAGAAAGAATATTAAAAGAAGTAAGAGAAAAAAGTCAAGTAACATATAAAGGCAGGCCTATTAGAATTACACAAGACTTCTCACCAGGAACTATGAAAGACAGAAGATCCTGGGCAGATGTCATCCATACCATAAGAGAACATAAATGCCAATCCAGGCTGCTATACACAGCAAAATTCTCAATTACCATAAATGAAGAAAACAAGATATTCCATGACAAAACCAAACTTACACAATATCTTTCCACAAACCCAGCTCTACAAAGGATAATGGGTGGAAAATATCAACACAAGAAGGGAAACTGCACCCTAGAAAAATCATGAAGATAATGTTTCAACAAAGCCAAAAGAAAATAGCCACAAAACATAATTCCATCTTTAACAACAAAAGTTACAGGAAGTAACAATCACTTTTCCTTAATATCTCTTAACATCAATGGACTCATTTCCCCTATATAAAGACATAGATGACCAGACTGGACACATAAACAGGACCCAACATTTTGCTTCATACAAGAAACCCACCTCAGTGACAAAAGTCTATCATTACCTTAGAGTGAAAGTTTGGAAAACAATTTTCCAAGCAAATGTTCCCAAGAAACAAGCTAGAGAAGTCATTCTTATATCGGATAAAATGGGCTTTCAATCAAAAGTTGTCAAAAAGATAAGGAAGGATGCTTCCCACTGGTCGAAGGAAAAATTTCCCAAGATGAGCTCTCAATTCTGAACATCTATGCTCCAAATGCAAAAACACCCACATTCATAAAAGAAACTTTACTAAAGCTCAAAGCACACATTGCAACCCACACAATAATAGTGGGAGACTTCAACACCCCACTCTCAACAATGGACAAATCATGTAAACAGAAACTAAACAGAGACACAGTGAAACTAACAGAAGTTATGAACCAAAAGTATCTAACAGATATTTATGGAACATTTCATCCTAAAGCAAAAGAATATACATTTTTCTCACACCTCATCATACCTTTTCCAAAGGGACCATATAATTGGTCACAAAACAGGCCTCAACAGATACAGAAATGTTCAAATAGTTCCATGCACCCCATTGGATCACTACTTTCTAAGTCTGGTCTTAAGTTCCAACAAAAACAATGGAAAGCTCACATACACATGGAAGCTGAACAATGCTCTTCTCGATGATAACTTGATCAAGGAAGAAAGAAAGGAAGAAATTAAAACCTTTTTAGAATATAATGAAAATGAAGACACATCATACCTAAACTTATGGATCACAATGAAAGCAGTGCTAAGAGGAAAACTCATAGCTCCAAGTGCCTCCAAAAAGAAACTGGACAGAGCATAAACTAACAGCTTAACAGCAAACCTAAAAGCTTTAGAACAAGAAAAGCACACAAGAGGAGTAGATGGCAGAAAATAATCAAACTCAGGGCTGAAATCAACCAAATAGAAACAAAAAGAACTATACAAAGAATCAACAATACCAGGTGCTGGTTCTTTGAGAAAATCAACAACATAACTAAGCCCACAGCCAGACTAACCAGAGGGCATAGAGACAGTAACTAAATTAATAAAATTAGAAATGAAAAGTGAGACATAAGAAAAGAAACAGTGGAAATTCAAAAAAATCATCAGCTCCCACTACAAAAGCTTATACTCAACAAAACTGGAAAATATGGATGAAATGGACAATTTTCTAGACACACACCAGGTGCCAAAGTTAAAACAGGATCAGATAAACCATCTAAATAGTCCCATAAGCCCTGAGGAAATAGAAGAGGTCATTAACAGTCTCCCAACCAAGAAAAGCCAAGAAACAGATGGGTTTAGTGCTGAATTCTATCAGATCTTCAAAGAAGACTAATAGCAATACTCTTCAAACTATTCCACAAAATAGAAACACAAGGAACACTACCCAATTCATTCTATGAAGGACCAGAATATCCACGCTTTGGCCTTCCTTCTTCTTGAGCTTCATTTGGTTTGTGAATTGTATCTTGGGTATTCCAAGGTTCTGGGGTAATATCCACTTATCAGTGAGTGCATACCATATGTGTTCTTTTGTGATTGAGTTACCTCACAAAGGACAATATTTTCTAATTCCATCATTTGCCTAAGAATTTCATGCATTCATTGTTTTACTAGCTAAGTAGTTCTCTATTATGTAAATGTACCACATTTTCTGTATCCATTCTTCTGTTGAGGGACATCTGGTTTCTATCCAGCTTCTGATTATTATAAATATGGCTGCAAGAACATAGTGGAGCATGTGTCCTTATTACATGTTGCAGAATCCTCTGAGTATATGCCCAGGAATAGTATAGCTGAATCCTCTGGAGGACTATGCCCAATTTTCTGAGGAACTGCCAAACTGATTTCCAGAGCGGTTGTACCAGCAATCCCACCAGCAATGGAGAAGTCTTCCTCTTACTCCACATCTTCACCAGCACCTGCTATTTTTATCTTAGCCATTCTGACTGGTGTGAGGTCGAATCTCAGTGTTGTTTTCATTTGCATTTCCCTGGTGACTAAGGATGTTGAACATTTCTTTAGATGCTTCTGAGCTATTCGATATTACTCGGTTGAGAATTCTTTGTTTAGCTCTGTACCCCATTTTTAATAGGGTTATTTGGTTCTCTGGAGTCTAACTTCTTAAGTTCTTTGTATATATCAGATATTAGTCCTCTATCAGATGTAGGATTGGTAAAGATCTTTTCTCAATCTGTTGGTTGCTGTTTTGTCTTATTGAAAGTGTCCATTTCCTTACAGAAGCTTTGGAATTTTATGAGGTCCCATTTGTCAATTTTTGATCTTAGAGCATAAGCTTTTTGTTTTCTGTTCAGGAAATTTTCCCTGTGCCCATGTGCTCCAGGCTCTTCTTCACTTTCTTTTCTATTAGACTCAGTGTATTTAATTTTATGTGGAGGTCCTAGATACAATTGGAATTGAGCTTTGTACAGGGAGATAATAATGGATCAATTTGCATTTTTCTGATTGCTAACCACCAGTTGATCCAGAACCATTTGCTGAAAAAAAGTATCTTTTTTCATAGGATGCTTTTAGCTCCTTTGTTAAAATCAATTGACCGTAGGTGTGTAGGTTCATTTCTGGGTCTTCAATTCTATTCCATTGATCTAACTGCCTGTCACTGTACCAACACCATGTAGTTTTTATCACTATTGCTCTGTAGTACAGCTTGAGGTCCGGGATGCTGATTCCCCAGAAGTTCTTTTATTGTTGAGAATAGTTTTTCGTTATCCCGGGTTTTTTATTATTCCAGATGAATTTGAGAATTGTACTTTCTAACTTTATGAAGAATTGTGTTGGAATTTTGGTGGGGATTGCATTGAATCTGTAGATTGCTTTCAGTAAGATGGCCATTTTTACTGTACTAATCCTGGCAATCCATGAGCATGGGAGATCTTTCCATATTCTGAGATCTTCTTCTATTTCTTTCTTCAGAGACTTGAAGTTTTTTTTTTATATTTTATTTTATTATTTTTTCTTTTTAATTTACATTCCAAATCATTTCCCCTTTCCCGTTTCCTCCCTCCCCGAAAGTCCCATAAGCCCCCTTCCCTCCCTCTTTTCTCCATTCAACCCCCTCTAGCTTCTCTGTCCTGGCATTCCCCTACATCCAGTCTTTCCAGGATCAGGGGTCTCTCCTTCCATCTTCTTAGAAATCTATTGATATGCGAATTGTGTCTAGGGTATTCCGAGATTCTGGGTTAATATCCCCTTATCAGTGACTGCATACCATGTGTGTTCTTTTGTGATTGGGTTACCTCACTAAGGATGATATTTTCAAGTTCTGACCATTTGCCTAGGAATTTCGTGAATTCATTGTTTTTAACTGCAGAGTAGTATTCCATTGTGTAGATATACCACATCTTCTGAATCCATTCCTCCGTTTAGGGACGTCTGGGTTCTTTCCAGCTTCTGGCTATTATAAATAAGGCTACTATGAACATAGTGGAGCATGTGTCCTTATTCCATGCAGGTAAAGCCTCTGGGTATATGCCCAGGAGTGGTACAGCTGGATCCTCCGGGAGTGTCATGCCCAGTTTTCTGAGGAACAACCAGACTGCTTTCCAGAGTGGTTGTACCAGCTTGCAATTCCACCAGCAGTGGAGGAGTGTTCCTTTTTCTCCACATCCTCGCCAACAACTGCTGTCTCCTGTGTTTTTGATCTTAGCCATCCTGACTGGTGTGAGATGGAATCTCAGGGTTGTTTTGATTTGCATTTCCCTAATGACTAAGGATGATGAACATCTCTTTAGGTGCTTCTCAGCCATTAGATATTCTTCAGGTGAGAACTCTTTGTTTAGCTCTGTACCCCAGTTTTTAATAGGGTTACTTGCCTCTCTGGAGTTTAACTTCTTGAGTTCTTTTTATATATTGGATATTAGCCCTCTGTCGGATGTAAGGTTGGTAAAGATCATTTCCCAGTTGGTTGCCGCTTTGTCTTTTTGACAGTGTCATATAGTTCTTTCACTTGTTTAGTTACAATCTCACCAAGGTATTTTATATTATTTGTGACTATTGTGTAAGGAGTTGTTTCTCTAATTTCTTTCTCGGCCTATTTATCCTGTGAGTACAGGAAGGACACTGATTTGTTTGAGCTAATTTTGTATCCACTTTGCTGAAGTTGTTTATCAGTTTTAGGAGTTATCTGGAGGAATTTGGGGGGTTCACTTAAGTATACTGTCATATCATCTTCAAATAATGATATTTTGACTTCTTCCTTTTCAATTGGTATCTCTTTGACCTCTTTTTGTTGTCTAATTACTCTGGCTAGGACTTTTAATACTATGATGAATAGGTATGGAGAGAGTGGACAGCCTTGTCTACTCCCTGATTTTAGTAGGATTGTTTCAAGTTTTTCTCCATTTAGCTTGATGTTGGCTACTGTTTTGCTGTATATTGCTTTTACTATGTATAGGTATGGGTCTTTAATATCTGGTATCTCTAAGACTTTTATCCTGAAGGAGTGCTGGGTTTTGTCAAATGCTTTCTCAGCATCTAATGAAATGATTATGTGGTTTTTTTTTGAGTTTGTTTATATAGTGGATTACTTTGATGGATTTCCTTATATTGAACCATCCTGCATTCCTGGGATAAAGCCTAAATGATTACAATTGATGATAATTTGGATGTGTTCTTGGATTCAGTTTGTGAGGATTTTATTGAGTATTTTTGCATTGATATTCATAAGGGAAATTGGTCTGAAGTTCTTCTTTGTAGGGTCTTTGTCTGGTTTATATATCAGAGTAATTGTGGCTTCATAGAACGAATTGGGTAGTTTTCCTTCTGTTTCTGTTTTGTGGAATAGTTTGGAGAGTATTGATATTAGGTCTTCTTTGAAGGTTTGGTAGAACTCAGCACTAAATCCATCTGGTCCTGGGCTTTTCTTGGTTGGGGGAATATTGATGACTGATTCTATTTCATTAGGGGTTATGGGATTGTTTAGATCATTTATTTGGTCCTGATTTAACTTGGGTACCTGGTATCTGTCTAGGAAATTATCCATTTCCTCCAATTTTTCCAGTTTTGTTGAGTAAAGGCATTTGTCGTAGGATCTGATGATTTTTTTTGGATTTCCTTACTTTCTGTTGTTATGTCTCCCTTTTTAATTTTGATTTTGTTAATTTTGATACTGTCTCTGTGCCTCCTGGTTAGTCTGGCTAAGGGTTTATCTATCTTTCTGGTTTTCTCAAAGAACATTGACATTTTTCCCTTACTGCTTTTAATATTATTTCTTTGTTTAGTACATTTGGTGTTTTGACTATTATTTGATGGGAGGAATTTCTTTTCTGGTTCCATCTATTTGGAGTTCTGTAGGCTTCTTGTATGTTCATGGTCATCTCTTACTTTAGGTTACAGAACTTTTATTCTATAATTTTGTTGAAGATATTTACTGGCCCTTAAAGTTGGGAATCTTCACTTTCTCCTATACCCAGTATCCTTAGGTTTGGTCTTCTCATTTTGTCCTGGATTTCCTGGATGTTTTGGGTTAGGAGCTTTTGCATCTTGCATTTTCTTTGACTGTTGTGTCAATGTTTTCTATGGTATTTTCTGCACCTGAGATTCTCCCTTTTTTCTCTTGTCTTCTGTTATTGATGCTTTCATCTATGACTTCTGATTTCTTTCTTAGGTTTTCTATCTCCAGAATTGTCTCCCTTTGTGATTTCTTTTCTACTTCTGTTTTTAGATCCTGGATGGTTTTGTTCAATTCTTTCACGTGTTTGTTTGTGTTTTCCTGTAATTCCTTAAGAGTTTTTTGTGTTTCCTCTTTAAGGGCTTTTACCTGTTTACCTGTGTTCTCGTGTATTTCTTTAAAGGAGTTATTTATGTCCTTCTTGAAGTCCTCTATCATCACTAAGAGATGTGATTTTAAACCAGAATATTGCTTTTCTGGTGTGTTGGGTTAACAAGTACTTGTTGTGGTGGGAGAACTGGATTCTGATGGTACCAATTAGCCTTAGTTTCTGTTGCTTGTGTTCTTGGGCTTGTCTTTAGCCATCTGGTTATCTCTTATGTTAGCTGGTTTTCTGTCTTTGACTGTGGCTTGTCTGTTCTGCAAGCCTGTGTGTCAATACTCTTGGCAGATCAGTTCTCTACTTGAGGAATTTGGGTATAGAGAGCTGTATTACAGGGCCATCTGTTTGCTCAAAGGTATGTAGGCAATCCTGGGAGACCAGCTCTCTCCTGGCAGTATTTGTCTTTATAGCCATGTGGCCCAGGATCAGCTCTGGGCACAGACAGAAAATGGAAGGCTCCCATCCCATGTTGCCCCCTTAGTTCCTGTGCCTGAGGGTTCTGGGCAGATTCCTCTGAGCAGCAGGAGTGTTCCTCCCTGTACTAATAGATCTGTCCAAACTCCTGGGAGGTTAGCTATCTCCCTGTGCCACCTAAGTATGGAGCCCTGTGGCAGAGGATCTTCTCCAGCAGCAGACAGAAACCACTCAAGTCTCTGAAGAAAGAAATCAATGAAGACCTCAGAAGATGGAAAGATCTCCAATGCTCCTAGTTTGACTGGATTAATTTTGTAACAATGGCCAGCTTACAAAAAGCAACATACAGATTAAATGCAATCCCCATTAAAATTCCAACTCAATTCTTCATAGAATTAGAAAGAGCAATTCTCAAAACCATTTGAAATAACAAAAAACCCAGGATAATGAAACCTATTCTCAACAATAAAAGAAATTCCAGGGGAATCAGCATACCTGTCCTTGAGCTGTACTACAGAGCAATTGTGTTAAGAGCCGCATCATATTGGTACAATGACAGGCACGTCGGTCAATAGAATAGAATTGAAGACCAGAAATGAACCCACACACCTAAGGTCACTTGATCTTTGACAAAGGAGCTAAAACCATCTAGAGGGAAAAAGGCAGCATTTTCAACAAATGGTGTGGTTTCAACTGGTGGTAAACTTGTAGAGGAACGCAAATTGATCCATTATTATCTCCCTGTAGAAAGCTCAAATCCAATGGATCAAGGACCTCCACATAGAACCAGATACACTGAATCTAATAGAAGAAAAACTGGGGAAAAGTCTTGAACACATGGGCATAGGGAAAAAGTTCCTGAACAGAACACCAATGGCTTATGCTCTAACATCGAGAATTGACAAATAGGACCTCATAAAATTGCAAAACTTCTGTAAAGCAAAGAACACTGTCAATAGGACAAAATGGCAACCAACAGACTAGGAAAAGATCTTTAGCTATCTTACATCCAATATAGACAAAGAACTCAAGATGTTAGACTACAGTAAACCAAATAACTCTATTAAAATGGGGTACAGAGCTAAACAAAGAATTCTCAACTGAGTGATATCGAATAGCTCAGAAGCATCTAAAGAAATGTTCATCATCCTTAGTTATCAGGGAAATGAAAATGAAAACAACCCTGAGATTCCTCCTCACGACAGTAAGAATGGCTAAGATAAAAATCTCAGGTGACAGTAGATGCTGGTGAGGATGTGGAGAAAGAGTCACTGTCCTCCACTGTTGGTGGGATATTAAGCTGGTATAACCATTCTGGAAACCAGTCTGGAGGTTCCTCAGAAAATTGGACACAGTACTACCTGAGGACCCAGCTATACCACTCCTGGGCAAATACCCAAAAGATGCTCCAATGTATAACAAGGACACATGCTACACTATGTTCATAGCAGCCTTATTTATAATAGCCAGAAGCTGGAAAGAACCCAGATGTCCTTCAACAGAAGAATGGATACAGAAAATGTAGTACATTTACACAATGGAGTACAACTCAGCTATTAAAAAAACAAATTCATGAAATTCTTAGGCAAATACATGGAACTAGAAAATATCATCCTGTGTATAGTAACTCAATCACAAAAGAACACATGGTGTGCATTCACTGATAAGTGGATATTAGCCCCAAAGCTCTGAATACCCAAGATACAATTCATAGGCCCCATGAAGCTCAAGAAGAAGGGAGAATAAAGTGTGGGTGCTTCGATCCTTCTTAGAAAGAGGAACAAATCACTCATGGAAGCAAATATGGAGACAAAATGCAGAGCAGAGCCTGAAGGAAAGGGCATTCAGAAACTGTCCCACCTGGGGATTCATCCCAGACACAGTCACCAAACCCAACACTATTGTGGATGCTAAGAAAGACTTGCTGACAGGAGCCTGATATAACTGTCTCCTGAGAGGCCCTACCAGAACCTTACAAATACAGAGTTGGATGCTCACAGGCAACCATTGTACTGAGTGTTGGGTCACCAGTGGAGGATTTAGAGAAAGGACTGAAGGAGCTGAAGCTGTTTGCAACCCCTTAGAAGAACAACAAAATCAACAAACCAGACCCACCAGAGCTCCCCAGGGCTAAGCCACCAACCAAGGACTACACATGGCTTTGGCTGAATATGTAGCAGAGTACAGTCTTGTCAGGCATCAATGGGAGGAGAGGTCCTTGGTCCTATGAAAGTTTGGTAGATTCCCCAGTATAGGGGAATCGCAGGCAGGATGTGGAAATGAGTGGGTGGAGGAACACCCTCATAGAAGTAGAGGGAGAGGGGATAGGGAGGGCTCTCTGGAAGAGGGGGAAACCAGGTAAGGGGATAACACTTGAAATATTAATAAATTTAAAAAAATAAAAAGAGAAAAATTGGCTACATTGATAAGAAGTAAAATTTATAAGATAGTTAGTCTAGGAAATTTATGAATTCATTCTACATATACTCTCACAAATATATATGTATATACACAACCCCACACACTACACACATTTTAATTTAAGAAAATCCAAGCTACATATGTAATGTAATTCTGTTCAATTCATTAAGAATGATATAAATGTGTAAGTATAAAGAAAAGAAAAGAAAAGAAAGAAAGAAAGAAAGAAAGAAAGAAAGAAAGAAAGAAAGAAAAAGAAAGAAAGAAATTTTGCCCATCATCTACTCCAGACACTGCACACATCATTCTTGGTTAACCAACTGTCAAGGGGAGTTTCAGATAAATAACTTAATTTCATTGTAGACATCATTGTTACTAATTTCATCTTAATTTTGATCTTCTTTGCTATTATGGTATCATTTTCTGTTTTATCCATGCTGGAAGATTGAATCAATATATTCCCCATATCATCACTACCACTTAGCATTACTCTTTTTCCCTTTATAGACCTGAGTGTATCATAGAAATAACTCCATTTCCTCAAAGAACATAATATCTGCAGGGGATTTCTATGTATCTAGCATAAAGTTACTGAACAGTACTGAAGTTACTTGTATGAAGTTCTGCATGAAAAGAAACATTAAGGAGTTCATTCTTAAAAAATACTAGCTTCTTTGACAAAGTATAGAACAAATCAAATTGAAACGGTATGCAAACTATTAAAATTATGAATGAAAAGGGGAGTTATTACAAAACACACTGGGAAAATTAATAATAACATTAAGAAATTCTTAATAGCAGCTCAAGCAAGTAAATACATGCAATAAAGAGAACACTCATACATTACTGGAGGAACTTCAAATATTAACCACAGAAAAATTAGCTTGGCACTTCCCCAAGAGCATGGGTATAGGTATACTTCAAGAACTACCTGTACCACTCTTGGGCATATATCCAATGAACAATGTGTCTTCCTATAGAGACAAGTGTTCAACCATATCCACTATAAGTCTATTTATAATACCAAGAAAAATGAAACAGGTTAGAGGTCTCTCAACAGACACATAGATAAAGAAAATATGCTATGTTTTCAATGGAATATTAGTTTATAATACTCATGAAAATATGAAGTTCTCAGGTGAAAGGATAAAGCCAGAAAACAATTATATTGAGTGGTAATTCATACCCAGAAAGAAAAATATAGCAGAAACTCACTTAATGTGGATGTTATCCTTTAATTCTTTGATAATCAAGCTAAAATCCATGCACCCACAGTGGTTCAGTACAAAGCAAGGGACTTGGAGGAGGATTGGATAGCCATAGGAAAAAATAGAATAGAAAGTTATGAATTAACATCGGAAGAGAGACAATGAAAAGATATAACATGAAGGAGGAAGAGGAGGAGGAGGAGGGAAGATGGTTAGGGAGGTAATGTAAGAAGGAACAGCAAAACTAAGGAACATTTGAAAGGTTTTAAGAAAACCTAATAGAGCAAGAGTGGCCTAAAATAAATACATATATTAAGGTTATCCAAATGGAATCTTCAATTAATAGGAGAAAAATCGATAAAGGCCACTTCTTGTCAAATAAGGATCATAGTTCTGTGAATGTAGTCCATAGAGCTGTTGATCAATGTTGTTTCATCAGAACCCTAATCAATGCAGGATATTACCAAGGATATTGGTTGCTTTCCACAAACTGATGGTAATATTTTACATGAATACACAACTGATTAAACATGGAGAAGTCAAGTTTCCTACATAAAACATTTCACTTTTTTGTTTAGAGTTAAACAAAGATATTTTATATTATTCACAGTATTATAAAGGGTGTGGTTTGCCCAATTATTTCTCAGCCAGTTTATCATTTGTATGAGGGGAGACTATTGATTTGGGAGGATTAATTTTGTTTCTAGACAATTGGCTGTAGAGTTTTCAGGTATAATTTTTGAGGTTGCTTATTTATACTATGATATCATCTGCAAATAACAACACTTTCTCATTTTCCTTTTTATTTTGCATTCCCTTAATCTCCTTTAGATGCCTTATTGATCTGGGTAGAACTTTAAGTACTATATTGAATGAATAGAGAAAGAGTGGACAGCCTTGACTAGTTCGTGATTTGAGTGTAATTGCCTTAAGTATATCTCCATTTAGTTTGATGTTGACTATTGGCTTACTGTACACAGCTTTATGTTTAGATATTTGCCTTTTATTCCTGATTTCTCTTGTACCTTTAATATGATGGGTTCTTGGATGTTATCAAAAGCTTTTTCAGCATCTAATGAGATTGTGTGATTTTTTTTCTTTCAATTTGTTGATTACTGGATGGAATTTTTGGATATTGATCTACACTCTTCCTAGGATGAAGCCTGCTCGATCTTGATGGATGATGTCTTTGATGTGATCCTGGAATCAGTTTGCAATTTTTTTTAGTATTTTTGCATAAATGCTCATAAAAGAAATTATTCGGAACTTCTCTTTCTTTGTTGAGTCTTTGTGTGGTTTAGGTATCTGTGACAGTTTGTGTATGCTCAGCCCATGGAGTGGCACTATTAGAAGGTGTGGCCCTATTGGAATAGGTGTGTCACTGTGTGTGTGGGGGCTTTAAGACCCTCATCTTAGCTGCCTGGAAGTCAGTATTCTGCTATCTGCCTTCAGAACAAGAGGTGGAACTCTCAGATCTGCCTGCACCATGTCTGCCTGGATGTTGTCATGCTCCTGTCTTGATGATAATGGACTGAACCTCTGAACCTGCAAGCGAGCCCCAATTAAATGTTGCCCTTACAAGAGTTTCCTTGGTCATGGTGTCTGCTCACAGCAGTTAAACCCTAACTAAAACAAAAGTTGCTACTGGGAGTAGGGTATTGCTGTCATAGACCTGACCATGCTTTTGTTTGGAAGAATGTGGATTTAGGGACTTTGAATTTTATAAGCAGAGGAATGCTGAAATGAGGCTTAATGGGATATCTTAATAGGAATATGGAAGACTTTGTTACTGAGAGTGATTTGAATTGTGCAGACCTGACCCAAGACACTTTGGTGGAGAATTTCAACATTTGGCTTAGAGACTGTTTTTTTGTGGTATTTTGGTGAAGAATGTGGCTACTTTTGGTCCTTGTCTGAAGAGTCTGTCTGAGACTAAGGTGAAGAGACTTGGATTAATTGCAATGAAAAAAGAAGTCTCAGAAATGCTCATCACAGACTTGGTTCTTAGGCAGTGAAGGAGTTGGAAAACAGAAAGCTGGTGATAACGTTAGAACAATGGGCCATGTTCCAGCTCCAGCAGACAACAGAACTCAGCAGATTTAGTTATGTGGCTCTTCCTTTAGAGTCAAGAACAGAAGGGACTACTGGGACTATTGATTCTGGTTATCTAGAACTAAGAAATTAGTGGTGATTAAGAAGAGACCAGCATCACTAGGGTGAAATCTTCTGGTATTTGCTGAGATCACAAAGAAACTGTGTTTCAGAGACAACCAATGTTGTTTTACCTTGTACTACAACTGTACTTGGTAATGTGTAAGAGTCATCCAGGGGGTACTGGCTTTGAAGGTATAAAGGGGATAATATAAAGAAGTTGAAGCTTGGTACTATGAGAGGCCATGGAAGTGCATTGGTGAGGATGTAGCCTCATTTGCAGTTGATGGCCCAGGACTGAAGTGTTATGCAAAGAAGTTGATGCTTAGCACCATAAAGAGAACCTATGAGAGGGTATTGGTAAAGTATAATTGCAGCTGAGGACCCCATTGTATTGGAGATGCCAGTACCATGCGGATGAAGACCAAGAACAGCAGAGGCAGTGGAACAACCTGAGCTTAGAGTGCTAAAGAGGGCAGAGCTGGAGAATTGATGCCAGCCCTTTGGAAGAGTCCGAAAGATCATATGTGAAACAAGAAGCTGTAACATTGAAGTGACCTTGGAGACTCCAAATCTTCAAGAGTCGAGGGTTATCTGATGAATAAAGTTGTTAAGAGTGAGTGGATCCGCCAAGGAGAAAGAAGCTTATTGCAGTAAACAAAGCTGAAAAAGAAGTTGGAGATCTGAAGACCACTTTGACATAAGACATGGAGGTGCAGAATTTGGAGTTTTCTTAGCTGGTTTCTTGTCTTGCTTTGGGGATTACAGTTAAGTGACTGGATGAATTTCAGAAGAGACTTTGAGCTTTAGATTTTTAACATTGTTGAGACTGCTATAAACTATGGGGACTTTTGAAGTTTTACTAAATGTATTTTGTATTATGCTATGTTTAGATATGGTCTCTATAGACTCATGTGTTTGAACAAGTCTATGGGGACCCAGGAGTGGAATGTGATGATTTGTAAGTGCTCAGCCCAGGAAATGGCACTATTAGAGTGTGGCACTGTTGGGGTAGATATCTCACTGCAGGTGTGGGCATTAAGACCTTCATCCTAGCTGCTGCAAAGTTAGTATTCTGCTAGCAGCCTTCAGATGAAGATGTAGAACTTGCAGCTCCTTCTGCACCATGCCTGCCTGGATGTTGTCATGCTCTTGCTTTGATGATATTGGATTGAAACTCTGAACCTATAAGTCAGCTGCAATTAAATGTTGTCTTTACAAGAGTTGCCTTGGTCATGGTGCCTGTTCACAGCAGTAAAATCCTCACTAAAGACAGTATCAAAGTAACTGTGGCTTAGGGGAATGACTTAGGTAGTGTTCCTCCTGTTTCTATTTGGGGAATATTTGATAAGTATTTGTTGTGGTAGCTCTTGCATATATGTGGAATATGTCCTCCTAGCTGGGCTGCCTTTTCTTACCTCAGTAAGAGAGTAATCACCCAGTCTTACAAAGACTTGAAGTACCAGGGTAGCCAGATATGTATGAACCCCTACCAGATCTGAGGAGAAGGGAAGGGGAAGGGCAAAAGGTTTGTGAGAGGGGGTAATGAGGAGGGGTTACTGAGTGGTATGTAAAGAGAATAAGCAAAAACTAAAATTAATTTTTAAAATGTCTCTTTTAATATTTTATTTTTGGGGTATTTGATGGAAATTATTTTCGTTTCCACTGTCTTGACTTTACTGTGACAAAACAGTTATTGGTTCTCCACAAATCAGTGTAAAAAATTATTTTTCTTTCATTTTATATGTTAAGGTTAATTAATGTGGATGGTATGGGAATAGAGCCACACAGGTAAATCAATGGAATAGAGTTGGAGACCAAGAAATAAACCCACATACCTATGAAAACTTGATCTTTGACAAAGCTTTACAGTGGAAAAAGGAAATATCTTTTAAAAATGGTGCTGGTCTCACTATAGGTCGGCATGTAGAAGTGTGTAAATTGGTTTACATTTATCACCTTGTACAAAGCTCAAGTACATGTGTATCAAAGACCACATAATAAAACCAGATACCCTGAATCTAATAGAAGAGAAAGTGAGAAATACCTTCAAACATATTGGTACAGGGGAAATTATCCTGAACAAAACACCAGTGGCTCAAGCTCTAAGACAACAATTGATAAATGAGACCTCTTGAAACTGAAAATGTTCTGTAAGGCAAAGGACACGGTCAATATGACAAAGTAGTAACCTACAGAATAGAAAAAGATCTTCTTTAACATAGCATATGATAGAGGATTAATATACAAAATATACAAATAATTGAAGAAGTTAGACTCCAAAACCACAAATAACACAATTTAAACTGGGGTACAGAGTTAAAAAAAGAATTCTCAACAAAGGAATCTCGAATCACCAAGAAGCACTTAACAAAATGTTCAGCATCCTTAGTCATCAAGAAAT
The DNA here is from genome assembly GCA_036184795.1 of Tokudaia tokunoshimensis. Taxonomy (NCBI): domain Eukaryota; kingdom Metazoa; phylum Chordata; class Mammalia; order Rodentia; family Muridae; genus Tokudaia; species Tokudaia tokunoshimensis. The sequence goes on along the minus strand of BTHU01000007.1, from coordinate 4,540,125 downwards.
TGCAATGCAAAATGACCCTGAGATTCCACCTTACACTAATAAGAATGGTTAAGTTCAAAACTCCAGTGAGAGCACATGCTGCCAAAAAGGTGGAGAAAGAGCAACACTCCTCCATTGCTGTTGGTATTGCAAACTGATACAATCATTCTTGAATCAATCTGGTGGCATCTCAGAAAATTGGAAATAGTTCTACCTGAAGATCCAGATACCTGGTCCTGGGCATATAGCCAAAGAGTGCTATACCACACCACAAGGGCATGAGGTCTAATAAGTTCATAGGAGCCTCTTTTCAATAGCCAGATACTGTAAGCAACCAAGATGTCCCTCAACTGAAGAATGGATACAGAAAGTGTGGTTCATTGACAACAGCTATTAAAAAAATAAGGACATCATGAATTTTGCAAGAAAATGGATGGAATTATAAAATATCCTCCTGAGTGAGATAACCCATCCAAAAAGCCTGCATGGTATGTACTCACTGATAAGTGGACACTACACCAAAAGTACAGAATTCCCATGATACAACCCAAAGATGGGAAAAAGATTAAGAGGAAGGAAATCCCAAGTGAAGATGCTTCAATCACCCTTAAAAGGGATAAAAATAATCACATCAGATGGAGGGAAGGAAGAACCTTGGAGGGAGAGAAGAGAGGATGGAGGAAGCAGGACAGAATCATAAATGGGGGGAGATAGGAGGGAAGCCAGAAGGGCCAAGAATGAAGGGAAATATGAAGTTTCTGGGGGTGTGTGATAGGGAGTTGGGAGAAGCTCTAGAGAGTCCCAGAGATCTGGGATGTGGGAGGCACCTGGGACTTAATGTGGATGACTTTAGCCAAAACATTGAACAGTGGAGAGATGGAACCTGAAAAATCTACCTCCATTATGTAGAAACTGTTCACAGTGGAGAGATGGAGCCATCAAACCACCTTCAACATTTTTGACCCAGAATTATTCCTATCTAAACAAATTTAGGAATGAAAAATGGATCAGATATTGAAGGAAAGGCTGACAAGTAACAGATGCAACTAAGAATTGATCCCATGGGCAGGCACACAGACAGCCCTTGCCCTATTGTTGACACTATGGTGTTCTTGCTGACATGATCTGTCCTCTTGCAGACATGACTGTCCTCTGAGAAATTCTACCATCAGTTTACTGAGACAGAGATACTTATAGCCAAACATTAGACTGAGTTCAGGGACCCCTATGGAAGAGTTAGGGGAAAGAATGAAGGATTGAAAGGGAATGGCAGTTGTTCAGGAAGACAAAATATGTCTAGTATCCTGATCTGATAGCTCACAGAGATTAAGCCACCAACCAAATAGCATACATTGGCTGGTCTGAGGACACTGGAACATATACATATATATATGAATTGGATGCCTTGCTAGCCCCAGAGGGAGATGATACTCAGAAACCTGTAAAGATTGATGACCCAGAAAAGGGTCATGCCCCCAGGTAGTGGTACCATCTCAGAGGCAAATGGGAGGGGAGATGGGGAGAAGAACTCTGGGAGGGGCAACTAGGGAGCAAAATATGTGATCTGAATTAAAAAAATAATTTTTTAAAAGGAAGAAAAATGAAACAGAATGATTTGAAAATGTGAAATGTAGTGCTAATATTTGCAAAGAAATCTTAATTTTGCATTCACACTGTCTATAATTCATCACATCTAAAAAGATCAGAAGTTAATACCATCAGAACTGCAACTGGTCTCTAAGTAAAAAAAAGAAAAAAAAGAAAAAAAACCTACTAGTCAAACTTACTGATGGAAATCAGTAATAAAAATTTAGTGGAAAAGACTCAGAATTATCATATGGTTTCATGCACAGAGAATCAAGATTCCAAAATCTAACAGATGTCAACAGAAAAAAATATTAAGTTAGTACAAACAATGAAAGCTCATGCAATCATAGCTCAGACTATAATGTTTTCAAAAGATTTATTACATGTTTATTTATTTTGAGACCTGGATAAATACTAGGTGAGCTTCAAAAAGTTGGTTTCTTATATTCTGACCAAGCTCAAAATATAAGACTTGGTAAGAACATGTACCCACAAAGCTATTTTTGGTATGCCATATTATAGCCTTATATATGACCATTGGAGTGGTAGACAACTGGTAATATTCAGTTTAGTTGAAGAATCATATGAACTATGTTTTAAGTAAATTTTTGCTCCTCTAATGTCTTTTATTCCTGATTTGATGAAGTGTGTTTTTCTCTGATCTGAACAAAATAACATAGCACTTAGGAGCAAAGATTAGGCTTAAAATACTTGCACTGGAAGCTAAGATAGGGAAAATTTCCATAACCACCATGACCTTTCCTGTGGTGCTGTGGTAGACAGGGAGAAATGTGACCCAGACACTACAAAACACCAGCATGCTGAAAGCCAGGAACTTGGCCTCATTAAATACATCAGGCAGATTCCTGGACAGAAAAGCCATGAAGTAGCTACTAAAGGCCAAGACACCCAAGTAGGCCAGAGTGCCATGGAAGGCAAGAGATGAGCCCTTGTTGCATAGAATGATGATGTGTCCATGTTCAGAGTGAGCATCCATATCAACAAATGGAGGAGATGTACACAGCCATATACCAGAGAGAAGTACTTGTATCAGGGTACAAACTGGAATGATGAAATTCGGGGCCCATGATATCAGCATCCAGCGTGTCTTTCTCCTGGAGCAGTAATCTCGAAGGCCATAACTACAGTCATGCTTTTGGCCAACACCCTGGATAGAGCCACAGTGAACAGAAGTCCAAACGGGTTCTGCTGCAGGATACACGTGGCTGTGTTTGGAAGGCCGAGGAAGAGCAAAGGACAGAGGAAACAGAGGGTGAGAGTGATGAGCAGGGTGTAACTGAGAGATCTGTTATTGGCCTTGACTATTGGAGTGTCTCTGTGGTTTACAAAGACCCCAATAACAAGAGCTGTGAGTACAGAGAATCCTAGAGACACAATTGTGAGTCCCATTCCCAAGGGATCATTATAGGACAGAAATGTCACAGTTTTCTTGAGGCAGTGTCTCTTTTCTGCATTTGAATAATAAGTTTCTGGACACTTCACACACTGATCCATATCTGGAGGTAATGGAATTTGGTCATGAATGCATAGTCAAGTTTTTCCCTTACCCTAATATATTTTACAGTTACAAGTCATTGGATTGTTATTACAACCATGTTCTCTTGCTATTTTAGGTATAAATAAATAAGTTTTCTAAGGTGAATGATCCCATAGGATAAGATTTACACTCCTTTAATAAAACTTCATTAGCAAAAGCAAATTATGGAGGAAAGGCTATTTTTTCACATTACACCATATAAATAGATCACTGGTGAAACAAGGTAGGAACTCAAGGTAGGATATGGAGGCAAGAACTGTGGTTGAGTCCATGAGGGTGAGGTTTTACATAACCTTCCTGTACTTCAATGTGCAAGCTGCTTTATTATATAGCTCAGAATCACCTCTGAGGTTGCACCACACATAGTGCAGTAGTCCAGTCCAGAGGAATCACTAACCACAAATATGACCAAGAGCATTGCCCACACGTCAGTTCTTGAAGGTATTTTTCACCTGTGATTTCTTTTTGTCAAATAAATCTAGATTGTATCAAACTGACAATCAACACATCCAGGACACCACATTCTAAAAGCTCACTCATTTTAGTTGTATCTTCAACTATTCTCATGTTTTTCTTTTTACCCATTTTGTTTATATTTTTGTAATATAGTTGACATACTTTTCAGTCATAAGAATACAAAATTATACAGCAAAAATTAATTCAGTTCTTTCACCAGTTGTCATAAAATATTTCTTAATTTCAAAATGACTGTGTGAGTTCAATTTTAGGGAAGCTATGGTTGACTGATTATTTTTATAAAATGATGGTGTTCTCAGATGTAGGACCCATACTTATTTTTATTTGTAAGTTTCTTATTTTTGAAAAATCTTAATTCTCGTGTTGATCTTGATTGGGTACCACTAAATATTTTTTTCAAATTTCTTACATCTATTCATGCCACTTTCATTGTTTTAGCAGGAAGATATCACACATGCTAGTGTGAATATGTGGGTGTCAGAGTAAAGCAAACAGGACTTAATTCTCTCATCTACTTCATTCTTCTGAGATCAAATTCAGGCCAGTGTTCTGGGATGTAAGTTCCTTTACATATTAAGTAAACTTCATAGCTATTAAATTACTAAAGTATTAGAAACTTCAAAAGTAAAAGATTTTTTCATAAAAACTCATGTAATTGTTAGATTTAGGTTTTCTTTGTTCTTCTTGTACAGATTTGAAAGACTATATCTTCATGAATCAAATTCAAAGGTAAAAAAAAATATATAGCCCTGGTGTTATTAAATTTCAAATTTCATCCATGGTATAACTTTCAATATTTTTGTAAAGCTTTAAGTTTTAAAACCTAATTTAGTTTTACTTTTCATAAAACCTGTTGAGACTATACATTTACTTCTTTTATAGACAACTTTAATTTTATTTATCTTGTTTATCCTTTATTACACTTTCCTCTCAAAATAGTTACTATTTTCTCAGTATGTCTTTTAATGCTAATGTCACATTATTATATTATTCTATTCTGGTCCATTTTTAGTTTATTTTTGTGGTTGTATCATTTTAGCTTCTAATGAGTGTGTTGTACAGAGAATGCCAATTCACTCATTCATTACTGTCAATTGAACTGCAAGACAATCATTTACTTTGTATAGGATTTAAGATCTGTCTTGAAATATAGGTTTAACATATTGTACCATATTTCATCAGTAATTTATGTTTTGAGTGTCCCACATATTTATAGTTCTCTTTGTAAAACAATAAAACATGAGATTGGTATAGGTGTAAACAGACTCTTCATTCCATTCCATCCTTCCAAATGAAAATATTTCTGTAGTCTAAATCTTACACTATAGTGATGAAAGTATTTTGAGGTAACATGTGATACATTACTTCTATATCCACATAAAACTCATAAATGTTCTTTAGTCTTCATAGAGCAATTAACCGAAGTTAACAATTGGGAAGGCTCTATGTTCAGTCTCAATATGTTCCACAGAGAGAACATATGTCTACTTTGCTTATTGTGAAATAATAGAAATTAATAAATTAATAAATAAAAATTAAAATTATCATGTCCCATTCAGAAATTAGATACTTTTAATGCTAGGAATATATGCAAAATAAAATTTATTTTATGCAAAATACTTAATGAATAAGCAAATAGTCTTTTTTATTATTAAATATAATCTTCATTTACATTTCAAGTGGTACAACTTTTCCCGGGTTCCCTTCTCCCCAAAAGCCCCAACCCCTCCTCCCACTCCCTGCCTCCAAGTATATGCCCCTCCACCTGACCAACTCCCACCTTCCCCCTCCCTCAATTTCCCCTTGTTGGGGCATCTATTTAGCCTTCACCTGTCCAAGGACCACTCCTGCCACTGATGCCTGACAATGCATTCCTCTGCCACAACTGTGGCTGGAACCATGTGTTGATTGATGGTTTAGTACCTGGGAGTCTTGGTGTGTCTGTGTGGCCAACATCATTGTTCTTCCTCTTGGGCTGTAAACCCCTTCAGCTCCACCGGACCACCCTCCAAATCCTCCATTGGGAACCCCATTCCCAGACCAGTGGTTGGCTGTTAGCATCTGCTTCTGTATGTGTAAGGCTCTGGCAGGGCCCCTCCGAAGAAAACCATGACATGCGCCTTTTGATATGCGCTTCTTTTCACCAAAAGTAGTGTTGGGGTTTGGTGACTGTTTATAGGGTGAATCCCCAGGTAGGGCAGTCTCTCGGTGACCTTTACTTCAGTCTCTGCTCCACACTTGGCCTCCATTATTGTTCCTGTAAGTATATTGTTCCCTTTCTCAGAGGAACACAAGCACCCCCACTTCAGTCCTCTTTCTTCTTGAGTTTCCTGTGGTCTGTGAATTGTAACTTGTTTATTTTGAGCTTTTGGGCTAACATCCACTTATCAGTGAGTGCAAACTTTGTGCATTGTTTTGTGATTGGGTTACCTCGCTCAAGATGACACTTTCTAGTTCCATCCATTTGCCTAAGAATTTCATGAATTCATTGTTTTTAATAGCTGAATAGTACTCCACTGTGTATATATACCACAGTTTCTGTATCCATTATTCAGTTGAAGGACATCTGGGTTCTTTCCAGCTTCTGGCTATTATGAATAAGGCAGCTATGAACATAGTGGAGCATGTGTCCTTATGTGTAGGAGCATCTTCTGGGTACATACCCAGGAGTGGTATGCCTGGGTCCTCAGGTAGTACTATGCCTAATATTCTGAGGAATCACCCAACTGATTTCCAGAGTGGTTTTACCAGCTTGCAATCCCACTAAAAATGGAGAAGTCTTCCTCTTTCCCCACATCATTTCCAGCATCTGCTGTCCCCTGATTTTTTCATTTAGCCATTCTGACTGGTGTGAGATAGAATCTCAGTGTTGTTTTGATTTGCATTTCCCTGATAACTAAGGATGCTGAACATTTCTTTAGGTGCTTTAGAGCCATTTGAGTTTCCTCTCTTCAGAATTCCCTGTTTAGCTCTGTACCCCCTTTTTTAATAGGGTTATTTGACTCTCTGGAGTCTAACTTCTTGAGTTCTTTGTATACCTTGGATATTAGTCCTCTATCAGAAATAGGATTGGTAAAGATATTTTCCCAATTTGTTGGTTGCCATTGACCTACTGACCATGTCCTTTGCCTTATAAAAGCTTTGCAGTTTCATGAGGTCCCATTTGTCGATTCTTGTTCTTAGGGCATAAGCCATTAGTGTTCTGTTCAGGAACTTTTCCCCTGTGCCCATGTGTTCAAGATTCTTCCCCACTTTCTCCTCTATAAGCTTCAGTGTGTCTGGTTTTATGTGTACATCCTTGATCCACTTGGACCTTAGCTTTGTACAAGGAGATAAGAATGGGTCGATTTGCATTTTTCTGCATGCTGATGGTCAATTGATCCAGCACCATTTGTTAAAAATGCTGTCTTTTTCCCACTGGATGTTTTTAGCTCCTTGTCAAATATCAAGTGTGTTTGTGTGTTCTTTTCTGGGTCTTCAACTCTATTCCATTGATTTTCCTGCTTGTCACCATACCAATATCATACAGTTTTTATCACTATTACTCTATAGTAGAGCTTGAGGTCAGGGATAGTGATTCCCCCAGGAGATCTTTTGGTGTGGAGAATAGTTTTTGCTATCCTGGGTTTCTTGTTATTCCAGATGAATTTGATAATTGCTCTTTCTAGATCTATGAAGAATTGATTTGGGATTTTGATGGGAATTGCATTGAATCTGTAGATTGCTTTCGGCAAGATGGCCATTTTTTACTATATTGATCCTGTCAGTCCATGAACATGGGAGATCTTTCCATCTTCTTAGATCTTTGATTTCTTTCTTCAGAAGCTTGAAGTTTTTGTCATACAGATGTTTTACTTGTTTCGTTAGGGTCATACCAAGGTATGAAATATTATTTGGGACTATTGTGAAGGGTGTCATTTCCCTAATTTCTTTCTCAGCTTGTTTATCCTTTGAGTAAAGGAAGGCTACTGATTTGCTTGAGTTAATTTTACATCCAGCCATTTTGCTGAAGTTGTTTATTAGCTTTAGGAGTTCTCTGGTAGAAGTTTTAAGGTCGCTTAAGTATATGATAATATCATCTGGAAATAGTGATATTTTGACTTTTTCTTTTCCTATTTGTATACCTTTGACCTCTTTTTGTTGTCTGATTGCTCTGGCTAGAACTTCAAGTACTATATTGAATAGATAGGGAGAGAGTGGGCAGCCTTGTCTGGTGCCCAATTTTAGCGGGATTGCTTCAAGTTTCTCTCTGTTTAATTTGATGTTGGCTACTGGTTTGCAGTATATTGCTTTAACTCTGTTCAGGTATGGACCTTGGATTCCTGCTCTCTCCAAGACTTTTATCATAAAGGGATGCTGGATTTTGTCAAAAGCTTTTCAGCATCTAATGAAATGACCATGTGGTTTTTTTCATTGAGTTTGTTTATGTAGTGGATTATGTTGATGAATTTCCATATATTGAACCATCCCTGCATCCCTGGGATGAAGCCTACCTGATCATGGTGAATTATAGTTTTGATGTATTCTTGAATTTGGTTGGCCAGAATTTTGTTGAGTATTTTTGCATCGATGTTCATGAGGGAGATTGTTCTGAAGTTCTCCTTCCTTGTTTGGTCTTTGTTTGGTTTTGGTATAAGCGTTATTGTGGCTTCATAGAATGAGTTGGGTAGTGTTCCTTGAGTTTGAAGAGTATCAGTATTAGCTCTTCTTTGAAGAGCTGATAGAATTCACCACTAAACCCATCTGGCCCTGGACTCTTTTATTGATGGGAGACTATTAATGACTGCTTCTATTTCCTCAGAACTTTTGGGACTATTTAGATATTTTTTTTCTTAGTACAACATGAGTTCATTAGCTCAGAGTGCTTCAGGTCAGAAAGTTAGCGTGGCTCTCACTGGGCTAAGAATGTCAGCGGTGTTTCTTTTGGGATTTCTTGGGAAAGATCCTGTGTCCCTTTGTAGCCTCTAGGAAGGCTTGGACCCATTAGTGTGTGGCTCGTCTCTCGCCTTCATCTTGATAATCACGTCTCACTGGAACATCCTGTTCTCTGGGAGTACAACCTGCGCGCACTCTCCCCTTTTGAGGATCAATGTATCTTGACTGAGGGTGCCAACCATGGAAGATAACCTACTCACAGGCTCTAGGCATGGATGTCATTATAAGGGGAAAGAAGAGAGTACTCTACAATAAGTACCTCTTGGAAAAAGATGGCTGCATTCAGTTCAATTTGTAGTGATGAAAGTTGTCCATTTTGTCCAGATTTTCAAACTTTGATGATTATAAGTTCTTGTAGTAGGATCTGATAATTTTCTGAATTTCCACAGTTTTGGTTGTTATGTCTCCTTTTTCATTAATGATGTTGTTAATTTGGGTGGAGCTTCTTCGCCCTCTGGTTATTCTGTCTAAGGATTTATCTATCTTGTTGATTTTCTCAAAGAACCAGCTCCTGGTTTTGTTGATTCTTTGTATAGTTCTTTTTGTTTCTATTTGGTTGATTTCAGCCCTGAGTTTGATTAGTTCCTGCCATCTACTCCTCTTGGATGTAATTGCTTTTTTTTGTTCTAGAGTTTTCAAGTGCTCTGTCAAGCTGTTAGTGTAGGCTCTCTCCATTTTCTTTTTGGAAGCACTCAGAGCTATGAGTTTTCCTCTTAGCACTGCTTTCATTGTGTCCCATAAGTTTTGGTATGATGTGTCTTCATTTTCATTGAATTCTAAAAAGTCTTTAATTTCTTTATTTCTTCTTTGACCAAGCTATCGTTGAGAAGCGCATTGTTCAAAGTCCACATGTATGTGTGTTTTCCATTGTTTTTCTTTGTGCTTAAGACTAGTCTTAGTCCGTGGTGATCTGATAAGGTGCATGGAATAATTTCAATATTTCTGTATCTGTTGAGGCCTGTTTTGTGACCAATTATATGGTTGGTTTTGGAGAAAGTGCCATGAGGTGCCATGAGGTCCTTTAGGGTAGAATGTTCTATATAGATATCTGTTAGATCCATTTGGTCCATAACTTCAGTTAGTTTCACTGTAACTCTGTTTAGTTTCTGTTTCCATGATTTGTCCATTGTTGAGAGTGGGGTGTTGAATTCTCCCACTATTATTGTGTGGGGTGCAATGTGTGCTTTGAGCTTTAGTAAAGTTTATTTTATGAATATGGTTGCCCTTGCATTGGGAGCATAGATGTTCAGAATTGAGAGCTCATCTTTGTAGACTTTTCCTTTGACCAGAATGAAGTGACCCTCCTTATCTTTTTTTGACAACTTTTGGTTGAAAGTCAATTTTATCTGATATAAGAATGGCTACTCCAGCTGGTTTCTTGAAATCATTTGTTTGGAAAATTGTTTTCCAACCTTTGACTCTGAAGTAGTGACTGTTTTTGTTACTTAGGTGGGTTTCTTGTATGTAGCAAAATGTTGGGTCCTGCTTATATATCCAGTCTGTTAGTCTATTTCTTTTTATTGGGAAATCGAGACCATAGATGTTAAGAGATATTAAGGAAAAGTGATTGTTGCTTACTGTTATCTTCTTTGTTAAAGGTGAATTTCTGTTTGTGTAGCTATCTTCATTTGGGTTTGTTGAAAGATTACTTTATTGCTTTTTAAATGGTGGGCTTTCCCACCTTGTGTTTGTATTTTCCACCCATTATCCTTTGTAGAGCCAGATTGTGGAAAGATATTGTGTAAATTTGCTTTTGTCATGGAATGTCTTGTTGTCTCTGTCTGTGGTAATTGAAAGTTTTGCTGGGTATAGCAGTCTAGGCTGACATTTATGTTCTCTTAGTGTCTGTATGACATCTGCCCAGGATCTTCTGTCTTTCATAGTTTCTGGTGAGAAGTCTGGTGTAATTCTGATAGGTCTGACTTTATATGTTACTTGACCTTTATCCCTTACTGCTTTTAATATTCTTTCTTTGTTTATTGCATTTTGTGTTTTGATTATTATGTGGCAGGAGGAATTTCTGCTCTGGTCCAGTCTGTTTGGAGTTCTGTAGGCTTCTTGTATGTTCATGGGCATCTCTTTCTTTAGGTTTGGGAAGTTTTCTTCTATAATTTTGTTGAAGATAGTTACTGGCCCTTTAAGAGGTAAATCCTTGCTCTCTTCTATACCTATAATCCTAAGGTTGGGTCTTCTCATTGTGTTCTGGATTTCCTGGATGTTTTGGGTTACAAGCCTTTTGCATTTTGCATTTTCTTTGACTGTTGAGTCAATGTTTTCTATGGAATCTTCAGCATCCGAGATTCTTTCTTCTATCTCTTGTATTCTATTCTTGATGCTTCCATCTATGACTCCAGAATTCTTTCCAAGGTTTTCTATCTCCAGAGATGTCTCACTTTGTGATTCCTTTATAGCTTCTACTTCCATTTTTTAGATCGTTGATAGTTTTGTTCAGTTCATTTATTTGTTTGTTTGTATTTTCCTGAAATTCTTTAAGGGATTTTTGTGTTTCCTCTTTAAGGGCTTCCACCTGTTGACCCATGTTCTCCTATGTTTCTTTTAGGGATTTTTGTGATTCCTCTTTAAGGGCTTCTGCATATTGACCCATGTTCTCCCATAGTTCCCTATGGGATTTTTGTGTTGCCTCTTTAAGGGTTTTTACCTGTTGACCCATGTTCTCCCATATTTCTTTAAGGGATTTTTGTGTTTCCTCTTTAAGGGCTTCTACCTGTTGACACATGTTCTCATGTATTTCTTTAAGGGAGTTATTTATGTCCTTCTTGAATTACTCTAACAGCATCTTGAGATGTGATTTTAAATCCAACTCTTGCTTTTCCGATGTGATGGAGTATCCAGGATTTGCTGTTGTGGGAGAACTGGGTTCTGATGGTGTCAGGTTGCCTTGGTTTCTGTTGGTAATGGTCTTGCATTTGCCTTAGCCATATATTTATCTCCAGTTTTAGCTGGTCTTGCTGTCTCTGTCTGTGACTTCTCTGTTCTACAAGCCTGTGGATCTGTACTACTGGGATTCCCATTCTGTCAAATGCCTTGCATACAGCTAGTTTTCCAGGAAGTATCAAGAAATGGGGTCTCACTGTGGCAGACTTGGAAAGGTTTGAATGTCCTGCAAACTGTTGGTTGTTGAATGCCCTGCTCCTGCTGGATCTCAGGAAATGTGGGCTTCCCCCCTGCAGACCTGGCACAGGCCGAACGCCCCGCTGCTGCTGGATCTCCAGAAAGTACCAGGTAATGTGACCTTCTCCAGTGGCAGACCTAGCACAGGTCGAATGCCCTGCTGCTGCTGGCAGGATCTCTAGAAAGCACCAGGAAATGGGGTTTCCCCCCGTGGCAGACCTAGCACAGGTCTACATGTTGGAATGAATGGGACCGGCAGCAGAGGAGGGAGGGGTAGCAAATAGTCTTTTTTTCTATCAACAATAATGTTAGGAAATCCTCTCTAGTTACCTTTCTGATTCAACATGACTTATTCCCCTGCTCATAGGATTTTCCTTTTGACCCTCTTATGTTTACTGAACTTATTATTATGACAGTTTCCCAATTTTGCCCAACTTTGCCTGGAACTAGGTATACTTTAATTCAATGTACTGTGATATGATCCCAAGTGTGTACATCAGAATTTGGCATATTTACTTCAACAATATTAGATGCACCCAACCAATGGTGGAACTAAAGGTGGTCTTGTGACAGGTTCTCATTTTAAAAGCTGTCAAAGGACTTTCTCCATATTTATATTTTCTTTCTGATAGCTTTTTTGGGGTTTTGTTGTTGTTGTTATTCCAAATTGTTTTATTGGATATTTTCTTTATTTACATTTCAAATTTTGCCTTTTCCCAGTTTCCACCCCCATCCTAGGAAACCCCCTATCCCATCTCCTCTCCCCCTGCTTCTATGAGGGTGTTCCTCTACCTACCCGCCAACCCACTCCCACCTCCCCACCCTCAATTCCTCTACACTGGGGCATCTATTGAGCCTTCATAGGACCAAGGACCTCTCCTCCCATTGATGCTTGACAAGGTCATCCTCTGCTACATATGCAGTTGGAGCCATGTGTTCTCCTTGTTTGGTGGCTTCTCTCTAAAAGTTTTAATGAGGATATTCATGTACTATTGGCATTTGGGAATTAAGGTGTTAATGATTAATATCATATACTATAAACTTTGTGAACACTGTCGATGTTCACAGTTATAATAAGTATTTCAGATGTTATATAATTATACTTTCAAGTTCATTAGTAGATATGCAAAAATTAAATTTTAAAGCATTAATTATTCATGAAAATATATGACTAAGTTTAAAAATGCTATACAAAATATGGATTTTGTTTTCAGTTGCATCCCATAAATCTCTGAATGTCTCTGTCTTGTGAACTTTTCACATTAATCTAAGTTAATTGTATAAGCAATTATTTCATATGTATTCATTATTCTGAAGAAGACTTTGCAACAAAATCTTATAATAGAGCTAATTTAGACACTTAATAATTCTGTACAACAATGACAAATCAAAAAAATAAATCCCACTTGGGAAAGGAAACACATTATCCTGACACTCTCTATAAAATAAGCTTATGAGGGAATTATCATAATGAAGCTGAAAATAAGACATTTTAACAAATCATAAGTGTGATTGATCCATACAGTGGGCTGTATGGACAGCCCACAGATTCCTGTGAGAGGCCTGCCACAAAAGGACCATTAAGGTTAACTCCTCTGCCAATACCTACTATAACGGGAACATCTAGGGACCAAAGCCAACCAGATGGATAAAGGCCCTCAAAAGAACACAATCAACAAAAGCCAAGACAATAGGTAGCCTACAAAGCACAGCTACCCTACTACAGCAAGCCCTGGATATCCTAACACAATGGAAGAACAAGAAAATGACTCCTCACCCAATCTTATAAAGTTGATAGAGGCCTTTAAAGAGGAAAAGAATAAATCCCTTTAAGAATACAAGAAAATACAATCAAGGATGTAGAGGTCTTTAAAGAGGAAACAAATAAATTTCTTAAAGATACAAAGGAAAATATAATAAAGTGGATGAAGGAAATAAATAAATGTGCAAGACCTAAAAGTGGAAATAGAAGCAATAAAGAAGAGGTAAACTGAGAGAATCCTGTAGATTGAAAACCTAGGGAAGAGACCTGGAACAACAAATGCAAGCATTACTAGCATAATACAGGAGATGAATCTCAGGCATAGAAGATAGAATTAAAAAAAATGATACATCACTCAAAGAAAATGATAAATCAAAAAGATTCTTGACACAAAACACTCAGGAAATCTGAGATTCCATGAAAAGACCTAACCTAAGAATAATAGGATTGGAAGAAGGTAAAGAATCCCAGCTCCAAGGCTCAGCAAATATTCTCAATAAAATTAAAGAAGAAATCTTTCCCAATGGAAAGACAGAGAAGTTAACCCACAGGTGCTAAGCTAGACTACAACATACTGCAAAACTCTAAAGTACTATAGATGGAAAATACAAGATAACAAGAAGACAAATTCAAATTTAATCAAAAATACTACAGAAAGTACTAGAAGGACAACTTGAAACCAAGAAGGATAAGTTCAACCAAATAAGTACTTCCATATAATCAAAAACAAGAAAATTACACACAAACACACACACACACCACCACCACCATCACCACCACCACTGCCACCGCCACCGCTGCTGCTGCCATCAACATCAAAATAACAGGAATTAACAATCACTGATAAGTAATATCGCTCAACATCACTGGACTCAATTCCCCTCTAAAGACACACAGCCTAACAGAATGGCAGAAGCACACCTCAGCAAATAACATACATGTTACCTTGGAGTAAGAGCTAGGAAAAAGTTTTCCAAGCAAACAGACACAAGAAACAAGCTAGAGTAACCACTGTAATATCTAAGAAAATAGATTTTTAAGGAAAATTAATCAAAGGAGGCAGGGAAGGAGACTCCATACTCATCAGAAAAAAACTTCCATGAGGCCCCCAACCAAAACAGCATTCATATTTTCCGTTGTAACATTGTTAAAGCTTAAATCACACATTGACCTCCACACACTAATAGTGGGAGACTTCAATAACCAGCTCTCTACAAGAGACAAGTCATCAAGAAAAAAACTACTCAGAGCAATAACAAAACAAACAGATAGAAATGGAAATCAAATGGAACTAACAGATCCTACAGGATACTTTACTCAAACACAAAAGATTATATCTGCTTCTAAGCACCTCATGGATCCTTTTCCAAATTGATCATTTATTCTATCACAAAGGAAGCCTCAACAAATTCAAGAAAATTGAAATAATGCCTTGTATTTTATCACAACACCAAGGATTAAAGTTTGACTTCAACAACAATAGAAACACCAAAAAGAACATGTACTTGTGGAAATTGAACAACTCTCTGCTAAATGATCTCTTGGTGAGGGAAGAAAGAAAGACAAAAATTAAAGATTTTCTAGAAATCAATGGAAAGGAAGGCACAGCATAAACAAATTTACAGCACACAATGAAAGTAGTGCTAAAAGGAAATTTCATAGCATTAAGTTCCTTCATAAAAAAATTATAAAGTTCTTATAAAAATAATTTAAAGGTACCCCAGATACTTCAAGGGAAAAAATGTGTCAAGCAGACCAAGGAAGGGTAGAAGGCAGGAAATAATCAAAATCAGAGCAAAAATCAATTATTGTGAGAAACAAAGAAATCAAAACAAGGAATTAGCAAAACAAAGAGCTGATTCTTTGAGAAATTCAACAAGATTGACAAACCATTGGCCAAAATAACCAAAACACAGAGTGACATTATCCAAACAAAGTCAGAAATGAAAAGGAAGAAAAAAAATGAGGAAATGCGAAGAATCCATGAAATTGGAAAACTTAACAAAATAGATAATTTTCTAGAGAGATATCACTTACCAAAGATAAATCCAGATCAGATAATTTCTTTAAAAGTACCATGACCCAAAGAAATAGAAGCAGTCATCAAAAGTCTCCCAACCTAAAAAGGCCAAGGGTCATATTGTTTGAGAGCAGCATTTTACCAGATCTTCAAGAAAAGCTAATACCAATGCTCCTCAACTTTTCCATAAGAGAGAGACACAGATTCCACTGAGAAACTCATTATATGAAGCCACAGGCACCCTGATACCTGAACCACATAAACATTCAACAAAAAAGAGAAGTTCAGAGTCATTTCTCCTATGAACATTGATGCAAAATTAGTTAATAAAATACTTGTAAACCAATTCCAGCAACACAGCAAAAATATCATCCATCATGATCCAATAAGTTTCATCCCAGGAATGAATGAATGGTTCACTGTATGAAAGTCCATCAGCATAATGGACCATTTAAACAAACCGAAAGAAAAAATTTACATGTTCATCACATTAGATGCTGAACAACCCTTTGACAAATTCCAATACACTTTCAAATTAAAAGTATTAGAGACAGCAGGAATATAAGGCACATACCTAAACATAACCAAAAGCAATATACAGCAAGCCAATAGCCTACATCAAATAAAATGGAGAGAAATTTAAACAAAATCCACTAAAATCAGAGGTAAGACATGGCTGCCTACTATCTGTCTATAAAATGTAATACTTGAAGATCTAGCAATAGCAATAAGACAACTAAAGGAGTTCAAGGTGATACAAACTGGAAAGAAAGAAGTCAACATATGGCTATTTGCAGAAGATAAGTAAACCCAAAAATTCTATTAAAGAAGTGCTAGAGCTAAAAAAAATACAATTCAGCAAAGTGGCTGGATACATAATTAACTCAAAGAAATCAGCAACCCTACTTTATACAAATGATAAATGGACAGAAAATGAAATGAGAAAACCTCCAACACAAGGATGGAAACTACACCATAGAAAGAGCAAGAAAATAATCTTCTATTAATAAACCAAAAGGAAGATAGCCACATAAACATAATTCTGCCTCTAACAACAAAAATAACAAGAAGCAACAATCACTTCTCCTTAATATCCCTTAATATCAATGAACTCAATTTCCCAATAAAAATACTTAGACTAAGAGACTGGATAAATAAACAGGACCCAATGCTATGCTGCATACAAGAAACCCACCCCAGTGATAAAAACAAGCACTACCTCAAAGTAAAAGGCTGGAAAATAATTTTCCAAGCAAATGGTCACAAGAAACAAGCTGGTGTAGCCATTCTAATATTGAATACAATTGACTTTCAACCTAAAGTTATCAAAAAGCATAAGGAAGGGCACTTTATACTCATCAAAGGAAAAATCTACAAAGAAGATCTCTCAATTCTGAACATCTATGCTGCAAATGCAAGAGCTCCCACATTCATAAAAGAAACTTTATTAAAACTCAGACGCACACTGTACTTCACACAATAATGGTGAGAAAATTCCAGCACCCCACTCTCAACAATAAACAGAACATGGAAAGAGAAATTAAACAGGGACAGAGTGAAATTAAAAGAAATTATGAACCAAATGGATTTAACAGATATTTATAGAACATTTTACCCTAAAACAAAGCAATATACCTTCTTCTCAGCACATCATGGTACCGTCTCCAAAATTAACCATATAATCAGTCACAAAACAGGCCTCAACTGATACATGAAAATTTAAATAATCCCATACCTCCACAATGGATTAAGACTGATCTTCAATAACAACAAAAACAATAGAAAGTCCACATATACTTGGAAGCTGTACAACACTTTATTCAATGATAACTTGGTCAAGGAAAAAATAAAGAAAGAAGTTACAGACTTTAGAATTTAATGAAAATGAAGCCACAACATACCCAAACTTATGGGAAACAATGAAAGCATGGCTAAGAGGAAAACTCATAGCTCTGAGTGCTTCCAAAAAGAAACTGGAGAGAGCACACCAGCAGCTTAACAGCACACCTGAAAGTCTAGAACAAAAAGAAGCAAATACACACAAGAGGAGTAGATGGCAGGAAATAATCAAACTCAGGGCTGAAATCAATCAAGTAGAAACAAAAAGAACTATACAAAGAATCAACCAGCTGCCACCTGGTCCTTTCTGCTGGAGCAGACTCTTGGCTGGTGTGCTCCAGTGAAGACACCAACTCCTGGTCCATCCTAGAGAACCTGCTGCACTCAGAGAACTTGGTAATTCCCCCCTCCCACCTCCGGAGCTCCAGAACTGCTCCTAGGAGCCCAGCAGACTCTTGACCCATCAACCACAAAAACCCCTGCCCTCCCGAATACCACTCCCCTTCCGTTCCTTATGCCCCTTCCACCGCCCAGTCCTTTCTGCTGGAGCAGACTCTTGGCTGGTCTGTTCCAGTGAAGACACAATCTCCTGATCAATACTAGAGAACCTGCTGTACTCAGAGCAGTAGAGAAACCGCTGCACTCAGAGCAGTTGACCCAAATGTCTGAAGACCTCCGAGGAGATCTATTGTAGCCAGGGCAACAGACCAGAACCCTTTCTGCCCGTATGAAGAGCCCCCTGTCGGAAGGCCCCACAGGTGACCTGCTACAGCCAGGCCTAAAAGCCTACCAGGGGAACTGAAGCAACCCAGGGTCAAAAGAGGAAGACTCCAGATAATCACCTAGACCAACGAACACCTGGGTTATCCAGATGGTGAAAGGCAAGTGTAAGACCATAAACAACAGAAGCCAATAAATGTGGGCATCATCAGAACCCAGTTCTCCTACCATAGTAAGCCCTGAATATAACAACATACCTGAAAATCAGAAAGCTGACCTAAAATCCTATCTCATGAAGATAATGGAGTCCCTTAAGAAGGATATCAAATACTCAATGAAAAAAAAATGCAGGAATACACAGGTACACAGGTGAAGGAAGTGAATAAATTGATTCAAGAGGTAACAGTGGAAGTAGAAACAATAAAGAAAACAAAAATGGAGGCAAATCTCGATATGGAAAACCTAGGAAAAAGGTCAGGAATTACAGATGTAAGTATCTCCAACAGAATACAAGAGATAGAAGAGAGAATCTCAGGTGTAGAAGATACTGTAGAAGAGATGGACACAACAGACAAAGAAAATGCAAAATGCAAAAATTTCTGACCCAAAACATACAGGAAATCCAAGACCCAATAAGAAGACCAAACCTAAGGATTATAGCGAGGACTCCCAGCTTAAAGGGTCAGTAATATCTTCAACAAAATTATACAAGAAAACTTCCCTAACCTAAAGAAAGAAATGACCATGAACATACAAGAAGCCTACAGAACTCCAAATAGGCTGGACCAGAACAGAAATTCCTCCTGTCACATAATAATCAAAACACCAAATGTACTAAACAAAGAAAGAATATTAAAAGCGGTAAGGGAAAAGGTTAAGTAACATATAAAGGCAGACCTATAAGAATTACACCAGACTTCTCACCAGAAACTATGAAAGCTAGAAGATCCTGGACAGATGTCATACAGACCATAAGAACATAAATGCCAGCCCAGGCTACTATACACAGCAAAACTCTAAATTATCATAGATGGAGAAAACAAGATATTCCATGACAAAACCAAATTTACACAATATATTTCTACAAACCCAGCTCTATAAAGGATCATGGGTGGAAAATACCAATACAAGACGGGGAAACTATACTCTAGAAAATGCATGAAGGTAATCTTTCAAAAAACCCAAATGAAGATAGTCACACAAACATAATTCCACCTTTAACATCAAAAATAACAGGAAGTAACACTCACTTTTCCTTAATAGCTTTTAACATCAATGGACTCATTCCCTAATGAAAAGACATCAAATAACAGACTGGATACATAAACAGGACCCAACATTTTGCTGCATAAAAGAAACCCACCTCAGTGACAAAGAGAGTCACTACCTCAGAGTCAAAGGTTGGAAAACAATTTTCCAAGCAACTGGTCCCAAGAGACAAGCTGGAGTGGCAAATATTACATCAGATAAAGTTGACTTTCAACCAATAGGTGTCAAAAAAGATAAGGAAGGACACTTCATACTGGTCAAAGGAAAAAATCTACCGAGATGAACTTTCAATTCTGAACATATATGCTCCAAATGCAAGGACACCCACATTCAGAAAAGAAACTCTACTAAAGCTCAAAGAACACAATAATAGTGGGAGACTTCAGTACCCCATTCTCAGTAATGGACAAATCATGGAAACAGAAACTAAACAGAGACAGAATGAATCTTACAGAAGTTATGAACCAAATGGATCTAACAGATATTTATAGATCATTTCATCCTAAAGCAAAAGAATATACCTTCTTCTCAGCATCTCATGGTACCTTCTCCAAAATTGACCATTTAATTGGTCACAAAACACACCTCAAAAGATACAGGTATATTAAAATAGTTCCATGCACCCTATCAGATCACCACAGTATAAGGCTGGTCTTAAGTTCCAACAAAAAAAATGGAAAACACATACACACATGGAAGCTGCACAATGCTTTATTCAATGATTACTTGGTCAAAGAAGATATAAAGAAAGAAATTAAAGACTTTTTAGAATTTAATGAAAATGAAGACACATCATACCAAAACTTAATGGAACACAATGTAAGGAGTGCTAAGAGGAAAACTCATAGCTCTAAGTGCCTCCAAAAAGAAAATAGAGAGAACTTACACTAATATCTTGACAACAAAGCTGAAAACTCTAAAACAAAAAGAAGCAAATGCACCCAAGAGGAGTAGACGGCAGGAAATAATCCAACTCAGGGCGGAAATCAACCAAATAGATACAAAAAGAACTATACAAAGAATCAACAGAACCAGGAGCTGGTTCTTTGAGAAAATCAACAAGATAAACCCTTAACCAAACTAACCAGAGGGCACAGAGACATTACATAAATTAATAAAATCAGAAATGAAAACGGAGACATACAACATAAACTGTGGAAATTCAAAAAAAATCATCAGATCCTACTACAAAAGCTTACATTCAACAAAATTGAAAAATTTGAATGAAATGGACAAGTTTCTAGACACATACCAGGTGACAAAGTTAAAGCAGGATCAGATAAACCACCTAAATTGTCCCATAAGCCCTGAGGAAATAGAAGCAATCATTAACAGTTCCCCAACTAAAAAAAGCCAAGAACCAGATTGGTTTAGTGGAAAATTCGATCAGATCTTCAAAGTAAATGTAACACCAATACTCTTCAAACTATTATGCAAAATACAAACAAAAGGAACAATATGCAATTCATTCTATTAAGCCACAATTACACTTATACCTAAAGCAAACAAAGACCTAACAAGGAAAGAGAACTTTAGACCAATTTCCATTATGAACATTGATGCAAAACTACTCAATAAAATTCTGACCAACCAAGTCCAAGAAGACATCAAAATGATCGCTCACCACGATCAAGTAGGCTTCATCCCAGGAAGGCAGGGATGTTTCAATATATGGAAATGCATCAATGAAATCCACTACATAAGCAAATTCAAAAAAAACACATGAACATTTCATTAGTTGCTGAAAAAGCATTTGAAAAATTCAGCATCCCTTCATGTTAAAAGTCTTGCAAAGATCAGGAATTCAAGGCCCATACCTAAACATAGTAAAAGCAATATACAGCAAACCAGTAGCCAACATCGAACTAAATGGAGAGAAACTTGAAGCAATCTAACTAAAACCGGACAAGGCTCCCAACTCTCTCCTTGTCAATTCAATATAGTACTTGAAGTTCTAGCTAGAGCAAATAGACAATAAAAAGAGATCAAATGTATACAATTTGGAAAGGAAAAAGTCAAAATATCACTATTTGTAGATGATATGATTGTATTCTTAAGTGACCCCAAAAATTCCACCAGAGAACTCCTAAACCTGATAAACAACTTCAGCAAAGTGGCCAGATATAAAATTAACTCAAACAAATAAGTAGCCTTCCTCTACTCAAAGGATAAACAAGATGAGAAAAAAATTATGGAAATTACTCCCTTCACAATAGTCATAAATAATATTACATATGTTGGGTTGGTGTGACTCTAACCAAGCAAGTGAAAGATCTGTATGACAAGAACTTCAAGCCTCTGAAGAAAGAAATCAAAGAAGATTTCAGAAAATGGAAAGATCTCCTATGCTCATAGATTGGCAGGATTAATATAGTAAAAATGCCCATCTTGCTGAAAGCAATCTACAGATTCAATGCAATCCCCATCAAAATTTCAAATCAAATTTTCATAGAGCTAGAAAGAGCAATCTGCAAATTCATTTGGAAAAACTAAAAGCCCAGAATATCAAAAACTATTCTCAACAACAAAAGAACTTCTGGAGGAATCACCATCTCTGACCTCAAGTAGTAGTAGAGAGCAATAGTGATAGAAATTGTATGGTATTGGTACAGAGACAGGCAGGAAGACAAATGTAATAGAATTGAAGACCCAGAAATGAACCCACTCACTTATGGTCCCTTGATATTTGACAAAGGAGCTAAAAACATCCAGTTGAAGAAAGACAGCATGTTTACCAAATGATGCTACATCACCTGGAGGACAGCATGTAGAAAAATGCAAATAGACACATTTTTATCTCCTTGTACAAGTCTCAAGTCCAAGTGGATCAAGGACCTCTACATGAAACCAGATGCACCGAACCTTATAGAGGACTAGTGGTGGGAATTAAGCTGGGACAACCACTCTGGAAATCAGTCTGGTGGTTCCTCAGAAAACTGGGCATGACAGTCCCGTAGGACCCCGTTATACCACTCCTGGGCATATACTGAGAAGATTCCCCAGCATGTAATAAGGACACATGCTCCACTATGTTCATAGCAACCCTATTTATAATAGCCAGAAGCCAGAAAGAACCTAGATGTTCCTCAACGGAGGAATGGATACAGAAAATGTGGTATATTTACACTATGGAATTCTACTCAGCTATTAAAAACAATAAATTCATGAAATTCTTAGGCAAATGGGTGGAACGAAAAATATCATCCTAAGTGAGATAACCCAATCACAAAAGAACACACATAGTATGCATTCACTGTTAAGTGGATATTAGTCCAGAAGCTCAGAATACCCAAGACACAATTCACATATCAATTGATGCCCAAGAAGAAGGAAGGAGAGGCCCCTGGCCCTGGAAAGGCTCGATGCAGCAATGTAGGGGAATACCAGGACAGGGAAGCAAGAAGGACTTGAATGGGGAAAAGGGGGAGGGAAGAGGGCTTATGGGACTTTCAGGGAGTGGGGAACCAGGAAAGGGGAATTTATTTGAAATATAAATAAAGAATATATCTAATAAAAAAAGAAAGAACATTTTTGCAAATTAGTCTGAAATAACAAAAAACACAGGATAGGAAAATTATTCTCAACAATAAAAGAACTTCAGGAGGAAACACCATCCCTGACTTCAAGCTCTACAACAGAGCAATCATGATTTAAAAAAAAATGCATGGTATTGGCACAGGGACAGGCAGGCAGATCAATGGAATAGAAGCAAAGACCCAGAAATGAACCCACACACTTATGGTCACTTGATTTTTGACAAAAGAACTAAAACTATCCAATGGAAAAAGATAGCATTTTCAACAAATGGTTCTTTTTCAGCTGGCAGTTAGCATGTAGAAGAATGCAAATCGATCCACTTTTATCCCCTTGTACAAAGCTCAGGTCCAAGTAGATCAAGGACATCCACATAAAACCAGATACACTGAAACTAATAGAAAAGAAACTGGGGAAGATCCTCAAGCACATGGGCACAGGGGAAAACTTTCTGAATAGAACACCAATAGCTTATACTCTAAGATCAAGAACTCACAAATGGGACCTCATAAAATCACAAAGCTTCTGTAAGGCAAAAGTCACTGTCAATAGGACAAAACAGCAAAAAACAGATTGGGAAAAGATCTTTACCAATGCTACATCTGATAGAGGACCAATATCCAATATATACAACGAACTCAAGAAGTTAGAATCCAGAGAACCAAATAACCCTATTAAAAATGGGGTACAGAACTAAACAGAAAATTCTCAACTGAGGAATACTGAATGGCTGAGAAGCACCTTAAGAAATGTTCAACATCCTTAGTCATTAGGGAAATTCAAATCAAAACAATCCTGAGATTCCACTTCACACAGTCAGATTGGCTAAATTGAAAAACTCAGGTGACAACAGAAGCTGGCAAGG
Organism: Tokudaia tokunoshimensis; assembly: GCA_036184795.1. Taxonomy (NCBI): domain Eukaryota; kingdom Metazoa; phylum Chordata; class Mammalia; order Rodentia; family Muridae; genus Tokudaia; species Tokudaia tokunoshimensis. The sequence continues at coordinate 4,516,448 of BTHU01000007.1, read as the reverse complement.
ATGTGGAGAAAGAGGAACACTTCTCCATTGCTGGTGGGATTGCAAGCTGGTAAAACCACTCTGAAAATCAATTTGGCAGTTCCTCAGAACATTGGACATAGTATTACCTGAGGACCGAGCTATACCACTCCTGGGCATATACCCAGAAGATGATCCAACATGTAATAAGGACACATGCTCCACTCTGCTCATAGCAGACTTATTTATGATATCCAGAAGCTGGAAAGAACCCAGGTGCTCCTCAACATAGGAATGGATACAGAAAATGTTGTATATTTATACAATGGAGTACTATTCAGCTATTAAAAACAATGAATTCATGAAATTCTTAGGCAAATGGATACAACTAGAATATATCATCCTGAGTAAGGTTCCCAGTCACAAAAGAACACACAAGGTATGCACTTACTGATAAGTGGATATTAGCCCAGAAATTCATAATACCCACAATATAATTAACAGACCACATGAAGCTCAAGAAGAAGGAAGACTAAAGTTAGATACTTCACTCCTTCTTAGAAGGGGGAACAAAGTACCAATGGGAGAAAATACAGAGATAAAGTGAGGAGTAAAGACTGAAGGAAAGGCCATCCAGAGACTGCCCCACCTGGAGATCCATCCCATATACAGTTACCAAACCCAGACACTATTGTGGATGCCAACAAGTACTAGCTGGCAAGAGCCTGATATAGCTGTCTCCTGAAAGACCCTGCCAGTGCTTGACAAATACAGAGGTGGATGCTTTCAGTTAAACATTGTACTGAGCACACGGTCCACAATGGAGGAGCCAGAGAAAGGACCCAAGGAGCTGAAGGGGTTTGCAGTTCCATAGGAGGAACACCAATATGAACCAACCAGTAACCGCCAGAGCTCCTAGGGACTTAATTAATCATCAACCAAAGTCTATATATGTAGGGAGTCAAGGCTCCAGCTGCATGTGTATCAGAGGATGGCCTTATCAGACATCAATGAGAGGAGAGGCCCTTGGACCTGTGAAGCCTTGTTGCCCTTGTGTAGGGGGATCCCAGGGCAGGGAAACAGGAGTGGGTGTGTTAGTGATCATGGTGAGGTGGATGAAAGAGGGAGTTTCAGAGGGAAAACAAAGAAAGGGGATAACAATCGAAATGAAAATAAAGAAAATATCTAATAAAAAATCAAAAAAGTTCATAAAGACAATACTCAGAATATTGTCAATTAAATTCTATGCTGGAATGGAACACTTATCTCCACTGTAAGGAAGTGTTTTCTTGAGGCAACAATGCCTATAATGTATCAAAAATGTGAATCATTCATATATGTTATTTTAAGAGAAAATTCACTGGAACAATGTAAGTTGCTCAACTGAGGCCATGTGGAATGGCCATGTGGCCCTCTTGCCTAATTTTTTCCTGTAGCTTATCTTTGTCAGAACACTGTGGAAAGGAGGTAAAATCCTGTGAGAGGGTTTTCATTCACCTGTTTCATTGGAAATCTCATTCTCTTGGCAAGGAATGCAGTCAAAGCAACAGGCAACCTTGTTCTCCAGGACAACTTTCCTGAATCCAGGAGTGCAACTCTCACTGCATACAGACTGAGGGGTCTGAAAAATATTTAATACAAAATGCAAAATATTTACATATTAATCAGTGCCAAAGTAAAGGGTGTGTTTTACAACTGGGCAGTGGTGGCACACGCCTTTAATCCCAGCACTTGGGAGGCAGAGGCAGGCGGATTTCTGAGTTCGAGGCCAGCCTGGTCTACAGAGTGAGTTGTAGAACATCCAGGACTACACAGAAAAACCCTGTCTCAACAAACCTAAAGAAAAAAAAGGATGTGTTTTACAATACATATCATTTATTAGTTAAATTGTATATTTAAAAATGTAGGTATTAGCTACGTTACTCCATGTTTCCATGTAGCATGACATACAAAATGCATTCTTTTTTAAGCTAAATCCTAAGACTATGAATCTCTGTGAGGTCTGTAAACATTTTTGAAGGTAGAGCCAAGAAGGTGTAAGTTAGGTTGCTACAAAAATTCTCAGGAAGACATGTTGGGACTCCAAACTGATCCTTGAAATTCTTGGCTGCACAAATGAGAAGATTTATCTTAAAGTATGTCTCTCTGACATCATGGTATGAATTAATGCCACCATAAAAATAAATGTTTGGATATTTCTGAAAAGTGTTTCCTGCATTGCCTTAGCTAATTTTTTGGCATAGGAATTAAGATGGAAAAGAAATTTGGTCAGCAGCAGACATTACTCTCTTATTTCTGATTTTGGAGGAATCGTCTTGATTTCCTAAAATCAGTGCTGTCATGATTCCCTGACATGATGAACTTCATTTTCTGTGGTGATAAAAACAAAATCCTTTCCTCACGTTACTTTTGCTGCCTATATTTTTATATCAGACAGGTAAGTAAAAAAGGAGCACGCTCTGATTTTGCTGATTTGTTTGTCAAAGGCCTAAGTAAAACCCAACTGAAGATTGACTCTTATTGTGTAAGTTAGCTGTGTTAATTGGAGTTTCTATTGTAAAAAAACAACATGCCAACAGCAATGTAAGAATAGCAATTTTCATTTCAACTTACACTTCTACTTCACCATTTATCATCAATACAAATGAGGACAGGATTTAAAGCCAGAAAACTGGAGAAAGTAACTGAAATGGAGACTATATAGGATTTCTGCCTACTGGCTTGCTAATCATGGTTTCTCTGCTTTGTTTCTTGAACAGCTAAGGACCACCTGCCACTGCTGTCATTTTAAAGACCTCTCCTCTGTAAATGCTGAATCAGGACAATGCCTGACATGTTTGGCTTTAGGCCAGTTTTGTAAATATTTTCTCTACTGACATTCCTCTTCCCATGTAACTATAATTTATGTCATGTTGACAAATAATAACTAAGCCAATGGAAATCAACATAAACATCCTGTCTGCTGTTTGGTTACAAGGATTTCAGAAACTACTAATTCATATCCTGCCTTTAAATGGCAAAATGATTAGATTATTTGAAAATATTGAAAATACATCCACCAGAATGAGCAATCGGTAAAAGTCTTTATATTGATAGTTATGGGTGCATTGATGTGGTAGTAAACAACCAAGAGCCATTGGATCCAGAATCATACATTATTTACAAACATTAGAATATTTTAAATAAGAAACACACCTCTGTAAAGCCTATGGGCCATTGAATCATATATTCAGATAATGAGAGTTGTTGGCCCTGGGGAGACATTGGAATAAATGTACCCACATTCACAAATAGTGAAAGACCTGTTGGGAAATTCCAAAAGTTGATGATATCATACCCTGGACCTGTCTTCCTTTTCCAGTCCAGGACCACATGGTCACCAGCAGAATTTTTCACTTGAATGTTCTTCAGAAAAGGCTGAAGCTAAAAGATATGTGAAATACTATTAAAAAGTTACATTCTTAGAGATGTAACAGAATTACAAATATGAAGTTATATTCTGGCTGTAATGTATGATGTTAATGTCATTTAAAATTAATTATTCTATGGAGTTGAACAAAGAACACCTTAGGAGAAAATAATTAAAACTAACAATCTAATCCAAGCAGTTCTAAATGATGAAGAAAAAAATCTCAACTTTTTAAATCTAGCTATCTCCTTCTATTTTCTGATTTTTATTCAGAGTTTCCATGCAGGATGTAAGTTTACTTGGTTTTGGAAGATAATTAGGAAAGGATTGCAAAACATAACAAATCTAGTGTTGTAGAGGAATATTTGACAGGTTTTATGAGAAATGAACAGAAAAAGCTGGAGATTCATAATGAGATATTACCAAGAGACATATCCCTGCTGCCTCTACCAAAAGCATAATTTGTTGTGGATAGCTCTGGGGCTAATTGTATTTCATGTTAATTCCATTCTCCTGTGAGGGGCTGTGAACAGGGAATGAGTGAGCATTCGGGTGATTTCCTGTAAAACTTCTTCCCACCTTAATTTATAAATAAAGGCTAGAACCAGTGATTGGGCAGAGAAAGAGGGGCAGAGGAGGGGAAGGTTGAGTTGAAGGAGAGAGAGGATGACAGAGGAGGAGGGAGAAGGAAAGCAGAGCAGAAGCACCAGGCCTAGAGAAGTTGCAAGTTGTAAGGGGTCTCATAGTTGGGGAAGATGGTAGTGTAGTGGTCGATCTGCCCAATCTAGGCACACAGCATGTATTCATATTAATTGAGTTGTATTATCTTTTCCCAGGCATATTTGGGTTGGAGATTTACTGCAACAAGAATCATTGTTAATGAAAAACTTTCATATAGAAATGGGGGTACATTGATATATAAGTACCAAAATATATCCTATCTCTTACAGATCATTCAAAGGAAAACTAGAATCTACTCTAACTACTTTAAGAATTTTTAAAGCATCTAGTATAATGTTGCTAATGTTACAATACAATGAAAGAGACATTACCTGCCAGGGGAATAACGTGTTCCTATCTTTGTTTGCCTGGGGTTGAATTTGGAATTGATTGAGAATCATCTCATGGAGACTGTGGGCAATGGCATATACAGCATTGTACACATTGTAACTCTCTTCAGACATGATCATGTCAAACATTTTTCCTGGCAACAATTCCAAAGAGGCATTGGGCATACAGTTTTCCATGATTTTACAATTAGAATTCGAAAGCGAGCAGTTGAAATACCGATTCCACAAGACATGAAGAAAACTGTCATCTGGGTACTTGATAGGTGTAGCTTCCTGCATAAAATTTTTGAAACCAAGAATCTCCCCATGATGTGGTGAAAAAGTGAGAATTCCATGGGATAAACCTAATAAGTTGTATTCTATAAATTTTGGACCAAGCACTTTTGAGCTGATGACCCAAACTTTCCTTAATAGGTGCTTTCCATGGCTATTGTCTATTTTAAAAAGTATTAAAGCAATGTCTGTATATATTATGATCACATTTGCTGATGACACCAGAATATACATCCAAAAATCACTTTGCACATAATATACTGCTTCCCCTATTTGTGATATTGTTCTCACAAAAGCTATGCATAATTTATTCTTGTCCAGCTCCTTTCTCAAGTCTGATATGAACTGAGTACTACTGTGGTCATCTGTGATGAGCAATCCCACCCAGGTCCAGTTGAAATAAAGCATCAAAGAGGCAATTGCACTCAATAGCGATGATTCTTTTGGGGCCACTTGGTACAGAGATGGAAACTGCCTTCTGTCAGTCAGAACATGATCAAAAGGTCCAAAAGCAAGCTGAAAGGAATACAGTATTTAAAAATTAAAACAAAAATTGTCATTTGTCCAAAGCATGCATATGTATAGACCCATGGCTCCAGCTGCATATGTAGCTGAGGGTGACCTTATTTGGCATCAGTGGGAAGGTAGGCTCTTGGTCCTGTGAAAACTCAATGTGCTCAGCCTGGGGGAATGCTAGGGAACAGGAATGAAGTCATGAGTGGATGGATAGGTGAGTGGAGGAGCACCCTCATAGAAGCAGGGGGAGGAAGGGTTGTGATGGGGGTTTGCAAAGGAAAAACTAGGAATGGGGAAAACGTTTGAAAGTTTCATAGATCATGTAGGCTATACCCCAGGGATGCAGGTTCAATATACAGAAATCCAACATGTAATCCACTACATAAACAAAGTCAAAGAAAAAAAACACACGATCAACTCATTAGATGCTGAAAAAGCCTTTGACAAAATATAGCACCCCTCCATGCTAAAAGTATTGGAGAGATCAGAAATTCAAGGTCTATACCTAAACATAATAAATGCAATCTAAAGCAAACCAATAACCAACATCAAACTAAATGCAGAGAATCTTGAAGCAATCCCACTAAAATCAGGGACAAGAAAAAGCTGTCTACTCTCCCCCTATCTATTCAATACAGTACTCAAAATTCTATCCAGAGCAAATGGGCAACCAAAGGAGAACAAAGGGATACAAATTGGAAAGAATGATGTCAGGATATCACTATTTGCAGATGGCATAATAGTACACATAAGCTACCCAAAAAAAATTTGTGAAAGATCTCCTAAACCTGATAAACTTCGGAAAAGTGATTGGTTATAAAATTAACTCAAGCAAATCAGTGGTTTTCCTCTACTCAAAGGATAAACAGGCTTAGAAAGAAATTATGGAAATGATACCCTTCTCAATAGTTACAAATAATATAAAATATCTTCATATGATTCTAACCAAGCAAGTGAGAGATCCATAAAACAAGAACTTCAAGTCGCTGAAGAAAGAAATCAAAGACCTCAGAAGATGGAAAGATCTCCCATGGTCGTGAATCAGCAGGATTAACATAGTAAAAATGGTCATCTTACCAAAATCAATCTAAAGGTTCAATGCAATCCGAATGAAAATTCTTTAGAGAGATAGAAAGAGCAATCCCCAAATTCATCTGGAATAACAAAAAACCCAGGATAGTGAAAACCATTCTCAACAATAAAAGAATTTCTGGGGGGAATCACCATCTCTGACCTCAAGCTGTACTACAGAGCAATAGTGATAAAAACTGCATGGTATTGGTACAGGGACAGAAAGGTAGATCAATGGAATAGAAATGAAGACCCAGAAATGAACTCACACACCCATGCTAACTTGGTCCTTGACAAAGAAGCCAAAACTATTCAGTGGAAAAAAAAGACAGAATTTTCAACAAATGGTGTTGGTTCAACTGGCAGTCTTCATGTAGAAGAATACAAAATAATCTATTCTTAACTCCTTGTTCAAAGCTCAAGTCCTCCTGGGTAAAGGACCTCCACATAAAACCAGATACACTGAATCTAATAGAAGAGAAAGTGGGAGAGAACCCCAAACACATTGACACAGGGGAAACTTTTCTGAACAGAACACCAATGGCTCATGCTCTACGATCAAGAATTGACAAATGGACTTCATAAAATTGCAAAGCTTCTGTAATGCAATGGACACTGTCAATATGAAAAAATAGCAGTCCACAAATTGGGAAAAAAACTTGATCAATGCTACATCTGATAGAGGGATAATATCCAAACTATACAAAGAATTCAAGAAGTTAGAGTCAAGAGAAACAAATAAACCATTAAACATGGGGAACAAAGCTAAACATAGAATTCTCAAGAGAGGAATACCAAATGGCTGAGAAGCACCTAAAGAAATGTTCAACATTCTTAGTTATTAGGGAAATTCAAATCAAACAACCCTGAGATGCCACCTCACACCAGTCAGAATGACTAAAATCAAAAACTCAGCTCTGCTGTGGGAATTCTGCCTTGCAGAGGGAACCCCCGCACTGGGCAGGAGTATACCAGCTTCCCTTTGACGACCTCTGTTCCGGTATCGACTGCACTGAGGAGACAGGTACCCAGGTTTTCCCCAATATAACATCGCTTGGGACACGGCCTGTTGAGGCTTCCATCTGCTCCCAAGAGTGGGACAGCTCTGCGGTCGTCTGGGCCCCAGCTCTGCTGTGGGCCATCCCCCATGTAGGGTGACCTGCACCGCCGAGAGAGTGAAGAGTGCACTCCACCATCTTTGCTCCAGCACCAAGGGAGTTGGGACCGCCAGGCTCAGAGACAGACAGGCATAATATCGCTTGGGTCTCAGGCAGCTTGTGTGTACCCTGCTCCCAAAAGATAGGCAGGTCTGCAGTAATCGAAGTGCCAGCCCTGCTGTGGGACTTCTGCCCTGCAGAGGGACGCCACCTGCCCCCTCCCTGGGAGAGATCACACACCCCTGCACAGGGCAGGAGCCTACCAGCCTCCCTTTGGCGACCTCTGCTCCAGGAATGCACTACCCTGAGCCTTTGGATGATCAGGGACTCCCCAATATAACATCACTTGGGGCAAAGCACATCAGGGTTCCAAAGTCACTCAGGAGCAGGGCAGGCCCCAGAAATCAGTGCCAGGGGAATCCTGCTAACCCAGGGGTGCCAGAAATAGCTTTGCAGGCTCACAGGAGGTCCAACCAACAACCAGTGACAGCAGGACCAACTAAAACCAGAGGTAACCAGATGGCAAAAGGCAAACGTAGGAACGTTACTAACAGAAATCAAAGTAATATGGCATCATCCGAACCCAACTCTCCAACAACAGCAAGTCCTGGATACCCCACCACATCCGAAAGACAAGATCTGGATTTAAAATCACTTCTCATGATGCTATTAGAGGATCACAAAAAGGACACAAATAAATCTAATAAAGAATTACAGGAGACCATGAATCAACGGTTAGAAGCCCTTACAAAGGAAACACAAAAATCGCTTAGAGAAATGCAGGAGAACATGGATCAACAGATGGAGGCCCACAAGGCGACAACACAAAAATCGCATAAAGAAATGAGTCAACGGGTAGATGCACTTTCAAAGGAATCACAAAAATTGCATAAAGAAATGCAGAAGAATATGGGTCAACAGATGGATGCCCATAGGGAGGCAACACAAAAATTGCTTAAAGAAATGAATCAACGGAGAGATGCCCTTACAAAGGAAACACGAGAACTGCTTAAAGAAATGCAGGAGACGACGGATCAACAGATGGAATCCCATGAGGAGGAAACACAAAAATCGCTCAGAGAAATGCAGGAGAACTTGGGTCAACAGGCAGAAATCCTGAAAGAGGAAATGCAAAAATACCTTAAAGAAATACGGGAAAATACAAACAAACAAGTGAAGGATCTCAGCAAATCCATCCAGGATTTAAAAAAGGAAGTAGAAACAACTAAGAAATAACAAAGGGAGACAACTTTGGAGATAGAAAACATTGGGAAGAAAACAGGAGTCATAGATGCAAACATCAACAATAGAATACAAGAGATGGAAGAAAGAATCTCAGGTGCTGAAGATACCATAGAAAGCATCGATTCAACAGTCAAAGAAAATGCAAAATGTAAAAAACGTGTAACCCAAAACATCCAGGAAATCAAGGACACAATGAAAAGACCAAAGCTAAGGATTATAGGTATAGATGAGAATGAAGATTTGCAACTTAAAGGGCCAGTAAACATCTTCAACAAAAGACACCTTCTTCTGAGCACCTCATGGTAACTTCTCCAAAATCGACCATACAATTGATCACAAATCAGATCTCAACAGATATAAGAAGATAGAACTAATCCCATGCCTCCTATCAGATCACTGTGGAATGAGGGTGGTCTTCAATGGCAACAAAAACAACAGAAAACCCACATACACATGGAGGCTGAACAATGCTCTACTCAATGATAATTTGGTCAAGGTGGAAATAAAGAAAGAAATCAAAGACTTTTTGAAAGTTACTGAAAATGAAGGCACAACATACCCTAATTTATGGGACACAATGAAAGCAGTGCTAAGAGGAAAATTCATAGCCCTGAGTGCCGCCAAAAAGAAACGGGAGACAGCATACACTAACAGCTTAATGGCACACCTGAAAGCCCTGGAACAAAAAGAAGCAAATACACCAAAGAGGAGTAGAAGGCAGGAAATCATCAAACTTAGGGCTGATTTCAGTCAAGTAGAAACAATTAAAACCATACAAAGAATCAACAAAACGAGGAGTTGGTTCTTTGAGAAAATCAACAAGATAGATAAGCCCTTAGCCAGACTAAACAGCGGGCACAGAAACAATATCCAAATTAATAAAATCAGAAACAAAAAGGGAGTGATAACACCAGAAACTGAGGAAATTCAAAAAATCCTCATATACTACTACAAAGCTTGTATTCATCACAATTAGAAAATCTCGAGGAAATGGACAATTTCCTTGACAGATACCAAATACCAAAATTAAATCAGGATCAAATAGACCATTTAAACCTTCCTATAACCCCTGAAGAAATAGAAGTCGTCATTGGAAGTCTTCCAACCAAAAAAAGCACAGGTCCAGATGGTTTTAGTGCAGAATTCTATCAGACCTTCAAAGAAGACCTAACACCAATACTCTTCAAACTGTTCCACAAAATAGAAACAGAAGGAACACTACCCAACTCGTTCTATGAAGCCACAATTACACTAATACCAAAAGCACACAAAGATCCGACAAAGAAAGAGAATCTCAGGGCAATCTCTCTTATGAATATCAATGCAAGAATATTCAATAAAATTCTTGCCAACCGAATCCAAGAACACATCAAAACAATCATTCACCACGATCAAGTAGGCTTCATCCCAGGGATGCAGGGATGGTTCATTATAAGGAAATCCATCAATGTAATCCACTATATAAACAATCTCAAAGAAAAAAACCACATGGTCATCTCATTAGATGCTGAGAAAGCATTTGACAAAATTCAGCATCCTTTCATGCTAAAGGTCTTGGAAAGATCAGCAATTCGAGGCCCATATCTAAACATAGTAAAAGCAATTTACAGCAAACAGGTAGCCAGCATCAATCTAAATGGAGAGAAATTGAAGCAATCCCACTAAAATCAGGGACTAGACAAGACTGCCCTCTCTCTCCATATCTTCTCAATATAGTACTTGAAGTTCTAGCAAGAGCAATTAGACAACAAAAAAAGGTTAAAGGGATACAAATTGGAAAGGAAGTAGTCAAATTATCACTATTTGCAGACGATATGATAGTATACTTAAGCGACCCAAAGAACTCCACCAGAGAACTCCTACAGCTGATGAACAACTTGAGCAAAGTGGCCGGATATAAAATCAACTCAAGCAAGTCAGTAGCCTTCCTATACTCAAAGGATAAGCAGGCTGAGAAAGAAGTAAGAGAAATGATACTCTTCACGATAGCCACAAACCATATAAAGTATCTTGGTGTGACTCTAACCAAACAAGTGAAAGATTTGTATGACAAGAACTTCAAGTCTCTGAAGAAAGAAATTGAAGAAGACCTCAGAAAATGGAAAAATCTGCCATGCTCATGGATTGGCAGGATCAATATAGTAAAAATGACCATCTTGCCAAAATTAATATACAGATTCAATGCAATCCCCATCAAAATCCCAACTCAATTCTTCATAGAGTTAGAAAGAGCAATTCAAAAATTCATCTGGAATAATAGAAAACCCAGGATAGCTAAAACTATTCTCAAGAGTAAAAGAACCTCTGGGCGAATCAGTATTCCGGACCTCATGCTATACTACAGAGCAATAGTGTTGTAAACCACCTGGTATTGGTACAGTGACAGGCATGTAGATTAATGGAACAGAATTGAAGACCCAGAAATGAATCCACACTCCTATGGTCACTTGATCTTTGACAAAGGAGCTAAAACCATCCAGTGGAAAAAATATTGCCTTTTCAACAAATGGTTCTGCCTCAACTGGAGGTCAACATGCAGAAGAATGCAAATTGACCCATTCTTATCTCCTTACACTAAGCTCAATTCCAGGTGGATCAAGGACCTGCACATAAAACCAGACACACTGAAACTAATAGAAAGGAAACTAGGGAAGAACCTTGAACATATGGACACAGGGGAGATTTTCCTGAATAGAACTCCAATAGCTTATGCCCTAAGATCAAGAATTGACAAATGGGACCTCATTAAATTACAAAGTTTTTGCAAGGCAAAAAACACTGTCAAAAAGACAAAGCAGCAACCAACTAACTGGGAAATGATTTTTACCAACCCTACATCCGACAGAGGGCTAATATCCAATATATATACAAAGAACTCAAGAAGTTAAACTCCAGAGAGGCAAGTAACCCTATTAAAAAATGTGGTACAGAGCTAAACAAAGAGTTCTCACCTGAAGAATATCTAATGGCTGAGAAGCATCTAAAGAGATGTTCGTCATCCTTAGTCATTAGGGAAATGCAAATCAAAACAACCCTGAGATTCTATCTCACACCAGTCAGAGTGGCTAAGATCAAAAACACAGGAGACAGCAGTTGTTGGCGAGGATGTGGAGAAAGAGGAACACTCCTCCACTGCTGGTGGGATTGCTAGCTGGTACAACCACCCTGGAAAGCAGTCTGGCTGTTCCTCAGAAAACTGGGCATGACACTCCCGGAGGATCCGGCTATACCACTCCTGGGCATATACCCAGAGGCTTTACCTGCATGCAATAAGGGCACATGCTCCACTATGTTCATAGCAGCCTTATTTATAATAGCCAGAAGCTGGAAAGAACCCAGATGTCCCTCAACGGAGGAATGGATTCAGAAAATGTGGTATATTTACACAATGGAATACTATTCTGCAATTAAAAACAATGAATTCATGAAATTCCTAGGCAAATGGTCAGAACTTGAAAATATCATCCTTAGTGAGGTAACCCAATCACAAAGAACACACATGGTATGCAGTCACTGATAAGGGGATAGTAACCCAGAATCTCGGAATACTCTAGACACAATTCGCATATCAATAGATTTCCAAGAAGATGGAAGGAGAGACCCCCTGGTCCTGGAAAGACTGGATGTAGGGGCATGCCAGGACAGAGAAGCGAGAGGGGGTTGAATGGGGAAAAGAGGGAGGGACTTATGGGACTTTTGGAGAGGGAGGAAACGGGAAAGGGGAAATGATTTTGAATGTAAATAAAAAAAACTTAAAAAACTTTAAAAAAGTAAAAAAAAAAAAAAAAGGTAAAAAAAGCCAGAAGCTGGAAATTACCCAGATGTCGTTCAACAGAGGAATGGATACAGGAAATGTTGTATATTTACACAATGGAGTACTATTCAGCTATGAAGAATGATGAATTCATAAAATTCTTAGGCAAATGGATGGAACTGAAGAGTGTCATCCTTAGTGTGGTAACCCAGTCACAAAGGCACACACATGGTATGCACTCACTTATAAGTGGATATTAGCCCAAAAGCTCTGACTACGCAAAATATAATTCACAGACTTAAAAAAAAAGAAGACCAATGTGTGGGTGATTCGGTTTTTCTGAGAAGGGGAACAAAATACCCACAGGAGCAAATATGTAGATAAAGTGTAGAACAGAGACTTAAGGGTAGGCCATCCAGAGACTTTCCCATCTGGGGATTCATCCAATATACAGTCACCAAACCCCGATACTATTGAGGATGCCGAGAAATGCTTGATGAAAGGAGCCTGACATGGCTGGTTCCTGAGAGGCCTTGCCGGAGTCTTACAAATACAGAGTTAGATGCTCACAGCCAGCCATTGAACTGAGTGTGGGGTGCCTAATGGAGGAATTAGAGAAAGAACTATAGGAGCTGAAGGAGTTTGCAAGTTCATAGGCAGAACAAAAATATCAACCAACCAGACCCCCCAGAACTCCCAGAGACTAAGCCATCAACCAAGGGGTACACATGGTTGTAACTGCATATGTATCAGAGGATTGCCTTGTCAGGAATCAATGGGAGGAGACATCCTTGGTCCTATGAAGGCTCGATAGATGCCCCAATGTATTGAGGGCAGGGAGGTGGGAGTAGGATGGGTGGAGGAACACCCTCATAGAAGTAGGGGGAAGGAGGATGGGATAGGGGCTATCCAGGAGTGGGGGGACTGGGAAAGAGGATAACATTTGAAATGTAAATAAAGACTATATCAAAAATAAAAAATAAAAATAAAAAAGGACAGACATGCCTATTAACCACTAAGAAAAAGGAGGTATAGAGCTAAACAAAGACTCAAGGTTTTAACTTCCTTGTATATGGTTCATTCTCCTTACCATATTTCAAAATAAAAAAAATATGTGTCTTAATCTGCCTCTGTAGTTGTTCTTTTATACCCAGTAATCAAAATCTCTTCCTTTTAATTTGTACACAGCTTCAACTTGAGAAAAAGAAACCTTATAGCCCATCAGTCACATATGTCACTCACCTGTGGAAATTTGTAAAGATTCAGCAGTCTCCCAATATTTTCAGATGTTTTCCATGATATTCCTGTAAGCACACCAGCTGATTTGCTCTTTTCTCTACAGCTGTAATTAGGGATGGAGGTGTTCAAGCCTGTGAGCCAATAGAGTACACTCCTCAGAACATTCCTTTCATAAAGTGACAGAGTATATATCTCAAGTCCCAGAGAAGTGTTTGGTAAGATGTGGGAGTTCCAGTTGATCTCGTTGATGGCAAATAACATGGCTAAAACAAGCTGGTAGTTTTGTTCTTTGATCCTGCATAGAAGTATTACAGCATTCCTATGGGGAACTCACACCAATTATATATAAAAATTTATTACAATGTCTTCTACAGTTAGAAAATATGTTTTTTCATAGAACAAACTTTAATGTCTGCTGGTTAATTGTATGAATTCATATAGTGTACTAAGACATTTGATGTTGATGAGAAAATGAAGTAGAATACTTATTAACTATAACCGCAGGAGAGTTTGCTTTCTCTGACACCCAGGTGTGGGAATATAATATAATTCTACCCTTGAATGACATGGGAATCCTGCACAAAAAATTCACTCTTCTGGTCTTCCAGCCTCAAAGAAATATGAAAAACATTTGTTTCTTCATTAAACCATCAGGTTCTGGGGGTAGATAATTCTGAAAGAGCTCACTTATTGATTTCAATCTATCTGTGGCAAGAGTTGACTTATCTGCAATATTATATATATATATATATATATATACATATATATGTATATATATGTAAGAATGTATTTTATGTGTCAGTGTATCTATCTCTAGTGTATTTACATATACATATCTTGTTGGGAACCCATTTCAATGCTTAAAGTGAAATGCAGATGATAACATCTCTGACTTTTTATTCAGATCTCTTCAGATTATGTGTCTCTGTTGTCATCCTTATATATGTCAAGGGAGTTGCCCAGAATTTTTCTTTTTCACCTTCCTATCTCCTTGTAAGACTACTTCCAATATAACTGGGCACTTCCATTCCTAGTGTGACATGAGCTCTATGATTCTGAACTCATTTTTCTCACCCGTATATAACTACTTTATGATGTGGCATCCCCTCACTTTTACAATAATGACATCTAGTGAAGGATATAAATTATACTTAAGAAGGTAAAATATATATATATATATCTGGAGGTAAACCATCATACTTTCAACATGTGTTATTTCAAATAGTAAGTGTCACTATTCCTAATTTTTTTAAGTTGTTCTTTAGTTGGATGCTCAAAATTCTAATTCCTATGAATTTAATTTATTTAAAATTTAATTGATTCATAGAATGTCATATTATTTGTATTTGCTTTGAAATATCCCTTGGCAAATGAATTGATTCACTAAGCTTTAAGTGATGAGACAAAAAAAGAGCACATCAGAAGATGGAAAAATCTGCCATGCTCATGGATTGGCAGGATTAATATAGTAAAAATGAGCATCTTACCCAAAGTAATATACAGATTCAATGCAATCCCCATCAAAATCCCAACTCAATTCTTCATAGAGTTAGAAGAACAATTCAAAAATTCATCTGGAATAACAGAAAACCCAGAATAGCTAAAACTATTCTCAAGAGTAAAAGAACCTCTGGGGGAATCAGTATCCCGGACCTCAAGCTGTACTACAGAGCAATAGTGTTAAAAACCGCATGGTATTGGTACAGTGACAGGCATGTAGATCAATGGAACAGAATTGAAGACCCAGAAATGAATCCACACTCCTATGGTCACTTGATCTTTGACAAAGGAGCTAAAACCATCCAGTGGAAAAAAGATAGCCTTTTCAACAAATGGTGCTGGCTCAACTGGAGGTCAACATGCAGAAGAATGCAAATTGACCCATTCTTATCTCCTTGCACTAAGCTCAATTCCAAGTGGATCAAGGACCTCCACATAAAACCAGACACACTGAAACTAATAGAAAGGAAGCTAGGGAAGAACCTTGAACATATGGGCACAGGGGAGAATTTCCTGAACAGAACTCCAATAGCTTATGCTCTAAGATCAAGAATAGACAAATGGGACCTCATTAAATTACAAAGTTTTTGCAAGGTAAAAGACACTGTCAAAAAGACAAAGTGGCAGCCAACTAACTGGGAAATGATCTTTACCAACCCTACATCCGACAGATGGCTAATATCCAACATATACAAAGAACTCAAGAAGTTAAACTCCAGAGTGGCAAGTAACCCTATTAAAAAATGGGGTACAGAGCTAAACAAAGAGTTCTCACCTGAAGAATATCTAATAGCTGAGAAGCACCTAAAGAGATGTTCATCATCCTTAGTCATTAGGGAAATGCAAATCAAAACAACCATGAGATTCCATCTCACACCCGTCAGAATGGCTAAGATCAAAAACATAGGAGACAGCAGTTGTTGGCGAGGATGTGGAGAAAGAGGAACACTCCTCCACTGCTGGTGGAATTGCAAGTTGGTACAACCACTCTGGAATGCAGTCTGGCGGTCCTCAGAAAACTGGGCATGACACTCCCAGAGGATCCGGCTATACCACTCCTGGGCATATACCCAGAGGCTTTACCTGCATGCAATAAGGACACATGCTCCGCTATGTTCATAGCAGCCTAATTTATAATAGCCAGAAGCTGGAAAGAACCCAGATGTCCCTCAACGGAGGAATGGATTCAGAAGATGTGGTATATCTACACAATGGAATACTACTCTGCAGTTAAAAACAATGAATTCACGAAATTCCTAGGCAAATGGTCAGAACTTGAAAATATCATGCTTAGTGAGGTAACCCAATCACAAAAGAACACACATGGTATGCAGTCACTGATAAGGGGATAGTAACCCAGAATCTCGGAATACCCTAGACTCAATTCGCATATCAATAGATTTCTAAGAAGATGGAAAGAGAGACCCCTGGTCCTGGAAAGACTGGATGTAGGGGAACGCCAGGACAGAGAAACGAGAGGGGGTTGTATGGAGAAAAGAGGGAGGGAAAGGGGCTTATGGGACTTTCGGGTAGGGAGGAAACGGGAAAGGGAAAATGATTTGAAATGTAAATAAAAAAATTAGAAAATAAAAAAAATAAAGAAAAAAATATATAAGCAATATATCTTTTGATGATAATAAAACATTAGAAGACTTATTTGTATTTTAAAAGCAAAAAAAAGAGCACATCATTTCACAGTACAGCATCATGAAAGTAGATCCTCCTTTTAACCCTCTATCATTTTCAAAGTGGGGTTGAAGCTTTAAACCTGAACTGTTCCTAAATGATTTCTAAATGTATTTCCTTATATCCACAGATAAGTATAGCTCTTGTACCTCACAAAAGAAAATTTTCATTGCAACAGATAACTACAGAATGATATAACATGTCAATGCAGAATGAGCCACACAGAGGGATGCCCAGAAGAACTGAAAAATTTACCACACATCTCTTGCCATTAACCTTGAGGAGCATTGTTGAAGTTGGGCCAAAGAGATTGTAAGAATCACATGACTAAGAAATATGTGAGTATGTTCTATCAATAAAAGAGAAGTTACACATATGATATCACGACAATGTGGCTACCAATAGAACAACTCAACTAGGACAACTGTAGACCTGTGTTCATGGGGTGAGAACTTTGAGACTCAACCATTGACTTAGGACTGTAGGCAACTAACTGTTGCTGAAAGCAGGAGAAATAGTCAGTTTGGGTGAATGAGCATTCAATTACTTATCCAATTCCAATTACTCAGTCCCCAAACCATATAGAGATATTCAATATTAAATGGACTTAACAGACTGTAGGTATATAATTGTATTGTGTATAGATATATCCATAACAATAATTTTGTGTGGACAAAAATGAAAAGAGAGAGTTTAAAACAGGAAAGTTAGCAGACTAATGATATAATTCTGTGATAAGTATAAAAATATTATAAATAAAAATACAAATTATTACAAAATTGTAGATTATGTAGGATACTAATCCAGAGTCACATTATGTTTTAAATAACATAATTATACTTTTCCTGACCATTGGGAAATTCATGTCAGCAGAAGGTCAAGGTTAATACAAAAAATCATGCACATTGTTGGTTCATATATAGACAGCACTTTCTCCCCTGATGAATAAATATTTCTTAAAGGCAATTATCCTGAAAAAACTATCTCATTTTCACATTATAAACCCATACATACTATTATATCTATGATATTTTTGTGAAAATATGTACATCTGTTTTAGGCCCATCCTAACAACAAACTATTCTATCCTGGCACTTCTATTCCTCTCCTCACCAACTCTAACATTATACCTATGTTGTATAATGATAATTCCAACAGAATCTGACTCATGTGTAGTCATGTTATAACAGCATGAAGTATAACAACTTAGTCTACAACCATGATTGCTATGTTATTTGGTTTCCAATTCCGTTGTGTGCAGGGTTATTTCAGGGGGAAAGTATTGATAAAAATGAAAAGTATCACAGATTGTGTAGGCCAAAACTTTGTTTACATGAAATATTAATAGGAGATTCTTGG
Source organism: Tokudaia tokunoshimensis (assembly GCA_036184795.1). Taxonomy (NCBI): domain Eukaryota; kingdom Metazoa; phylum Chordata; class Mammalia; order Rodentia; family Muridae; genus Tokudaia; species Tokudaia tokunoshimensis. The sequence goes on along the minus strand of BTHU01000007.1, from coordinate 4,498,211 downwards.
TAATTACAATAAAATGTACACTGCTACAGAAGCAAACAAGAAAAATCAGTTCCCAGATCTAATCCTTTCTTTTCCATTTTTGACAATGATTCAAATAAGTAAGGATAACCTCAAAATCACCATTTGTTTGACAAGGATTTAAAATGATGATGATATGGCTATATCTATCTGCCATGGCCTATGGTTACAATCATGTGACTCCTAGCAGAGTTTATGCACTTATAGAGAATAAAAATTATGGCTTGAACATGCATGACAAAATACTTTGCCATCCATAATACAACCTTATCCATTCATTGGTAATACAATACCGACAAATAAATGGAGAAAATCTCTAGAGTAGGGCCTAACATAACTACAAGTGCTACCTAAATAGATCATAAATTCTCATAAGGATAAAATAAAAATGATATGTGAGTTTCATTATTATTATTGAATACAAGATAAAACAATTCAAAAGTTGCTTTAAAAACTTTTACACATATATATTGTCAGAATACAATTTACAATTAATGAAAATGCATTTCTAGTTGCAAATGCTAGGAAAACAACAGTTAACATTTTCATCATGATGAAATGCCAAGCTTCTGAGCAGAATAGTAAGTGTTATCTCTTTTATATGATATGAGACACACACACACACACACACACACACACACACACACACACACACATATATATATATATATATCCCATAAGCAGAAATTTGGAAAATGGAAAAAAAGACATACAAGAAAATGTCAATTACATTTCCAACAGAAATTGAAATCCAACAAATGAGTTCTTATGAAAATAGTGCTTAGAATTCTGGCTTAGTAATATCTCTCTATGAAGTGTTACATCGTTTGAAGATTTGTCTCTACGTATGAGATTGGGGATTACTAAACAGCAAAGTGCTAAGTGTAGGTTTATTAGTCAGATATTGATATTGTTATTTCACTGGCCATCACAGTTCTTATATTTTGTGGACATTTATCCTACCTCCTTTGTAGATAATATAGCTATTCTGATATTTAAAAAATCAAATTTCAAAACAAAATTACTCAAAGGGGATGGGGAAAGACAATTCATATTTATCACAAACAATTCCACCAAGACAATATTCCTATTCTCAACATCTATGCCTCAAATTCAGGATACCCATACTTGAAAAGAAACTTTACTAATGGTTAAATCACACTTTGATACTCACACCCTGATAGTGGGAGATTCCAATGTCCCACTTTCACAAATGGTCTGGTTACTCAGACAAAATCTAAATATAGAAATAATAGAGTGACAGAAATTATGATCCAAAGGTCATAACATATATGTAAAAAAATATTTCACCCGAACCCAAAAGAATATTCTTTTTTCTCAGCACCTCACAGAGCATTCTAAAAAAAACTCACCACATACTGGATCAAAAAGCAAGTCTCTGCAGATAAAATAAAAATGAATTAACCCTGTGTGTCTGATCAGACAAATACTGATTATAGCTGGATATCAATGTGATAGAAATAACAGCTTGCAAACTCATGGAAACTGAACAACTCTGTACTGAATGACTACTGATGTCTTCTGGGTCAATGTACAAATAAAGGAAAAAATGAAAATCTTCCTAGAATACAACGAAAAGAAATGCATAACATAGTCAAATTTATGTCCTAAAAGGAAACATTATACCACTAAATACTTGACCAAGATACTGGAGAGATGCTAGCAACTTAACAGCACACCTGAATGCTCTAGAACAAAAAAAGTAAACAAACCCAAGAGTAAATCGCAGGAAATAATCTAACCCATGGCTGAAATCAATAAAATGGAAACAAAGACAATAGAAAGAATCAATTAAAAATGACTTATTTCTGTAAGAAAAACAGCAAGATAAAAACACATTTATCCAAACTCACTAAAGACACAAGAATATCCAAGTTAACAAAATCAGAAAAAAAGAAGTACATAACAAATCCTGAGGGAATCCAAATAATCATTACTTCATACTTTACAGACCCACATTCCACACAACAAAATACTTTGAAAAAGAGTTAATTTTCATCCTACATATTATTTTTCAATTTAAATCAAAATCGCATAAAGTGTTAATAGATCTATATCCAATAAAGAAATAGGAGTCACCAAAATCACCCAAAGTATTAAAAAAATCAAGATCAGATGATTTCTAGAGCAGACTTATACCAGACTGTCAAAAAAGAGAAAATGCCAATCCTCTTCAATCATTCATCAAAGCACAAACAGAAGGAAAATTGCCAAATTCATTTTTGATGTTACTATCATCCTAATCCAAACCACACAAAGAATCAACAAGGAAGAGAATTATAGACTAATTTTCCCCAATATAGATGTTAAAATACTCAATAAAATACTTGAAGATGAATCAAAGAAACAATCTAAATATCATCTACTATGATCAAATTGGCATCATTCTTGAAATACGGCAATAAAACATTCCACCCTATTAACAATCTGAAAGAAAAACTAAACATGATCATCTTATTTAATGCTGAAAAACCCTTTGACAAAGTCCAACCCATTCATGATAAAAAGCCTTGAAGAGATACAAGGCAAATACCTAGACATACTAATGATAATTTACAGCAAGCCTATAGCAAAGAAAGCAATCACCTAAAATCAGGAACAAGGCAAGGCTGTCTACTATTTCTTTATCTATTCACTATAATTCTTGAAGTTGTAGAAAGAGCAATAAGACAACTAGAGGAGCTCAAATTGAATAAGGAAAAAAAAGCAAAGCATCACTACTCACAGATCATATGATAGTATCAATAAATATGCCAAAATTTCTATCAGAGATCTCCTAAAGAAAAGTAGCTATATTCAAAATTAACTAAAAAAATTCAGTAATGCCCCTATATAGAAACCATAAACAGGTTGAATAGAAAACAGGGAAATAATACCTTTCATAACTGCCACGTATTTTATAAGATATCAGAGTAAAAATAACCAAGCAAGTGAAAAACCTGTATAATGAAAACTTCAAGTCTTTGAAGGAAATTTGAGAAGATAAAAGAAGACAGAAAGATCTCATCTGCTGAAGGATCAGGAGGATAAACATAATAAAAAATGTCCATCCTCTGTCTGGCTAGCTCCTTCTGCCTGGGCCGACTTCCAGCTAGTCTGCTCCCCTAAAGACACCATATCCTGAAGTCACTTTAGCCTACTGGCATCTCATCCAGGAGATCTGCTGCACACAGGGCAACTGGTAAGGACCCTCCAAAAGTCCCACAGCTGCCTTTGGGAGCCCAGTGGACCTGGGACCCATCACAGCCTGAATTCTCCACTCCCCTTCTGGCAAGTGGCTTCTGCCTGGCAGATTGCTAGCTAGTTTGCTCCCCTGAAGACACCACAGCTTGAAGACATCCCAGGAGTTCCTCTGCACAGAAGGCAACTGGGCAACTGACATGACAGTCTGAAGAGCTCCCAGGGACTCTGCATTATGCAGGGCAACTGACCCGACAGACTAAAAGCCTCACTGGAATTCTGTTGCACACAGGGAAACAGAAACCACAGTCTGTAGCCTCCCCGCAAAACCCTTCTGGAGAACAGCTTCACACAGGACAACAGCTTGCCTCCTCTTCTGAAGACCCAACAGTCTGAAGGCCTCCCAGGAGACCTGCTGCAGCCACAGCAACAAAGCAGCAGCTTCTCTGCTTCTCAGAAGACTCCACAGTCAGAAGGCACGAAAAGAGGTCTGCTACAGCCAGGGCCGCAGGCCTACCAGGAGACCTGAAGCAACCCAGGGGCAAAAAAGTCAGGTTCCAGACAGAGACACCTAGACCAGCAACACCATGGATAACCAGATGGTGAAAGGCAAGCACAAGACCATAAGCAACAAAAGCCAATATACATGGGCATCATCAGAACACAATTCTGATCACAATTCCCACCACAGCAAACCCTGAGTATACCAACACACCTGAGAATCAGGAAGCTGACCTAAAATCCTATCTCATGAAGACAATAGAGTCCTTTAAGGAGGATATCAATTACTCACTGTAAGAAATGCAGAAAGACACAGGTAAACAGGTAGAAGCCCTTCAAGAGGAATCAAATAAATCCCTTAAAGAAATACATGAAAACACAATCAAACTGGTGAAGGAATTGAATAAAGAGGTAAAAGACCTAAAAGTCGAAGGAGAAACAATAAAGAAGACACAAATGGAGGCAAACCTGGAAATGGAAAACCTAGGAAAGGGTCAGGAATTTCAGATGTAAGCATCACCAACAGAATACAACAGATAGAAAAGAGAATCTCAGATGTAGAAGATACTGTAGAAAAGGTTTACACAACTGTCAAATAACATTCAAAGCATAAAAAACTTGTAACCCAAAATATCCAGGAAATCCAGGACACAGTCAAAAGTCCAAATCTAAGAATAATTAAAATGGAAGAGAACGAAGATTCCCAGCTCAGAGAGCTTGAAAATATCTTCAACAAAATCATAGAAGAAAACATCCCCAACCTAAAGAAAAAGATGGCAGTAAACATACAAAAAGCCTATAGAACACTGAATAAGTGGGACTAGAAAAGAAAAACCTCTCATCATATAACAATCAAAACACTAAATGCACAGAACCAAGAAAGAATATTAAAAGCTATAAGGGTAAAGGCAGACTTATCAGAATTACACCACACTTCTCAACAGAGACAATAAGAGCCAGAAGAGCTGGGTCAGAGGTCATTCAGACTCTAAGAGAACACAAATGCCAGCACAGGCTACTATACCAAGCAAAATTCTCATTCAAAATAGTGGAAAAACCAAAATATTCCAGGACAAAACCAAATTCAAACAGTATCTATCTACCAATCAGCCCTATAGTGGATTCAAGAAAGAAAAACCAACAGAAGGAGGGTACCTACAACAACGAAATGACAAGATATTAATCATCTCCCAACAAAGCCAAAAGGAGAGAACCACATACACATAATGCCACCTACAAAACCAAAAATAACAGGAAGTGACAATCACTTCTTCTTAATATCTCTTAACATCAATGCACTCAATTCTCCAATAAAAACTCATAGACTAACAGACTAGATACTTGAACAGAACCCAGCATTTTGCAGAATACAGGAAACGTACTTCAGTGACAAAGACAGATGCTACCTCAGAGTAAAAGGCAGGAAACAAATTTTCCAAGCAAATGGTCCCAAGAAACATATAAGTTATTCTAATATGAAATTTAATCGACTTTCATCCTAAAGTTATCAAAAAAGATAAGTAATAACACTTCATACTCATCAAAGGAAAAATCTACAAAGATGAACTCTCAATTCTGAACATCCATGCTCCAAATGCAATGGCACCCACATTCATAAAAGAAACTTTACTAAAGCTGAAAGCATACATTGCACTTCACACAATAATAGTGGGAGACTTTAACACCCCACTCTCATCAATGGAAAAATCATGGAAACAGAAACTAAACTGAGGCACAGTGAAAGTAACAGAAGTTATGAATCAAACAGATTTAACAGATATCTATAGAATATTTCACCCTAAAACAAAAGACTACACTTTCTTCTCAGCACCTCATGGTACCTTCTCCAAAATCAACTATATAATTGGGCACAAAATGAGCTTCAAACAATATAAGAAGATTGAAATACTCCCATGAATCCTATCAGATCACCATGGCCTAAGGCTGGTCTTCAATAACAACAAAAAGCAGAAAACCCATGGAAATTGAACAACACTCTATTTAATGACAACTTGGTCAGGAATAAATAAAGAAATTAAAAACTTCCCAGAATTCAATGAAAAGGATGACACAACATACCCAAACTTATTGGACACAAAAAAAGCAGTGCCAAGAGGAAAATTCATAGCAGTAATTGCCCTGGTAAGTAATTACAGATATCTTACACTAGCAACTTAACAGCACACGTGAAAATTCTAGAGCAAAAGGAAGCAAACACACCCAAGAGGAGTAGAAGATAGGAAATAGTCAAAGTTAGGGCAGAAAACAAACAAATAGAATAATACAAAGAATAAACAAAACCAAAAGCTGTTTTTGAGAGAATCAACAAGATATATAAACCCCTAGCCAAACTGACTTAAGGGTCCAGAGGCAGTAATTTGTTAATCCAAATTAACAAAATCAGAAATGAAAAGAGATACTGTGGTGAATCAAGATTGAGGATGGAAGTGAGAAGGGAGCCTAAGACTTGGAGATCAGGTTATGATAGCTTATTTATTCCTAAGTAACAATAGACAAATAAGTAGCAAAATGAGATCACATTCATTCATGCACACTTCACTAACCTTGGGTCTGGCCCTATGTAGTAGCCTGGCTGGATGGCAGCTTGGCGGGTAAGGTTTGCAAAATGTCAATCTGCTTTTGGGACCCAATGGAGTTCTGTCAGTGGGAGAGGGGCTCATCTTGATCAGCGGAGGGTGTCTGGCTCGATGGAGTAGATCTCTCAGCAGACAGCATCTCCGTGAGATTCCAGAAGTGAATAAGTTGCGGTGGCCAGACTGGGGTTTTTAAGTTATTCTTAGTCAATCATAATTAAGGCATTCACACATTACTTCATCAATCAATGTTATCATACTTATGCACACACTCTAGGCTTGGTTTCCATGGTTACATTCACCCATGATATAATTTCTTTACATCTTGTTCCTTACAGAGACATAACAACAGAAACAGAGGAAATTCAAAAAAATCATCAGATCCCACTACAAAAGCCAATGCTGGAAAAATCTAGATTAAAATAAATGGTTTTCTATTAAGAAGCCACATACCAACGTTAAATTAAGAGCAAGGAAACTATCTACACAGGTCTATATCCCCTAAGGAAATAGAAGAAGTCATTAAAAACCAGAAGCCCAGGGCCAGATGGCTTTAGTGGAGAATTCTACCAGACCTTCAAAGAAGAGTTAATACTGATATTCTTCCAACAAAAAGAAGGAATGCTACATAATTCATTCTATGATCCCACAATTATTAAACCACACAAGGACACAACAACAACAACAAACAACCTTCAGACCAATCTTGCTTATGAATATCAATGAAAATTACTCAATAAAATTACTCAATAAATCAATTACTCTATAAAATTAGTGCAAACCGCATACGAGAGCACATGAAAACTATCATTCACCATGATCAAGTAGGATTTATCTCAGGGATGCAAGGTTGGTTCAATATACAAAAATCCATTAACGAAATCAGATATATAAACAAATTCAAAGATAAAAATCACATGATTATCTCATTACATGCTGAAAAAATCCTTTGACAAAATATAACACCCCTTCATGTTAAAAATATTGGAGAGATCAGGAATTCAAGGTCCATACCTAAACATAATAAAAGCAGTATACTGCAAACCAACAGCCAACATCAAATTAAATGCAGAGATACTTGGGGCAATCCCACTAAAACCAAGGAAAAAACAAGGATGTCCACTCTCCACATATGTATTCAATATAGTACTTGAAGTTTTGACTAGAAAAATAAGATAACAAAAAGAGATCAAAAGTTTATAAATTGGAAAAGAACTCAAAGTATCACTATTTGCAGATGAAATGATAATATACATAAGCGACCCCAAAAATTCTTCCAGAGAACTTCTATGTGAGACTGCAAAAAGGCAGTCTGTGGCCTGGTTAAGCGAGGCTTACTCCGGAGACCTAGTAAAATATTCTACAAGGGACAGAACATAAGCAATGCTCCCAGATACTTAGGCTCCTGACACCAACTCCATACTCCTGATTCAACTTCATAATCCTGCGGCCATCAGTCACATAGGGCCAGGCCCCTAGTGTTCTGGCTGGACTCCACCCCCATAGTCACCTGACTACAGCCAGGTTTTCCCCACCCACGGTTACCTGGCTGTGGCCAGGTAACCCAGCCCACTATAAAAGGGGGCTTCTTGGCCCCTCCTAGTTCTCTTGCCCCTTCTCTCTTGCCTCTCTCTCTCTCGTCACCCTGTTCCCTCTCTTTCCCTATTCTTCTCCCCTCTTTCCACATGGAAATGGCCAACTCTATCCCCTCTATCTTTTCTTTCTCTCTTTACTTCTCTATCTCTTTTCCTTTTCCTACTTTCCTATAATAAAGCTTTAAAACCACAGGCTGCCACTTCTTATCAAAACCCACCAAGTAGGAACAATGGAACAGGCCTCAGCATCTCCAGCCACCAGAAAGGACCCAGGACTTCCCCACCTGAGGAAGAATACTCCTCCATTGCTGGTAGGATTGCAAACTGTTACAAACAGTCTAGAAATTAATCTGGAGATTCTTCAGAAAATTGGAAAGAGATCTACCTGAAGATTCAGCTATACCCTGAAGATTCAGCTATACCCCTCTTGGAGGCATACACTCAAAAGATGCCCCACCATGTCACAGGGGCACTTGTTCCACTATGTTCATAGGGGCCTTGTTTGTGATAGCCAGAAGCTGGAAACAACCCAGATGTCCCACAACAGAAGAATGGATAGCGATAATGTGATTCATTTACACAATGGAATCCTACTCATCTATTTTTTATCTTTTCCAAACAGTTGTATGGTTGGTATGTTGCCAACAAATATTTAACATTTGAGATTTTCAAAGGGTTTCCAGTGAACCAACCAGATCTCCTGAACTCTTAAGGAAGATGTTTCTTTACTTTTTCATTTTTATTGGTTATTTTACTTATTTACACTTCAAATGGTATCTCTTTTCCCAGGTTCTCTTCTACAAACCCCCAATCTCCTCTCCCTCCCCATGCCTCTATGGGAGTGCTCCCCCTCCTGTCCATGCATTCTTTCTTCAGCTATTAAGAACAAAGTTATCCTGAGTTTTGCAGGCTAATGGATGGAACTAGAAAATATAATCCTGTGTGAAGTAACTCAGATCCAAAAGGACTTGCATGATACATACTCAATAATAAGGTGTATATTAGCCACAAAAAGTACAGAATACCAAGGATATAGTCTACAGAACTCAAATAGGCTAACAAGCCAAAGGACCTAAGTGAGGATGCCTCAATCCCACTTGGGAGGGAGAAGAAAGCAATCACAAGAGAAGGGAGAAAGGGACCTGGATGGAAAAGGGGATTGGGAGGGGAAGAGTGGAACATGATCAGGTATTGGGTTGGGGGAAAGTACTGAAGCCCTTAGGCCCAGCAGAATGAATGGAAACAGGCAACCTCAGGACCCTCCAGAGTGTACCAGAGATTTGTGAGGTGAAAGATTCTCAGGACTCAAAGGGAGGGAGCTTAGATGAAATGCCCTACAGGTGGGAGAGGGAACTTATAGAGCCCACCTCTAGCAGAAAGACAGAGCATCAAATGAGGGAGAGGGTTGCCATCCCACAAACAAAACTCTGTCCCATAATTGTTCCTGTCAGAAAGAACTGCAGGGATGGAAATGGAGAGGAGCCTGAGGAAAAGGAGGTCCAGCAACAGGCCCAAAGTGGGATCCAACTCAAGGGGAGGTCCCAAGGCCTGACACTATTACTGAGGCTATGGAGCACTCACTAAAAGGGGCCTATCATGACTATCCTCTGAAAGACACAACAAGCAGCTGAAAGAGTCAGATGCAGATATTTAAACCCAATCAATGGACAGAAGCTGATGACCCCTGTGGTTGAATTAGGGGAAAACTGGAATAATCTGAAGAGGATGATCCTGTAGGAGGACCAACAGTCTCAATTAATGTGGACCCCCGACATATCTCAAACACTGGTCCACCAATCAGGCAGCATACACCAGCTGATATGAGGCCCCCAACACATACACAACAGAGGACTGCTGGGTTTGGGTTCAGTCAAAGAAGATGAACCTAACCCTTAAGAGACTGGAGGCTCTAGGGAGTAGGGAGGTCTGGTGGGGTGGAGGGAGGGGTGGGGTGGAAACATCCTCATGGAGATGGGGGGAGGAGATATGGGATATGCAACAATCAGAGGGTGGACCAGAATGGGGATAAAATCTGGAGTGTAAAATAGATTTGATAAAATTTTTAAAAACTGGACACCTTAGCAAAAGCAATCTCCAGATTCAATGTAATCCTCGTCAAAATTCCAAAAGTATACTTGACAGAAAATACCCAATGTCACATGTAGAACCAAAAACCCCAGGATAGATAAAGCAGTCAATCAATAAACTTCCCAAGATATATATATATATATATATATATATATATATATATATATATATATATATATATATATATGCATATATACACACACATATGCGGTGCCCCAGTATATGGGAATACCATGACAGAAAAGTGGGAGTGGGTGGGTTGGTGAGCTGGGGGAGGGAGGATGGGATAGGGGGTTTTCAGAGGGGAAACCAGAAAAGGGAATAACATTTGAAATGTAAATAAAGAAAATATCTAATTAATAAAAGAAGCTAGAATCCAAAAAGCAAATAACTCAAATGGGGTAGACATCTAAACAGTGAACTGTCAACAGAGGAGTCTTGAATACCATAGAAGCACTTAAAGAAATGTTATACATCCTTAGTCATCAGGAAAATGCAAATCAATACAACCTTGAGAGTCTACCTTACACCAATCAGAATAGCTAAAACAAAAATCTCTTAAGTAATTAATTGAAAAAGTAATTTAAAAATAAATTAAATTTAATTAATTAAATTTAATTAATTAAAAAATAGCAATGGTGTGGAGGAAGAACACTCCTCCATGGCTGGTAGGATTGCAAAATGCTAAAACAACTCTGGAAATCAATCTGGAGGTCCCTCAGAAAATTGGGAATAATTCTAACTGAAGATCCAGGCATACTATTCCTGGAAAAATAGTCAAAAGATGCTCTATCATACCACAAGGACATGTGATCTACTATGTTCATAGAAATTCTATTCATAATAACCAGAAAAAAAGCAACCAAGATGTCCCTCAACCAAAAATGGATGCAGAAATTGTCATTCATTTACACAGTGGCATTTTTTCCTATTGATGGTGTCCTTTGCCTTACAGAACATTTTCAATTTTATGACTTCCCATTTGTCAATTGTTGATCTTAGAACATGAGCCATTGGTGTTCTGTTCAAGAAATTTTCCCCTATGCCAATGTGTTCTAGGCTCTTCTGCACTTTCTCTTCTATTAGATTCAGCATATCTTGTTTTATGTGAAGGTTCTTTTTTGTTTGTTTGTTTTGTTTTGTTTTGTTTTTCGAGACAGGGTTTCTCTGTGTAGCCCTGGCTGTCCTGGAACTCACTTTGTAGACCAGGCTGGCCTCGAACTCAGAAATCCTCCTGCCTCTGCCTCCCAAGTACTGGGATTAAAGGCGTGCGCCACCACCGCCCAGCTTTATGTGAAGGTTCTTGATCCACTTGGACTTGAGATGTGTGGAAGGAGATAAGAATGGACCAATTTGCATTCTTCTGCATGCTGACCACGAGTTGAACCAGCACCATTTGTTGAAAATGCTATCATTTTCCACTGGAAGGTTTTTACTCCTTTGTCCAAGATCAAGTGACCATACAGGTGGTATTTTATTCTGGGTCTTCAATTATATTCCATTGATCTACCGGCCTGTCTCTGTAACAATACCATGTGATTTTTATCACTATTGCTCTGTAGTATAGCTTGAGGTCAGGGATGATGGTTTCCACAGAAGTTCTTTTACTGTTGAGAATGGTTTTTGCTTTCCTGTTGTTTTTGTTTGTTTGTTTGTTTTTGTTTTTCCATATGAAATTGAGAATTACCCTTTCCATGTCTTTGAAGAATTGTGCTGAAATTTGGATGGGGATTTTCCATATGAAATTAATAATTATCCCTGAGTGCTTCCAAAAAGAAATGGGAGAGAGCATACACTAGCAGCTTAATGGCACACCTGAAAGCCCTGAAACAGAAAGAAGCAAATACACCCAAGAGGAGAAGAGGGCAGGAAATCAAATGCAGGGATGAAATCAATCAAATAGAAACAAATAAAACCATACAAAAAATCAACAAAACTAGGAGTTGGTTCTTTGAGAAAATCAACAAGATAGATAAGCCCTTAGCCAGACTAGCCAGAGGGCACAGAGACAGTATCCAAACTAACAAAATCAGAAATAAAAAGGGACATATAACAACAGAAACTGAGGAAATTCAAAAAATCATCAGATCCTACTCCAAAAGCCTATACTCAACACAACTAGAAAATCTGGAGGAAATGGACAATTTCCTAGACAGATGCCAAATACCAAAATTAAATCAGGATCAAATATACAATCTAAACTGTCTTATAATCCCTGAAGAAATAGAAGTGGTCATTGGAAGTCTTCCAACCAAGAAAAGCACAGGTCCAGACGGTTTTAGTGCAGAACTCTATCAGACCTTCAAAGAAGACCTAACACCAATACTCTTCAAACTATTCCACAAAATAGAAACAGAAGGAACACTACCCAACTCATTCGATGAAGCCACAATTACTCTGATACCAAAATCACAGAAAGATCCGACGAAGAATGAGAATTTCAAACCAATTTCTCTTATGAATATCGATGCAAAAATACTCAATAAAATTCTTGCCAACCGAATCCAAGAACACATCAAAATGATCACTCACCATGACAAAGTAGGCTTCATCCCAGGGATGCAGGGATGGTTCAATATAAGGAAGTCCATCAATGTAATACACTACATAAACAATCTCAAAGAAAAAAACCACACGGTTATTTCATTAGATGCGGAGAAAGCATTTGACAAAATTCAGCATCCTTTCATGTTAACGGTCTTGGAAAGATCAAGAATTCGAGGCCCATATCTAAACATAGTAAAAGCAATTTACCGGAAACTGGTAGCCAACATCAATCTAAATGGAGAGAAACTTGAAGCAATCCCACTAAAATCAGGGACTAGACAAGCCTGCTCTCTCTCTCCAAATCTTTTCAATATAGTACTTGAAGTTCTCACTAGAGCAATTAGACAACAAAAGGAGGTGAAAGGGATACAAATTGGAAAGGAAGAAGTAAAACTATCACTATTTGCAGACAATATGATAGTATACTTAAGCGACACAAAGAACTCCATCAGAGAACTCCTATGGCTGATAACAACTTCAGCAAAGTGGCCGGATATAAAATCAACTCAAGTAAGTCAGTAGCCTTCCTATACTCAAAGGATAAGCAGGCTGAGAAAGAAGTAAGAGAAATGATACCCTTCACAATAGCCACAAACAATATAAAGTATCTTGGTGTGACTCTAACCAAATAAGTGAAAGATCTGTATGACAAGAACTTCAAGTCTCTGAAGAAAGAAATTGAAGAAAACCTCAGAAAATGGAAAAATCTGCCATGCTCATGGATTGGCAGGATTAATATAGTAAAAATGACCATCTTGCCAAAAGCAATATACAGATTCAATGCAATCCCCATCAAAATTCCAACGCAATTCTTCATAGAGTTAGAAAGAGCAACTCAAAAATTCATCTGGAATAACAGAAAACCAAGGATAGCTAAAACTATTTTAAGAGTAAAAGAACTTCTGGGGGAATCAGTATCCTGGACCTCAAGCTATACTACAGAGCAATAGTGTTAAAAACTGCATGGTATTGGTATAGTGACAGGCATGTAGATCAATGGAACAGAATTGAAGACCCAAAAATGAATCCACACTTCTATGGTCACTTGATCTTGGGCAAAGGAGCTAAAATCATCCAGTGGAAAAAAGATAGCCTTTTCAACAAATGGTGCTGGTTCAACTGGAGGTCAACATGCAGAACAATGCAAATCGATCCATGCTTATCTCCTTGTACTAATCTCAATTCAAAGTGGATCAAGGACCTCCACATAAAACCAGACACACTGAAACTAATAGAAAGGAAACTAGGGAACAACCTTGAGCACATGGGCACAGGGGAGAATTTCCTGAACAGAACTCCAATAGTTTATGCTCTAAGATCAATAATTGACAAATGGGACCTCATAAAATTACAAAGTTTCTGTAAGGCAAAGGACACTGTCAAAAGGACAAAGCGGCAACCAACAAACTGGGAGATGATCTTTACCAACCCTACATCTGACAGAGGGCTAATATCCAATATATACAAAGAACTCAAGAAGTTAGACTACAGAGAGCTATGTAACCCTATTAAAAAATCGGGTACAGAGCTAAACAAAGAGTTCTCATCTGAAGAATATCCTATGGCTGAGAAGCACCTAAAGAGATGTTCAACGGCACTCCGCCATCTTTGCTCCAGTGGCTGGGAAGTTGGGACAGCCAGGTTCTGAGACAGACAGGCATAATGTCGCTTGGGTCTCGGGCGGCTTGTGTGTGTGCGGCTCCCAGGTGCGGGGCTGATCTGCAGTGACCAGCGCGCCAGCTCTGCTGTGGGACTTCTGCCTGGCAGAGGGACCCCGCACTGGGCGGGAGCCTACCAGCTTTCCTTCCGCGACCTCTGTTCCCGCAGACTGCGCTGAAGAGACAGGTACCCCAAGCTCCCTATCCCCAATATAACATCACTTGGGACACGGCCTGTTGGGGCTTCCGTCTGTGCCCGAGAACGGGTCAGCGCTGTGGTCGTCTGGGTGCCAGATTGGCGGGCCATCGCGTCTACAGGGTGAGCGGCGCCACGGAGAGTGCCCTCCGCCATCTTTGCTCCAGTGACTGGGAGGTTGGGACAGCCAGGTTCTGAGACAGACAGGCATAATATCGCTTGGGTCTCGGGCGGCTTGTGTGTATGCGGCTCCCAAGTGCTGGGCTGATCTGCAGTAACCAGTGCGCCAGCTCTGCTGTGGGACTTCTGCCTGGCAGAGGGACGCCCCCTCCCCCCCTAGGAGAGACCACACACCCCTGCACAGGGCAGGAGCCTACCAGCCTCCCTTTGGCGACCTCTGCTCCAGGAATCCACTAGGCTGAGCCTTTAGATATGCAAGGCCTCCCCAATATAAGATCACTTGGGGCAAAGCACATTAGGGCTCCAAAGTCACTCAGGAGCAGGCAGGCCCCAGAAATCGGTGCCAGGGGAATCCTGGTAATCCAGGGGGGGGCAGAAATAGCTTTGCAGGCTCACAGGAGGTCCAACCAACAGCCAGTGGCAGCAGGACCAACTAACACCAGAGGTATCCAGATGGCAAAAGGCAAACGTAGGAATGTTACTAACAGAAATCAAAGTAATGTGGGACCATCCGAACCCAACTCTCCAACAGCAGCAAGTCCTGGATACCCCACCACACCCGAAAGACAAGATCTGGATTTAAAATCACTTCTCATGATGCTATTAGAGGATCACAAGAAGGACACAAATAAATCTCATAAAGAGTTACAGGAGACCATGAATCAACGGTTAGAAGCCCTTACAAAGGAAACACAAAAATCGCTTAGAGAAATGCGGGAGAACATGGATCAAAAGATGGAGGCGCACAAGGAGACAACACAAAAAATCGCTTAACGAGATGAATCAACGGGTACATGCACTCACAAAGGAATCACAAAATTTGCATAAAGAAATGCAGAAGAATATGGGTCAACAGATGGATGCCCATAAGGAGGCAACACAAAAATTGCTTAAAGAAATGAATCAATGGTTAGATGCCCTTACAAAGGAAACACAAGAACTGCTTAAAGAAATGCAGGAGACGATGGATCAACAGATGGAATCCCATGAGGAGGAAACACAAAAATCGCTCAGAGAAATGCAGGAGAACGTGGGTCATCAGGAAGAAATCCTGAAAGAGGTAATGCAAAAATACCTTAAAGAAATATAGGAAAATACAAACAAACAAGTGAAGGATCTCAGCAAATCCATCCAGGAACTAAAAAAGGAAGTAGAAACAACTAAGAAATCACAAAGGGAGACAACTTTGGAGATAGAAAACCTTGGGAAGAAATCAGGAGTCATAGATGCAAACATCAACAATAGAATACAAGAGATGGAAGAAAGAATCTCAGGTGCTGAAGATTCCATAGAAAGCATCGACTCAACAGTCAAAGAAAATGCAAAATGCAAAAAACGTGTAACCCAAAACATCCAGGAAATCCAGGACACAATGAGAAGACCAAACCTAAGGATTATAGGTATAGATGAGAGTGAAGATTTGCAACTTAAAGGGCCAGTAAACATCTTCAACAAAATTATGGAGGAAAACTTCCCTAACTTAAAGAGAGAGATGCCGATGAACGTACAAGAAGCCTACAGAACTCCAAACAGACTGGACCAGAACAGAAATACCTCCCGTCACATAATAATCAAAGCACCGAATGTTGTAAACAAAGAAAGAATACTAAATGCAGTAAGAGAAAAGGGCCAAGTAACATACAAAGGAAGACCTATCCAAATCACATCAGACTTCTCACCAGAGACTATGAAAACCAGAAGATCCTGGGCAGATCTCATGCAGACACTAAGACAGCACAAATGCCAGCCTAGACTACTATACCCAGCAAAACTCTCAATCACCATAGATGGAGAGACCAAGATATTCCATGATAAAACCAAATTTTCACAATATCTTTCCACAAATCCAGCCCTGCAACGGATAATAGGTGGAAACCTCCAATACAGGGAGAGAAACAACACCCTGGAAAAAATGAGATAATAACCTTCTTGAATCAAACCCAAAAGTAGATAACCACTCAAACATAAAGATAGCGTCAAGAATGGCAGATGGCAATAATCACTATGCCTTAATCTCTCTTAATATCAATGGTCTCAATTCCCCAATTAAAAGACATAGACTAGCAGACTGGATACGTAAACAGGACCCAGCATTTTGCTGCATGCAGGAAACGCACCTCAGTGTCAAAGACAAACACTACCTCAGAGTAAAAGGCTGGAAAACAATTTTACAAGCAAATGGCCCCAAGAAACGAGGTGGAGTAGCCATCCTAATATCGGATAAAATTGATTTTCAACCTAAAGTCATCAAAAAAGACACAGAAGGACACTACATACTGATCAAGAGAAAAATCCACCATCAAGAACTCTCAATTCTGAATATCTATGCTCCAAATGCAAGGGCACCCTCATTCGTAAAAGAAACTTTACTAAAACTCAAAGCACACATCGCACTGCACACAATAATAGTGGGTGACTTCAACACCCTGCTCTCTGAAATGGATCGTTCAGGAAAGCAGAAACTAAACAGGGACACAGTGAATCTAATTGAAGCCTTGGCCCAAATGGAACTAACAGATATATATAGAACATTTCATCCTAGAGCTAAGGAATACACCTTCTTCTCAGCTCCTCATGGTACCTTCTCCAAAATTGACCATATAATTGGTCACAAATCAGACCTCAACAGATACAAGAAGATAGAAATAATCCCATGCCTCCTATCAGATCACTATGGAATAAGGGTGGTCTTCAATGGCAACAAAAACAAAAGAAAACCCACGTACACATGGAGGCTGAACAATGCTCTACTCAATGATACCTTGGTCAAGGTGGAAATAAAGAAAGAAATCAAAGACTTTTTGAAAGTTAATGAAAATGAAGGCACAACATACCCTAATTTATGGGACACAATGAAAGCAGTGCTAAGAGGAAAATTCATAGCCCTGAGTGCCGCCAAAAAGAAACGGGAGACAGCATACACTAACAGCTTAATGGCACACCTGAAAGCCCTGGAACAAAAAGAAGCAAATACACCAAAGAGGAGTAGAAGGCAGGAAATCATCAAACTCAGGGCTGAAATCAATCAAGTAGAAACAAATAAAACCATACAAAGAATCAACAAAACGAGGAGTTGGTTCTTTGAGAAAATTAACAAGATAGATAAGCCCTTAGCCAGACTAACCAGAGAGCACAGAGATAGTATCCAAATTAATAAAATCAGAAACGAAAAGGGAGAGATAACAACAGAAACTGAGGAAATTCAAAAAATCATCAGATCCTACTACAAAAACCTGTATTCAACACAACTAGAAAATCTTGAGGAAATGGACAATTTCCTTGACAGATACCAAGTACCAAAATTAAATCAGGATCAAATAGACCATCTAATCCGTCCTATAACCCCTGAAGAAATAGAAGTTGTCATTGGAAGTCTTCCAACCAAAAAAAGCACAGGTCCAGATGGTTTTAGTGCAGAATTCTATCAGACCTTCAAAGAAGACCTAACACCAATACTCTTCAAACTGTTCCACAAAATAGAAACAGAAGGAACACTACCCAACTCGTTCTATGAAGCCACAATTACACTAATACCAAAAGCACACAAAGATCCGACAAAGAAAGAGAATCTCAGGCCAATCTCTCTTATGAATATCGATGCAAAAATACTCAATAAAATTCTTGCCAACCGAATCCAAGAACACATCAAAACGATCATTCACCATGATCAAGTAGGCTTCATCCCAGGGATGCAGGGATGGTTCAATATAAGTAAATCCATTAATGTAATCCACTACATAAACAATCTCAAAGAAAAAAACCACATGGTCATCTCATTAGATGCTGAGAAAGCATTTGACAAAATTCAGCATCCTTTCATGCTAAAGGTCTTGGAAAGATCAGGAATTCAAGGCCCATATCTAAACATAGTAAAAGCAATTTACAGCAAACCGGTAGCCAGCATCAATCTAAACGGAGAGAAACTTGAAGCAATCCCACTAAAATCAGGGACTAGACAAGGCTGCCCTCTCTCTCCATATCTTTTCAGTATAGTACTTGAAGTTCTAGCTAGAGCAATTAGACAACAAAAAGAGGTCAAAGGGATACAAATTGGAAAGGAAGAAGTCAAACTATCACTATTTGCAGACGATATGATAGTATACATAAGCGACCCAAAGAACTCCACCAGAGAACTCCTACAGCTGATAAACGACTTCAGCAAAGTGGCCGGATATAAAATCAACTCAAGCAAGTCAGAAGCCTTCCTATACTCAAAGGATAAGCAGGCTGAGAAAGAAGTAAGAGAAATAATACCCTTCACGATAGCCACAAACCATATTAAGTATCTTGGCGTGACTCTAACCAAACAAGTGAAAGATCTGTATGACAAGAACTTCAAGTCTCTGAAGAAAGAAATTGAAGAAGACCTCAGAAGATGGAAAAATCTGCCATGCTCATGGATTGGCAGGATTAATATAGTAAAAATGAGCATCTTACCAAAAGTAATACACAGATTCAATGCAATCCCCATCAAAATCCCAACTCAATTCTTCATAGAGTTAGAAAGAACAATTCAAAAATTCATCTGGAATAACAGAAAACCCAGAATAGCTAAAACTATTCTCAAGAGTAAAAGAACCTCTGGGGGAATCAGTATCCCGGACCTCAAGCTGTACTACAGAGCAATAGTGTTAAAAACTGCATGGTATTGGTACAGTAACAGACATGTAGATCAATGGAACAGAATTGAAGACCCAGAAATGAATCCACACTCCTATGGTCACTTGATCTTTGACAAAGGAGCTAAAACCATCCAGTGGAAAAAAGATAGCCTTTTCAACAAATGGTGCTGGCTCAGCTGGAGGTCAACATGCAGAAGAATGCAAATTGACCCATTCTTATCTCCTTGCACTAAGCTCAATTCTAAGTGGATCAAAGATCTCCACATAAAACCAGACACACTGAAACTAATAGAAGGGAAACTAGGGAAGAACCTTGAACATATGGGCACAGGGGAGAATTTCCTGAACAGAACTCCAATAGCTTATGCTCTAAGATCAAGAATAGACAAATGGGACCTCATTAAATTACAAAGTTTTTGCAAGGCAAAAGACACTGTCAAAAAGACAAAGCGGCAACCAACTATCTGGGAAATGATCTTTACCAACCTTACATCTGACAGAGGGCTAATATCCAAGATATACAAAGAACTCAAGAAGTTAAACTCCAGAGAGGCAAGTAACCCTATTAAAAAATGGGGTACAGAGCTACACAAAGAGTTCTCACCTGAAGAATATCTAATGGCTGAGAAGCACCTAAAGAGATGTTCATCATCCTTAGTCATTAGGGAAATGCAAATCAAAACAACCCTGAGATTCCATCTCACACCAGTCAGAATGGCTAAGATCAAAAACACAGGAGACAGCAGTTGTTGGCGAGGATGTGGAGAAAGAGGAACACTCCTCCACTGCTGGTGGAATTGCAGGCTGGTACAACCACTCTGGAAAGCAGTCTGGCGGTTCCTCAGAAAACTGGGCATGACACTCCCGGAGGATCCGGCTATACCACTCCTGGGCATATACCCAGAGACTTTACCTGCATGCAATAAGGACACATGCTCCACTATGTTCATAGCAGCCTTATTTATAATAGCCAGAAGCTGGAAAGAACTCAGATGTCCCTCAACGGAGGAATGGATTCAGAAGATGTGGTATATCTACACAATGGAATACTACTGTGCAATTAAAAACAATGAATTCACGAAATTCCTAGGCAAATGGTCAGAACTTGAAAATATCATCCTTAGTGAGGTAACCCAATCACAAAAGATCACACATGGTATGAAGTCACTGATAAGGGGATATTGACCCAGAATCTCAGAATACCCTAGACACAATCAGCATATCAATAGATTTCTAAAAAGATGGAAGGAGAGACCCCTGGTCCTGGAAAGACTGGATGTAGGGGAACGCCAGGACAGAGTAATGAGAGGGGGTTGAACGGAGAAAAGAGGGAGGGAAGGGGGCTTATGGGACTTTCGGGGAGGGAGGAAACGGGAAAGGGGAAGTGATTTGGAATGTAAATTAAAAAAATAAAATAAAATTAAATTAAAAAAAAAAATAAATAAAAAAAAGAGATGTTCAACATCCTTAGTCATTAGGGAAATGCAAATAAAAACCCCTGAGATTCCACCTCACACCAGTCAGAATGGCTAAGATCAAAAACACAGCAGACAGCAGTTGTTGGCGAGGATGTGGAGAAAGAGGAACACTCCTCCACTGCTGGTGGGATTGTAAGCTGGTACAACCACTCTGGAAAGCAGTCTGGCAGTTCCTTAGAAAACTGGGCATGACACTCCTGGAGGATCCTGCTGGGACCACTCCTGGGCCTATACCCAGAGGATTCCCTGGCATGCAATAAGGACACATCCTCCACTATGTTCATAGCAGCCTTATTTATAATAGCCAGAAGCTGGAAAGAACCCAGATGTCCCTCAACAGAGGAATCGATTCAGAAGATGTGGTATATTTACACAATGGAATACTGCTCTGCAATTAAAAACAATGAATTCACGAAATTCCTAGGAAAATGGTCAGAACTTGAAAATATCATCCTTAGTGAGGTAACCCAATCAGAAAAGAACACACATGGTATGCAGTCACTGATAAGGGGATATTAACCCAGAATCTCAGAATACCCTAGACACAATTCGCATATCAATAGATTTCCAAGAAGATAGAAGGGGAGACCCTGGTTCTGGAAAGACTGGATGTAGGGGAACGCCAGGACAGAGAATCGAGAGGGGGTTGAATGGAGAAAAGAGGGAGGGAAGGGGGCTTATGGGACTTTCGGCTAGGAAGGAAAAGGGAAAGGGGAAGTCATTTGGAATGTAAATAAAAAAAACTTAGAAAATAAAAAAAAAGAAATTAATAATTGCTTTTTCCATGTCTCTGAAGAATTGTGTTGGAATTTTGGTGGGGATTGCATTGAATTTCTAGATTCCTTTAGGTAGGATAACCATTTTACTATATTTACCCTACCAGTCAATGTTCATGGGAGATCTTTCCATCTTTTGAGGTCTTCTTTGATTTCCTTGTTCAGGGACTTGAAGTATTTGCCATACAGATCTTTATTTGCTTGGTTAGAGTCACACAAGGATATTTTATATTATTTGCCACTATTGTGAAGGGGGAACCTCATAAAATTGAAAAGCTTCTGTAAGGCAAAGGATACTTTCAATAGGACAAAACAGTCACCCACAGATTGGGAAAAACTCTTTACCAACCCTACACCCAATAGAGGGTTAATAACTAAAATATACAAAGAACTCAAAAAGTTAGGCTCCAGAAAACCAAATAATCCTACTAAAAAGGTGGTACAGAGCTAAACAAAGAATTCTCAACTGAGGAATTTTGAATGGCTGAGAAATATTTAAAGAAATGTTCAACATCATTAGTCATCAGGAAAATGCAAATCAAAAAGACTCTGAGATTCCACCTCACTCCAATAAGAATGGCTAAGATCAAATACATGTAAAAGCAGGTGCTTGTGAGGATGTGGAGGAATTGGAATAACCGTCTATTGCTGGTGGGACTGCAAGCTAGTAAAACCACTTTTGGAAATCAATCTGGGGTGTCCTGAGAAGACAAAGTAGTTCTACCTGAAGATACGCTTAAACCACTCCTGGGCACATACCCAAAAGATGCTCCAACATATAAAAAGGATACATGCTCCACTATACTCATTGCACCCTTATTTATAATAGCCAGAAGCTGTAAACAAACCAGATGTCCCTCAATGGAGAAATGGATACAGAAAATGTGGTATATTTACACAATGGAGTACTATGCAGTTATTAAAAACAATGACTTCATGAAATTTGCAGACAAATGGATGGAACTAAAAACTATCATCCTAAGTGAGGTAACCCAGTCAAAAAAGAACACACATGGTATATACTCACTGATAAATGTATATTAGGCAAAAAGCTCAGAATACCCATGATACAACTCACAGACCATATGAAGCTCAAGAAAAAGGAAGACCAAAGTGTGGAAGCTTCAGTCCTATTTAGAAGAAAGAACAAAATAATAAAGGGAGGTAGATGGTAGGGCGATCTTGGGTTGAAGAGAGGTGTGGGAGGGGAAAGGGGGACAGGATCAGGTATGGGAGGAGATAGGGGAGATGTACAGAGGTTTAGGAAAATGAAGTGTGCAGCAATGGGGGATGGGGAACTTGGAGTAGCAACAGAAAGTCCCAGATGCCAGGAAAGCAAAAGTCTTCCAGGACCAAATAGGGATGACATTAGCTGAATTACCCAGCAAAAGGGGAGGGAGAACCTGTAGTGGGCATATCCAAAGGTTAGGCACTGCCCCACATTTGACAGATGGGGCCATCCACCCATGTCCAAAATTTTAACCCAAAATTATTTCTGTCTAAAGAAATACAGAGATAAAGAATGGAGCACAGACTGTAGGAAAGGCCATCCAGAGACTGCCCCACCTAGGGATTCATCCCATATGCAGACACCAAACCCAGACACTTTTGTTGATGCCAAGAAGTACTTGCTGATAGGAGCCTGATATAGCTTTCTTCTGAGAGGCTCTACTAGAGCCTGACCAGTACAGATATAGCTGCTTGCAGCCAACCATCGGACTGAACATGGGGAACCCAAAGGAGGAGTTAGGAGAAGGACTGAAGGAGCTGAAGAGGTTTACAACTCTACAGGAAGAACAACAATATCAACCAAACAGACCCCCCCAGAATTCCCAGGGACTAAACCACCAACCAAAGAATGCACATGGAGGAACCCATGGCTTCAGCTGCCTATGTAGCAGAGGATGTCCTTACTGGCATCAGTGGGAGGGGAGGCTCTTGGACCTGCAAAGGCTTGATGCCCCAGTATAGGGGAATGCTAGGGTGGTGAGGCAAGAGCGTGTGGGGGGGAGCACCCTCAGGGGGAGGAGGATTGGTATAGGGGGAGTGGAATAAAAAACAGGAAAGGGGATAACATTTTAAATGTAAATAAATAAAATATCCAAATAAGAAAAAGAAAAAAAAGTAAATATCATCCTGTGTGAGGTAGCTGAGACACAAAAGAACACACGTGATATTAATCACTGATAAGGGGATATTAACCCAAAAGCTCACAATGCCCACAATACAACCTACAGACCATTTGGAGCTTAGGAGAAAGGAAGACCAGGATATGGATGCTGCATTCCTGCTTAGAGGGCAAACAGGATGATCAAGGGAGTTGGAGAGAAGGAAGGATCTGGAAGAGAGAGACAAGAGAGAGGGGAAAAAAGGGGCAGGATCAGGTACTGGAGAAGACTGGAGAGAGGTACAGAAGGTTAAGGAATTGAATAAAAATATATAGCAGTGGGGGATGAGGAACTGGGTGTAGCCACTGGAAGGTTCCAGATGCCGGGGAAACAAGAGGCTCCCAGGACCCAACGGGATGGCTTTAACCAAAATATGCATTGAAGGGGAGCTAGAACATGTAGAGACCAACTCCAGTAGATAGGCACAGCCTTCAGCCAAACGATGGGGCCACCCACTCACATAAAATATTTTAACCCAGAAATATTCCTAGCCAAAGGAAAAACAGGGACATAAAATAGAGCAGAGACTGAAGGAAAGACCAACCAAGGACTGCCCCACCTGGGGATCCATCATGTCTACAGACAGCAAACCCCAAAACTGTTGCTGTTGCCAAGAGGCGCTTGCTAACAGGAACCAGATGTAACTGTTCCCTGGGAGGTTCTGCCAACACCTGACCAATCAGACTGAGCTCGGGTACCCTGGTGGGGGAGCTGGCTGAAGAACTGGAAGAGAAGAGGGTGATTACAACCCTGTAGGAAGAACAATGTCGGCTGGCTGGAACACCAACCAGGGAGTGTACAGGGAGGGATCCATGGCTCCAGATACATATGCAGCAGAAGATGGCTTTGTCTGACATCAATGGGAGGAAAGGCCCTTAGTCCAGTGTAGGTTTTATGCCCCAGTGTAGGGCTATGCTGGAGCAGTGTGGCAGGAGTGGGTGGGTGGGTTGGAGGAGCACTCTCATAGAGGTAAAGGAAAGCGGGGAGAGAGCATGCATATCTATGAATATACCCTATCTTGTACAAAACTAGATATTTTTTAAATGTGTTACATAAGGCAAATATATTTACTATATAGGAAAAATAACAAAAAAAATCATCTCAGAATACTAATTCCTTAATTCATGACTTATTAAATCATCTGAGAAGTCATTCTCCTTTTCATATTTGATGAGTTGAGTACTTAAATCTGTTTTACTGCAAGTGGGTTCATTGCAGGCAGATTGCTACTGTCTGTAGAGACACAGGGCATAGTGCACAGTGCAACCTAAGCAGGTGATACTGGACTGCAGAGGAAAAGCAGAACCAAGTGCAGACTTATTTCTTGCAATTTTTTAAAACTTCCCTGGGGCCACATTAACTATTTCACCTAGCTGTGAAATTTGGATTACTCTGATCATGTTTTCTATTTAAATTTCTCACAAAATATGAAAAGATGTCCTCATTATCTAATCACATTTTACTTCTGAATTATTTCCACTCTCCAATGACTTGACCTGATGACTCATTACCATACTAAGGTGTGTTAGCAAAGTGTTCCAATGTTGTTTTCGCAAAAATCCTTGCTACTCTTTGAGCAATTTTTTGTCAGGTGATCATGTGCTGGACATTCATTGAGTATTTTTATTTCCCCATGTTGAATTCAGAGTTGAGTACATGATTTGTTTCTCCATTTCTAATATTTAATTCTAGTATTTCCTACTGTGATAAAAAATATCTGCATGTTACAAAAGTCATTTTATTTCATTTAAAACACTGCACGTGGTTAATTCTCTCTAAATTCACAAAGGTAACTGGGAAAAAAAACTATCTGTCCAGATGTGTTATCCCTGCAGATGTAAGATGGTCTAAGTAAAAGTCCTCAGTGGACACAATCTCATAGAATATGTCTGTAGGAATAATCTATAAGATGAAGTAAATGTATAAGGGAAACATATGGATTGAATGAGTGAAATTAGTTTAAAACTGTATACCAAAAGAGGTAAAAAATACTTGCTTTCAATCTTGGCAAAATGTTAAGGTTACTAAACAGACATGAAGTCAGATATATTTCTAGTTCTTACCTTACTACATCCAAATCAGAGGTGGCTGAAACAAGCAACAACTATCACTCTAGTACCTGAAGAGGAAATCCAAAGTCACTGATTTCAAAGGCATTACCAGCTCTAAAAGACTCTTGACTAAAATTCTCCAATTTTGTGAACTGGTGTGCCAAGCTGCTACCAACAATCCTTCTACTAAGGAGAGTCCTTGTATGTACTTAGAGTATGAGGAATTACATGCAGCACAGGGAAAGCTGGACAAATTGTAACTGTCAAAGATGAAACATAAAACTCTGAAACCAAATTCCTCTCTTCCCTTCCCTCTTGAGAGAACAAAATGAGTCAACAAGAAAACAAAATTAAATAGAGGATCTTGGAAGGGAAGATGTGGAGCCTCATGGTGGGAAATACATTCATATAATAATGTTAAAATTCACACTTAGCCTGAGACAGTTGAATATTTAAAAACATGTGTCAATACAAGGTACTTACCTTAAATTATTTTCTAAATAAGAAGACGATTTCCAATCTGTTCTTTCTTTCAGTGTGGATAGACTAAAAATAGGGAAAAATGCACCAATTATCACAGTCCCATCATGGTATAAATGGTGTTTTGTTTCACTTAGGCAGGAAGGGGTTACAATGATCCAGATGAAAGTTGGCATCTGTAAAAGCCAGGAAATAAAAAGCCAAGAAAGCAGCATATTAATAGAACTTTCTGCCAAGATCTAAGTCTTTGAGTGTTAGATCAATTGTGTAGCATATATATGCTTGTGTGTGTGCATATCTCTGTGTGTGTATGTGTGTGTGCATATGTGTGTGCGTATCCTCATGATGTTGACAACTTGATGACTGAATAAGTAACTCTAATTAGCCTGAGAAATTTACAAGTATTCTTTCTTCCATCCTTTGAGAGTTCTAATGCATATTATCCTTCAGGCTGTGCATCTGAGTCACTACATTCAGTGAAAAGCAGGTTATTATATCAGATAATGTTTTCATGTCCAGGCAGAGTCAAAAGTATTTCCTCCAAAACTGCAAGATGCCAGGATTGGACTCTCCTGTGTTTCTGGACACAAGGGTTTACGAAGAAAGTGATCATATGAGAGCCCCTGAAAGTAATAAACACATATTACATCGGAGCACCTCACCATTGGAATGATAATTAGCCAAGGAAAACAAGCTAAATGAAAGAAACTGCATTATTCCTAAAACCAAATACTATTGATGTTATGTCTTCCTTTTTACATACTTTCCTATGGATCTCAGCATCAGAGCTTACTCTAGGATACATGTATGTCTACATATAAAATTTTGCACATCCTCTGTTCCAGACATTTTTGTCTCATTCTTATGTAACCAACTCTCAAGGTGAACTTTTTTTTCATTTATTTATTTATATATTTATTTATTTATACTCCAGATTTTATCCTCCCTTTTATCCACCTTCCAATTCTTCCACATCCCATACCTTCTCCATGCCTGTCTCCACGAGGATGTCCCACCCACCACCCACTACCCCACCTAACCTCTAAATTCCCTGGGGCCTCCAATCTCCTTAGGGTTGGAAGCGTCATCTCTGATTGAACACAGACATGGCAGTTCTCTGCTGTATATGTGTTGGTGGCCTCATATCAGCTGGGGTATGCTGTCTGTTTGGTGGTCCAGTGTTTGAGAGATCTTTGGGGTCCAGATTAATTGAGGCTGCTGGTCTCCTACAAGGAAGCCCTCCTGCTCAGTTTCTTTCAGTCTTTCTCTAATTCAAGCACAGGGGTCTGGGGTTCTGTACATTGGTTGGGTGCAAATACCTGCATCTGACTCTTTCAGCTGCTTGTTAGGTCTTCCAGAGTGCGGTCATGTTAGGTTTCTTTTTTTTGAGCACTCCATAATGTCAGGTCTTGGGACCTCCTTTGAGCTGGATCCCACTTTGGGCCTATTGCTGGATCTTCTTTTCCTGTCTCCTTTCCATTTCCATCCCTGTAGTTCTTTCAGACAGGAACAATGATGGGTGAGGTTTTTGACTGTGGGATGGCAACCCCCTCGTCCATTCGATGCCCTGTCTTCCTGCCGGAGGTGGGCCCTATAAGTTCCCTCTCCCTACTGTCCTGCATTTCATCTAAGGTCCCTCCCTTTGAGTCCTGAGAGTTTCTCATTTCCCAGGTCTCTGGTGTATTCTGAAGGGCCCCCTCAACCTCCTACTTTCCAAGGTTGCCTGTTTCCATTTTTTCTGATGGCCCTCGGGGCTTCAGTCCTTTTCTCTTACCCAATACCTTATCAGGTTCCCCTTTCCCCCAAAACCCCATCCACTTTCCCTCCTAGATCCCTTGATTGCATCCTTCTCCCTCCCAAGTGGAACTGAGGCATCCTCATTGGGCCCATCAGCTTCTTGAGCTTTTTGAGTTCTGTGGACTCTATCTTGGGTGTTCTGTACTTTTTTTGTGTGTTGCTATTATCCACTTATTAATGAGTACATATCATGCATGTCCTCTTGGGTCTGAGTTATCTCAGGATGATATTTTCTGTTCCATACATTTGCCTGCAAAACTCAAGATGTGCTCATTCTTAATAGCTGAGTATTGTGTAAGTGTACCATATCTTTTGTATCCATTCTGTTGTGGGACATCTAGGTTGTTTCTGGCTTCCAGTTATCACAAATAAGGCTGCTATGAACATAGTGGAACACGTGCCCCTGTGGCATGGTGGGACATATTTTGAGTATATTCCCAAGAGTGGTATAACTTGGTCTTAATGTAGATATATTTCCAATTTTCTGAGGAACCTCCACAATAATTTCAAGAGAGTTTGTACTAGTTTGCAATCCTACGAAAAATGGAGGAGTGCTCCTCTTTCTTCACATCCTCACCTACATGTGTTGTCACCTGAGGTTTTGATCTTAGCCATTCTGATTGGTGTAAGGTGGAATCTCAGGGTCGTTTTGATTTGCATTTCTCTGATCACT
This sequence comes from Tokudaia tokunoshimensis, assembly GCA_036184795.1. NCBI lineage: Eukaryota > Metazoa > Chordata > Mammalia > Rodentia > Muridae > Tokudaia > Tokudaia tokunoshimensis. The sequence goes on along the minus strand of BTHU01000007.1, from coordinate 4,469,588 downwards.
AAAGACTTTGAACATTTCTTTAGGTGCTTCTCAGCTACTCAAAATTCCTCTGTTGTGAATTCTCAGTTTACTTCTATACCCCGTTTTTTGATTGGGTTGTTCGGTTTTTAGGTGGTTAGCTTCTGGAGTTCTTTGTATATTTTGCATATTAGCCCTCTATCGAATGTAGGGTTAGTGAATATTTTTTCCCAATCTGTAAGTTGCCAATTTCTCTTACTGACTATGTCCTTTGCCTTGCAGTAGATTTCCAGTTTCATGAGGTCCCACTTATCAATTCTTGATCTTAGAGTATGAACCTCTGGAGTTCTGTTTAGGAAATTTCCCCCTGTGCCAATGAGTTCAAGGCTTTTTCCCATTTTCTCTTCTATTAGATTCAGTGTATCTGGTTTTATATTGAGGTCCTTGATCCACTTGGACTTGAGCTTTGTGCAAGGTGAAAAATATGGGTTTATTTTCATTTTTCTACATACAGACAGCCAGTTAGACCAGCACCATTTATTGAAGATGCTTTCTCTTTTCCATTGTATACTTTTGGTGTCTTTGTCAAAGATCCAGTATCCGTAAGTGTGTGGTTTTATTTTGGGTCTTGAGTTCTATTCCACTGATCAACATGTCTGTCTCTGTACAAATACAATACAATTTTTATCATTATTACTCTGTATTATAAAGCTTGAGATCAGGGATGGTGATTCCCCCAGCCGTCCTTTTATTATTAAGTATTGATTTCGCTATTCTGGGTTTTTTGCATTTCCACATGAATTTGAGAATTGCTCTGTCCATGTATTTGAAGAATTGTGTTGGAATTTTGATGGGGATTGCATTGAATCCATAGATTACCTTAGGTAGGATGGTCATTTTTACTATATTAATTCTGCCCATCCATGAACTTGGGAGATCTCTACATTTTCTGAGATCTGATTTCTTTCTTGAAAGATTTGAAATTATTGTCATACAGGTCTTTTACTTGTTTGGTTAGAGTTACTCCAAGATATTTTATATTATTTGTGGCTATTGTGAGGTAATGGTTTCCCTAATTTCTTTCTCAGTGTGTTTATCATTTGTATAAAGGAAGGCTACTGATTTATTTGAGTTAATTTTATATCCGACCACTTTTCTGAAGTTGTTTATCAGCTGTAGTTCTCTGGTAGAATTTTTGGGATCACTTATGTATATTATCATTTCATCTGCTAATAGTGATACCTTGACTTCTTTTCCAATTTGTATCGCTTGATCTCTTTGGTTGTCTTATTGTTCTAGCCAGCGTTTCGAGTACTATATTGAATAGATATGGGGAGAGTGGACATCCTTGTCTTGTCCCCGATTTTAGTGGGATTGCTTCAAGTATCTCTCCACTTAATTTGATATTGACTGTTGGTTTGCTGTATAATTCTTTTATTATGTTAAGTATGGGCCTTGAATTCCTAATCTCTCCAATACTTTTAACATGAAGTGGTGTTGTATTTTGTCAAATAATTTTTCTGCATCTAAGATGAACATGTGATTTTTTTCTTTGAGTTTGTATATTGGATTTTGTTAATGGATTTTCATATATTGAACCAACCTTGCATTCCTGGGATGAAGCCTACTTGATCTTGATTAATGATGGTTTTGATGTGTTCTTGGATTCGGTTTGCAAGAATTTTATTGAGTATTTTTGCACTGATATTCACAATAGAGATTGGTCTGAAATTCTCTTTTTTAGTTGGGTCCTTATGTGGCTTAGGTATTAGAGTAATTGTGGCTTCATAGAATGAGTTACGTAGTGTCCTTCAGTTTCTATTTTATGGAATAGTTTGAGGAATATTGGTATAAGGTCTTCATTGAAGGTCTGGTAGAATTCTGCACTAAATCCATCTGGCCCTGGGCTTATATTTGGTTGGGAGGTTTTTAATGACTTCCATTTCCTTGTGAGATATGGGCCTGTTTAGATAATTTACCTGTTTTTGATTTAAATTTGATTTGTGATATCTGTCTAGAAAACCATCCATTTCATCTAGATTTTCCAGTTTTGTTGATTTTCCAGGTTTTTATAGTAAGATCTGATGATTTTTTGAATTTCCTCCTTTTCTGATGTTATGTCTCCCTTTTTATTTCTGCTTTTGTTAATTTGGATACTGCCTCTGGGCTCTGTAGTTAGTTTGATTAGGGGTTTATCTATCGTGTTCTCTCAAAAAAAGCAGCTTTTGGCTTTGTTGATTCTTTCTAATGTTTTCTTTGTTTCTATTTGGTTGAGTTCTGCCTGAGGTTGACTATTTCCTGCCATCTACTCCTCTTGGGTGAGTTTGTTTCTTTTTGTTCTAGAGCTCTCAGGTATGCTGTTAAGTTACTGGTTTAGGATCTTTCCAGTTTCTCTACCAGAGCACTTAGTGCTATTAATTTTCCTCTTAGTACTGCTTTCATTGTGTCCAATAAGTTTGGGTATGATGTGTCAACATTTTCATTAAATTTTAGGAAGTCTTTAATTTCTTTCTATATTTCTTCCCTGACTAAGTTATCATTGAGTAGAGAGATGATCAGTTTCCACGTGTATGTGGGCTTTCTGTTGTTTTTGCTGCTATTGAAGACCAGCCTTAGGCCATGGTGATGTGATAGGATGCATAGGATTATTTCAATAGTATTGTATCGGTTGAGAGTTGTTTTGTGATCAATTTTATGTTCGATTTTGGAGAAGGTATCATGAGGTACTGAGAAGAAGGTGCATTCTTTTGTTGGATGAAACATTATGTAGATATCTGTTAAATCCATTTGGTTCAAAACCTCTATTAGTTTCACTGTGTCTTTGTTTAGTTTCTGTTTCAACGACCTGTCCATTGGTGACAATGGGGTACTAAAGTCTCCCACTGTTAGTGTGTGGGGTTCCATGTGTGCTTTGAGGTTCAGTAAAGTTTCTTTTATGAATGTGGGTGCTCTTGCCTTTGGAGCACAGATGTTCAGAATTGAGACCTTCTCCTGGTGGATTTTACCCTTGATGATTATGAAGTGTACATCTTCATCACATTTGATAACTTTTGGTTGAAAATCTATTTTATTGGATATTAGGATGGCAACTTCAGTTTGTTTCCTGGGACCATTTGCTTGGAAGACCTTTTCCTTCCATTTACTCTGAGATAGTCTGCCTTTGTTATTGAGGTGTGTTTTTGTATGCTTCAAAATGCTGGATCTTGTTTGCATAACCAGTCTATTAGTTTATGTCTTTAAAGAGGTAGTTGAGCCCATTAGAATGAGAGATACTGGAGCTGCCTCTGCTCCGGGGATTGACTACACTGAGTCTGCAGGTACGCAGGGATTTCCCAATTATAACATCACTTGGGGCAAGGTACATCAGGCCTCCAAAGACACCTGGGAGCAGGTCAGCCCCTCAGCAACCGGTGCCAGGGGAAAACTGGTCATCCAGGGGAGCAGAAATAGACTTGCAGGCTCAAAGGAGGTTCAAGCAACAGCTAATGACAGCAGGACCAACTAACACCAGAGATAACCAGATGGCAAAAGGCAAATGTAGGAATGTTACTAACAGATATCAAGGCAATATGGCACCATCCGAACCCAACTCTATGACAGCAGCAAGTCCTGGATACTCCATCAAACCTGAAAGGCAAGATCTGGATTTAAAATCACTTCTCATGATGCTATTAGAGGACTTCAAGAAGGACACAAATAAATCTCATAAAGAAATACAGGAGAACATGAATCAACAGGTAGAACCCCTTACAAAGAAAACATAAAAATTGCTTATGGAAATGCATGAGAATATGGGTCAACAGATGGAGGACCATAAGGAAGCAACACAAAAATCACTTAAAGAAATACAGGAGAATATGAATCAACAGGTAGATGCCCTTAGAAAGGAAACACAAAAATCGCTTAAAGAAATGCAAGAGAATATGGGTTAACAGATGGAAGCCTATAAGGAGGAAAACAAAAATCGCTTAAAGAAATAGAGGAGAACTTGGGTCAACAGGCAGAAGTCCTGAAAGAGGAAACACAAAAATATCTTAAAGAAATACAGGAAAACACAAACAAACAGGTGAAGGAACTGAGCAAATCCATCCAGGATCTAAAAAAGGAAGTAGAAACAACTAAGAAATCACAAAGGGAGAAAACTTTGGAGATAGAAAACCTTGGGAAGAAATCAGGAGTCATAGATGCAAAAATCAACTATAGAATACAAGAGATGGAAGACAGAATCTCAGATGGTGAAGATACCATAGAAAGCATCGACTCAACAGTCAAAGAAAATGCAAAAAAAATGTGCAACCTAAAACATCCAGGAAATCCAGGACACAATGAGAAGACCAAACCTAAGGGTTATAGGTATAGATAAGAATGAAGATTTGCAACTGAAAGGGCCAGTAAATATCTTCAACAAAATTATGGAGGAAAACTTCCCTAACCTAAAGAGAGATGCCGATGAACGTACAAGAAGCCTACAGAACTCCAATCAGACTGGACCAGAACAGAAATACCCTCCGTCACATAATAATCAAAACATCAAATGTACTAAACAAAGAAAGAATAGTAAAAGCAGTAAGAGAAAAAGGCCAAATAACATACAAAGTAAGACCTATCCGAATTACATCAGACTTCTCACCAGAGACTATGAAAGATAGAAGATCCTGGGCAGATCTCATGCAGACTCTAAGAGAACACAAATGCCAGCCTAGACTACTATACCCAACAAAACTCTCAATCACCATAGATGGAGAGACCAAGATATTCCATGATAAAACCAAATTTACACAATATCTTTCCACAAATCCAGCCCTGCAAAAGATAATAGGTGGAAACCGCCAATACAAGGAGAGAAACTACACCCTGGATAAAACGACATAGTAACCTTCTTTCATCAAACCCAAAAGTAGATAACCACTCAAACATAAAGATAGCATCAAGAATAGCAGGTGACAATAATCACTATTCCTTAATCTCTCTTAATATCAATGGTCTCAATTCCCCAATAAAAAGACATAGACTAACAGACTGGATACATAAACAGGAACCAGCATTTTGCTGCATGCAGGAAACGCACCTCAGTGTCAAAGACAAACACTACCTCAGAGAAAAAGGCTGGAAAACAATCTTACAAGGAAATGGTCCCAGGAAACGAGCTGGAGTAGCCATCCTAATATCAGATAAAATCGACTTTCAACCAAAAGTCATCAAAAAAGACACAGAAGGACACTACATACTGCTCACAGGAAAAATCCACCAACAAGAACTCTCAATTCTGAACATCTACACTCCAAATGCAAGGGCACCCTCATTCGTAAAAGAAACTTTACTAAAGCTCAAAGCACGCATCAAACCTCACACAATAATAGTGGGTGACTTCAACACCCCACTCTCTGAAATGGATCATTCAGGAAAGCAGAAATTAAACAGGGACATAGTGAAACTAATTGAAGCCTTGGACCAAATGGAACTAACAGATATATAGAGAACATTTCATCCTAAAGCAAAAGAATATACCTTCTCAGCACCTCATGGTACCTTCTCCAAAATCGACCATATAATTGCTCACAAAACAGACCTCAACAGATATAAGAAGATTAAACTAATCCCATGCCTCATATCATATCACTATGGAATAAGGATGGTCTTCAATTGCAACAAAAACAACAGAAAGCCCACATACACGTTGAGGTTGAACAATGCCCTACTCAATGATACCTTGGTAAAGGAAGAAATAAAGAAAGAAATCAAAGACTTTTCAAAATTTAATGAAAATGAAGGCACAACATACCCAAATTTATGGGACACATTGAAAGCAGTGCTAAAAGGAAAATTCATAGCACTGAGTGCCTCCAAAAAGAAACAGGAGAGTGCATACACCAGCAGCTTAATGGCACACCTGAGAACCCTGGATCAAAAAGAAACAAATACACCTAAGAGGAGTAGAAGGCAGGAAATCATCAAACTCAGGGCTGAAATCAATCAAGTAGAAACAAATAAAACCATAAAAAGAATCAACAAAACTAGGAGTTGGTTCTTTGAGAAAATCAACAAGATAGATAAGCCCTTAGCCAGACTAGCCAGAGGGCACAGAGATAGTATCCAAATTAACAAAATCAAAAATGAAAAGGGACATATAACAACAGAAACTGAGGAAATTCAAAAAATCATCGGATCCTACTACAAAAGCCTGTATTCAACACAACTAGAAAATCTGGAGGAAATGGACAATTTCCTAGACGGATACCAAATACCAAAATTAAATCAAGATCAAATAGACCATCTAAACTGTCTTATAACCCCTGAAGAAAGAGAAGTGGTCATTGGAAGTCTTCCAACCAAGAAAAGCACAGGTCCAGACGGTTTTAGTGCAGAATTCTATCAAACTTTCAAAGAAGACCAATACTCTTCAAACTATTCCACAAAATAGAAACAGAAGGAACACTACCCAACTCATTCTATGAAGCCACAATTACGCTAATACCAAAATCACACAAAGATCCGACAAAGAAAGAGAATCTCAGACCAATTTCTCTTATGAATATTGATGCAAAATTACTCAATAAAATTCTTGCCAACTGAATCCAAGAACACATCAAAATGATCATTCACCACGATCAAGTAGGATTCATCCCAGGGATGCAGGGATGGTTCAATACAAGAAAGTTCATCAATGTCATCCACTACATAAACAATCTCAAAGAAAAAAACCACACAGTCATTTCATTAAATGCTAAAAAACCATTTGACAAAATACAGCGTCCTTTCATGCTAAAAGTCTTGGAAAGATCAGGAATTCAAGGCCCATATCTAGACATAGTAAAAGCAATTTATAGCAAACTGGTAGCCAACATCAATCTAAATGGAGAGAAACTTGAAACAATCCCACTAAAATCAGGGACTAGACAAGACTGCCCTCTCTCTCCATATCTTTTCAATATAGTACTTGAAGTTCTAGCTAGAGCAATTAGACAACAAAACGAGGTCAAAGGGGTTCAAATTGGAAAGGAAGAAGTCAAACTATCATTATTTGCAGACGATATGATAGTACACTTAAGTGCTCCAAAGAACTCCACCAGAGAACTCCTGCAGCTGATAAACAACTTCAACAAAGTGGCCAGATATAAAATCAACTCAAGCAAATCAGTAGCCTTCCTATACCCAAAGGATAAGCAGGCTGATAATAAGAGAAATGATACCCTTCATGATAGTCACAAACAATATAAAGTATCTTGGTGTGACTCTAACCAAACAAGTGAAGGATCTGTATGACAAAAACTTCAAGTCTCTGAAGAAAGAAATTGAAGAAGACCTCAGAAGTTGGAAAAATCTTCCATGCTCATGGATTGGCAGGATTAATATAGTAAAAATGACCATCTTGCCAAAAGCAAAATACAGATTCAATGCAATCCCCATCAAAATCCCAACTCAATTCTTCATAGAGTTAGAAAGAACAGTTCTCAAATACATCTGGAATAACAAAAGACCCAGGATAGCTAAAACTATTCTCAAGAGTAAAAGAACTTCTGGGGGAATCAGTATCCCAGACCTCAAGCAGTAATACAGAGTGGTAGTGTTAAAAACTGCATGGTATTGGTACAGTGGCAGGCAGATAGATCAATGGAACAGAATTGAAGACCCAGAAATGAACCCACACACCTATGGTCACTTGATCTTTGACAAAGGAGCTACAACCATCCAGTGGAAAAAAAAGTTAGCCTTTTCAGCAAATGGTGCTGGTTCAACTGGATGTCAGCATGCAGAAGAATGCAAATCGATCCATTCTTATCTCCTTGTACTAAGCTCAATTCCAAGTGAATCAAGGACCTCCACATAAAACCAGACACACTGAAACTAATAGAAAGGAAACTAGGGAAGAACCTTGAACATATGGGCACAGGGGAGAATTTCCTGAACAGAACTCCAATAGTTTATGCTCTAAGATCAAGAATTGACAAATGGGACCTCATTAAATTACAAAGTTTCTGTAAGACAAAGGACACTGTCAAAAGGAGAAAGCAGCAACCAACAAACTGGGAGATGATCTTTATCAACCCTACATCTGACAGAGGGCTAATATCCAATATATACAAAGAACTCAAGAAGTTAGACTCCAGAGAGCTAAGTAACCCTATTAAAAATGGGGTACAGAGCTAAACAAAGAGTTCTCACCTGAAGAATATTGAATGGCTGAGAAGCACCTAAAGAAATGTTCAACATCCTTAGTCATTAGGGAAATGCAAATAAAAACAACCCTGAGATTCCACCTCACACCAGTCAGAATGACTAAGATCAAAAACACAGGAGTCACAGTTGTCGGCGAGGATGTGGAGAAAGAGGAACACTCCTTCAATGCTGGTGAGATTGCAAGCTGGTACAACCACTCTGGAAAGCAGTCTGGCGGTTCCTCAGAAAACTGGGCATGACACTCCCAGAGGATCCAGCTATACCACTCCTGGGCATATACCAGAGGCTTCCCTGGCATGCAATAAGGACAAATGCTCCACTATGTTCATAGCAGCCTTATTTATAATAGCCAGAAGCTGGAAATAACCCAGAAGTCCCTCAACGGAGGAATGGATACAGAAGATTTAGTATATTTACACAATGGAATAGTACTCTTCAATTAAAAACAATGAATTCATGAAATTCTTAGGCAAATGGTCAGAACTTGAAAATTTCATCCTTAGTGAGGTAACCCAATCACAAAAGAACACACATGGTATGCAGTCATTGATAAGGGTATATTAACCCAGAAACTCGAAATACCAAAGACACAATTCGCATATCAATTGATTTCCAAGAAGATGGAAGGGGAGAGCCCTGGTCCTGGAAAGACTGGATGTAGGGGTATACCAGGACAGATAAGCGAGATGGGGTTGAATGGGGAACAGGGGGAGGGAAGAGGGCTTATGGGACTTTAGGGGAGGGAGGAAACAGGAAAGGGGAAATCATTGGGAATGTAAATCAAAAAAATATAGAAAAAAAGACTTAAAAATAATGGGAGATACTAAAGAGAGATGACTGTTTTTTCATGACATGTTCGTTTTTGTAGGTGGGTTTATGTGCTTTTAGTTCTCTCCTTTTTCTTTGTTGTGAGATGCTTAATATCTTGTCTTTTCTTTGGCGCAGGTACCTTACTTGTGTTGGAATTTTCCTTCTAGGATCCTCTATAGGGCAAGTTGATAGATAGATACTGTTTGAATTTGGTTTTGTCCTGGAATATTTTAGTTGTAATTCTGGTAGGTCTACCTTTGTATGTTACTTGGCCCTTTTCCCTTGCAGCTTTTAATATTCTTTCTTTGTTCTCTGCATTTAGTGTTTTGATTATTATGTGACGAGTAGTTTTTCTTTTCTGGTCCCATATATTTGGTGTTCTATACACTTCTTGTACCTTTATGGCCATCTCTTTCTTTAGGTTGGGAAAGTTTTCTTCTATGATTTTGTTGAAGACATTTTCAGAAAATTTGAGCTTGGAATTTTCATTCTACTCTATTCTGATTATTATTAGATTGATCTTCTTTGCTGTTGTTTTCTATTTATTCATGATTAAGATTGAATCAGTATATCCCCAGTATCCTCCTTGCAATTTAACACCACACTCTTTCCCTTTTCTGATATGAGTGTATAATAGAAATACCTCCATATCTCAAAAAATATAATATCTGCTGAGGATCTCCATGTTGCTTCCATGAAGTTACTGAACAAATATATCACCATTGGGGATTATTTTCTAGCACATAAGACAATTTTACAATGGAGAAATTCTCTGTTCTACAGTATAGACATTTTTGCATTTTCATGTTAATTTGTTTACCTTGAATGCTATACAACATAATTTGCAAATGACTGTTAAGGCGGTGAATTTCTTAGGATATTGATCAGTGAATTTTATATACATTACCATGTCTTATGACCCTGAAATGCAAGGTAAAAACACAGGGAATATAGGAACCACAGTTTTGTTTACATGGGCACATTACTGACAATGGTGGTTTCTCTTCACATTTTCTTTAGTTCTGACTGTGCCATAAGAACATCTCTGTTGTATTTTAGAGTCAACTCCATTCTCATTATGAGTGCACCAATACCATGTGAGTCGTGAAAAACTACAATGTATCTGTTCTAAAGATGGAATGTGCTAAGTCAAACCTTACTACATCAATCATAAGTTTTCATTTGTTCCATGTTATATGTGTTTCTGGTGTGTGGTGTGTGTGTGTGTGTGTGTGTGTGTGTGTGTGTGTGTGTGTGTGTAAAAGCAAATAGGTTATCATGAGTGCACACATCTCTGAATGGCAGATCATGGTTCATTGAGTTAGAACTTGAGATGGCTCAGAGATGACTTAGTTATCTGCTGGGAAAAGCTCACAAGGTTGTCTGAAATAGAAGAATGAACATTTAAATACTCACCTACCTCTTTAGTGCCAGACCCAAGGATTTATTTCTTATGTTCAAATAACCCTTAAAATTTTAACAAAATAGTTACCTAGAGAAGATCTTCATTATGACAAATCTAGTTGATATTACAAAGTGAAAGGAGAAAATCTCAGAATACCCCACCCCTAAATGAATCAATACGGGAAAGTAAAAGCTGCTGAAAAAGTCAGTTTCCATGTTCATCACACTGCCTACAACATTATTTTCAGTGTTTTGTCTGATCTTTTCAGTTTGGCAAGAGTGAGATGATGTCTTAGTGATGCTGTAATGACAAAACTTGACAGAAAGCGACTTACAAAGGAAAGAGATGCTATCCTCTTCCTTCTTTTAAATTGTAGTTCGCTGATAGAAGCCAAGACAAAGGGTCAAACCAGATGTTATGTCAATGGACAATTAAGCTTCCAAGTGCTAGAACCAATGATATCAGTCAAGCTTGGAGGTTATTTTCTTAGCTAATGTTATATGGGGAGGCCCAGCCTATTTCACCTGGTGCAACCATTAGGCTAGAGGTGCTAGGTTATATAAGAAGGTAGGTTTAGGACAGTCTGTGGAGGAAGTTTATAAGAAACACTCCTCCACAGCCTCTACGTCAATGTCTGCCTCCACATTCCTACTGAACCTGGGTCCTTCTCTTAATTCTTTGAGGAAGAACTATGGTATGAAAATATAAGCAACATAATTTCCCACACAACCTTGTTTTTGTCATTCTGTTTCATCTAGTAATAGTAACCTAAACTAAGACAAAATTTGGCACAAGGTTTGGTTCATATTCCTCTAACAGAACTAACCACAATGTCTGGGGAGTGTTAGATAAATACTTTGTAACAGCGAGCTGGAAAAGCAATTGAGTGTTGAAAAGCCAGTTGGGTCATGTTATACTCCAAGGCAGAGCTTAGAATATGAGGCAAAGGAAATTGAGACATAATGTATTATGTTCTGATGGAAGTGTAAAGAATGTCATGGCTGTTGACTATTTCAAATTAAGAATCTCGGGTTTTGGCGGCAATGGCAGCAGCAGCAGGAGGAGCAGGAGCAGCAGCAGCCGCAGCAGAGGTGATGATCTCCTTCATCATCCTGTTGCTCTGCCTTTTCTTCCTCTTCTTTTTGTTCCCAGCGAGTGCTAGTCCACTTCCCCTAACAGCGGCCTGCTCTTATGGTCCCGAAGAGCTGGGAAGGCAGAAGTAAAGGCATGACTTCCTGGCAATGCAGGGAAAATAGGGCGCAATCCCAGAAACTGTTTCACCACCACCACCTGTTGAAAAACTGCGCCAAAGGCATTTCCAGGTCTGAACAGATGCAAAGTTGCTAGGATTGGATGCTTCTCTCGTTTTGCATCTGAAATCTGTCACTACTTAATATCAAGGAAAAACAAAAGCCAACTGGAAATTAAGCTAAAGAACCTTATTCAATCCCCATCAAAATCCCAACTCAATTCTTCATAGAGTCCAATGGAGCAATTCTCAAATTCATCTGGAATAATAAAAAACCCAGGATAGCTCAAAGTATTCTCAACAGTAAAAGAACTTCTGGGGGAATCAGTATCCCAGACCTCAAGCAGTAATACGGAGTGGTAGTGTTAAAAACTGCATGGTATTGGTACAGTGGCAGGCAGGTAGATCAATGGAATAGAATTGAAGACCCAGAAATGAACCCACACACCTATGGTCACTTGATCTTTGACAAAGGAGCTACAACCATCCAGTGGAAAAAAAGATAGCCTTTTCAGCAAATGGTGCTTGTTCAACTGAATGTCAGCATGCAGAAGAATGCAAATCGATCCATTCTTATTTCCTTGTACTAAGCTCAATTCCAAGTGAATCAAGGACCTCCATATAAAACCAGACACAATTAAGCTAACAGAAAAGAAACTGGGGAAGAACCTTGAGCACATGGGCACAGGGGAACATTTCCTGAAAATGTTTTCTTTTGTCCATTGAATATTTTTTACTTCTTTGTCAATGATAAAGCTTCCATAACTGTGTGGTTTTGATGTTTTTGGTGTTTTGATTTTTATGCGCCCGGAGGACTTTCTGGTCTGGTCCAGTCTGTTTGGAGTTCTATAGGCTTCTTGTATGTTCATGGACATCTCTTTCTTTAGGTTAGGGAAGTTTTCTTCTATAATTTTGTTGAAGATATTTACTGGCCCTTTAAGTTGGAAATCTTCACTCTCTTCTATACCTACAATCCTTAGGTTTGTTTTTCTCAATGTGTCCTGGATTTCCTGGATGTTTTGACTCAGGAGCTTTTTGCATTTTGCATTTTCTTTAAGTGCTGAATCCATGTTTTCTATGGTCTCTTCAGCCCCTGAGATTCTTTCTTCTATCTCTTGTATTCTGTTGTATTCTGTTGATCTACGACTCCTGAATTCTTTCCAAGCTTTTCTATCTCCAGAGATGTCTCACTTTGTGATTTCTTCATTGCTTCTACTTCCATTTTTAGATCCTTGATGGTTTTGTTCAGTTCCTTCACTTGTTTGTTTGTGTTCTCCTGTAATTCTTTCAGGGATTTTTGTGCTTCCTCTTTAAGGGCCTCTACCTGTTCACCCATGCTCCCCTCTATTTCTTTCAGAGATTTTTGTATTTCCTCTTTAAGGGCCTTTACCATTTGACCCATGTTCTCCTGTATTTCTTTAAGGGAGTTATTTATGTCCTTCTTGATGTCCTCTAACAGCATTGTGAGAAGAGACTTTAAATCCAACTCTTGCTTTTCCAGTGTATTGGGGTATCTGGCATTTGCTGTGGTGGGAGAACTGGGCTCTGATGTTTCCAAGTAGCCTTGGTTTCTGTTGGTAGTGTTCTTGCGCTTGCCTTTTGCCATGTGGTTATTTCTGGTGTTAGTTGGTCTTGTTGTCTCTGGCTGGAGCTTGCCCTTCCTATGGGCCTGTAAACCCGTGTCTGTACTCCTGGGAGACCAACTCTCTTCTGGCAGGGTCTGTGCACAGAAGGCTGTGGAGCTGTCTGGTTCCCTGCTGCAGGACTCCTGTCCCAGCTGCTCCAATGATCATATGCCTTGTGTGCTCCTAGCTGTACCCCTCCAGAGAGAATGTGGAGATCTCACCTCCGCACTAAGAAGTGAAATCGCTGCTGGGAGATCACTCTCTCTTGGTGGGCTAATCACAGAAGGCTTTGGAGCTGCCTGGTTCCCTCCTGCAGATGGCAGCTGGAAGGGAAGACTCCTGTCCCAGCTGCTCCACTGATCGTGTGCCCTGTGCGCTCCTAGCTGTACCCCTCCAGAGAAAAGGTGGAGATCTCGCCTCCGCACTCAGAATTGAAATCGCTGCTGGGAGATCACTCTCTCTTGGTGGGCTAAGCACAGAAGGCTTTGGACCTTCCTGGTTCCCTGCTGCAAATGGGGGCTGGAAGGGAAGACTCTCAGCCTGTGACTTTCTACCTCAAAGATTCATACCTGAAGTAAATTCACCCACTTCGAAGTAAGCAAAAATTTTCTGACAGGTATGCCCTCCTTGTCCAGATTTTAGTTCATTACTGATGTAGTCAAGTTGATAACCAAAAATAAATAAATAAAGAAAAAGAAAAAAATAATAATCATCATCACAGAAATCAAGAAGAATTTTGGAGGTGGGAACTGGAGCAGAGATCATGGGGAAATACTCTTCTTGTGCTTGTTCACGTTCCTTTTTTATACAGCCTAGGCCTATCTACCTAAGTATGCGTGAGTACAGTAGAGCCCCCCACACACATCATTCATTAATCCGACAAAATGCCCTACAGTCTTGCCTATAGCCAATCTAATGGAGGCATTTCTTAGTTGTGGTTCCCTTTTCTCAGATGACCCCAACCTTTATCAAGTTGACAAAAGGCTAACCAGTACAAGAGCCAAATCCTTTTCTTTGCTTACAAGTTTTTTCTATTTACATTATTAATCCTTATAACTAGTTTTCTGCTCTTGGCTTGGTTTATAGTAGCAATATTCAACACCCAGAAGTAGGCCAAATAAAGCTTTTAAATAGAGGCGTTATTTGCAAAAGCATAAGTATTTATCAAACGTGGTTTACAATTTTATTTCTTCAGACAAAACCTTAACATAGTGTACAGGTTTCTCTCAAACCTGGGACTCAATCAGAATTTATATCTTAACTTTCAAAAAATATAGGTGCAAAAGTCCATTTGCCTCATCTCTTAAGTTGGCTCTCACTAACGGCACTGTGCTTTCACTGACAGGGTAACCTTCCGGTTTGAGGTCACGGGTTTTCCTTTTCCTGAACTGAGTCTGGAATATCCAGAGCCAATCAGTACCGCCGTCTTGTCAAACAGTAGAAGCCCACTGAGTACACGACGAAGCGAGTGCGAGCACTAAAATCCCTGGGGGGCGTTGTGCTTAAAAGCAAGTATCTCTCAGGTTTACTCCAAAGGGAACGCCTGGGTTATGATTGGGTATTGCTTTTAGCTATCAAATTTTTATTTGCGTCCGTGATGGGAAAGGTTGTGGATCCTGCTACTCACGAATAAGAAGGCGGGTCCAGTATCTTTCGCCAATCAGAGTCGCTGTTACTTCCTTGCTGGAACTGTCAAATGAGGAACACCGATGTTCTGAAGTTTCGGCCCCTGGCTCCATTTTTGAATCCCGAGTAGCTTTTGTGAGGTGTTGTGACAGCTGGTTTCAGTCAGTGCCACATATTTTGTCGGCAGGCCCTTCCGAAGGGCCCCTGCATGTTTCCGAAGCTGGAAATGGTGAGTGATCGGTGGCTCCTGGAGTCGTGGGCCGCGGCTTTGACGCAGCCCGGCGCAGCTTGGCGCCGCCGACCCGACGTTCCCCTGGCGCTGTGCTGCAGTCCGAGGTCGAGTCTGGCACTGGCGGAGCCGGGAGTCGGAGGCTCTTCCAGTCCTGTCGCTGTGAAACTGCTTTATTCCAGTCCCCAGGCTATCACGGGGAATCCGCGCAGCGGACCTGCACCCTGCAGACTTTGCAGCGGTGACGGGTTTGGTGATGCAATCTGGTCAGTGCAGTGAACGGACTTGACTGGTGAGCGTTGCTGCCAACCTGCCCTTGCACTTGCGTTTGGCACACTTTATTGTTTCCTGCGACCTCCTTGGTTTTGTATTAGTTTTGCTCTAGGCTGCTTCTCCAAAGAGAAGGGATAAGCTGGTGCTGGTGAGTTTTTGGTTGGTTGGTTGGTTTCTTTGTTTTTCAGACAGTGTTTCTCAGTAGCCCTGGCTATCCTGAATCTTATTCGGTAGACCTGGCTGGCTTTGAATTCAGAGATTCGCCTGACTCTGCCTGTAATGTGTGTCTGTTTGTTTCTTTATTTTCTTTCTTGGAACTCATTACGTAGACCTTGAACTCAAAGATCCACCTGCTTCTGCTTCCTGAGAACTGCAGTTTAGATGCGTGCACCATCATGCCCTACAAGGTGGGCTCCTTAATTAGTATTTACCATGTTTGCAGTCCTCTGGAAAAATATTAACGTCGTCGCTTGTTTCCTTTGCCTTTATGTAATGGTTTTTCTAGAGAGTGTAATTTGTGACTAGGGAAACAGTTGAGAGAGTCCATCTGAGAGAAAAACACACTTGTCTTCTACCTTCTGAATAAGATATTTTTTGTTTGAGAGTTGGTTTGAGTGTGCAAAACATTTAAAAATGTATTAGTGTTGTTCATGTGTGGTTAACCAATCTTTGGACTTCCATGCCGGAGCGTACTGTGCAGGCCAAAGGACTCAGTCGTGGAGTTGGAGTACTTCTATCCATTACTTGGGTGCAGGGATCAAACACAGGTCACGAAGCATGCCAGATGACTGTTTTTACCTGCTGACCCGTTTCTCTGGTCTCATTTATTTTTACTTTTATTTTTATTCTTATTTTAAAACTGGGTTTCATGTATCCCGGGCTATCATGAAACTCCATATGTAGCTGTAGATGACCTTGAACTTGTGATCCTTCAAGTGTTGGGATTTCAAGGCATGAGTCAGCACACTTGATTTGATATGGTGCTGGGGATCGAGACAGAAGGAGGGACTTCCTGCATATTAAGTAAACACAACTAAGTGAGCCACATCCTCATCCCTGCTGTACAGTTTTTCTCCCTCAGATTCTGGCAGGAAGATCCTAAGATTTTCTGAGTTTCCTGAGCAGCATGTGTGCCATTGACTGCTTAGTGACAAGCATGGAATGCGTACTAATGAGGTTATTGGGATATTTTTTATTTCACGACAGAGTTTTACTCTGTAGCCTTTGCTGGCGTGGACTGTGCTATATAGATAGATGAGGCTTGCCTTGAACTGACAGAGATCAGCCTGCCTCTGTCTCCTACGTGCTAGGACTAAAGGCATGTACACACAACCTTGAGATGTAAAATTTTCAAGTATGTTACCATGATTCTTTGACTTTCTTTGGTGTCTACTGGAATGCCTCCTTTCTCATCTCTCATTTCATTAATGTGTGTCTTGTTTTATTTGGCTAAGGGTTTATCAATTACATTTATCTTTTCAAATACCAACTCAATTGTTTGTTTGTGTGTGTGTGTGTGTGTGTGTGTGCATTTTACCTGCCAGAAAGGATATATAACGTTTTCCAGATGCTCACAGAGTTAGAAGAAAACATTAGATCCCTGAGAAATGGAGTTATAGATGGTTCTGATCCACTATGTAGGTCCTGGGAACTAAACTCAGATCCTTTGCAAAAGGCACATGTGCTGTCTTGATCCATTCCTCCACTTCAGTGGGTTTTATTTTGTTTTTTATTTAATTTTTTACTTAATTTCAGCCTTAATCTTCATTAATTCTTTCACTTAATGATTTGGACTTTGGAATCTTGTTTTCCCAAAGCCTTAAGGTGCTTCTTTATGTTTTTCATCTGAGATCTAATTTATTTTGGAAAAAGATATATTTTGGTGTGTGTGTGTGTATGTGTGTGTGTGTGTGTGTGTTCATGTTCCTGTGCTCATGTGCATGTATGCTTGGGTTTCTGCAGAGGTCAGAAAAAAAGTGTTGGGCCCCCTAGAGCTGAGTGTATATGCAGGTCTGAGCCACCTAGTTTAGGAGCTGGAAACCAGACTTGGATCCCCTGGAAGAGCCACACGTGGCATAACTGCAGAGCCCTCTTCCCATCGTCCTGTCTGACTTTTCTGTCAAAGTACAAAATCATATTTTGTAGGAAAAGCTTGAAGAATAATATTGCCCTAGCTCCCAAGATGATGCGTTCTCCCTAACACCCTAAGAGGGATGTGTACATCTCATCCCAGTGGACAGGGGTTAAAAAGGTTTGGCAGTCTTCAAGACAACAGAAAATTCTTTTCAAAAACCTTAAGTTGCAAGGCACGGCGTCATGAATTTCACCCCTATAGCCCTGAGCTCTGGAGGTAGAAGCTGGGGTTCAGGAGAATGAGTGGAGGGTATGAACCCTAAGATTTAAGAACTGGGAGGAGATGGTTCTACCTTATACTACGGAGTTCTCTCTTCACTTTTGGAGAGCAGGGTAGGGAGGGGAGAGCTGTGGTTCTGATAGCTGGTGGGATCAGGTCTGAGCAGAAAGTAGCCCCTAATCCCACACTTGCAGCTTGAGGACAAGTCAGAGATCCAGAGTTTCTTTAGGGGGAGTTAAGGTCGGAGTGGAAGGCAAATGACATGATCAGGGGGTCAAGGACTAATACAAGAGTCCTTTGGGTCAGAGGTGGCACAGAATCACTGAATTCCCTGACACATGTGATGAAAGTCCCAGGTTTCCAAGTATGCAGGTTTCTGAGTCAGATATTATAGGCTGGAGGAGGTCATGTGGAGTCACTAAGGTAGAAATCACTGATAAAGAATGCTGGGTGATAGCTCATTGTGATTTGGCTGAAAGTCAGGGTATTCTAGATCCCTTACAGAAAGATGAGGGATCAAAGGTGAAAGGTTGGACATCAGAGACCCTGCTTCTCACCTGTATATACATGTCCTGTGACATAGTAGGACAGGGTAGAACAAAGTATCAAAATGTGGTTGATATTGTCCTGGTAATCTTCCATGTTATCTGTGAGACCCAGAGAAACCCTTCTAAGCAGCAGGAGATCCTGGAGGCACAGGGAGGGAGGGTCCCAGGCATCTGAGCCCCAACATCAGGGGACACCGCCACTCTTCCAGGGTGGGCTTCTAGTGATATAGATGCTCTTCCTAACCAGCACAGAAAACACCAGTGTTTTTTGTAGATCATTTTCAGTGGGTTTTTCTCTGAAACACTCCCTCCCCACCCACCACCCACCCCCTGCCAGTGCAGAATAATTAAGAGGGCCATGGCAAGGTAGGACTTGGGGGGTAGAGAGAACCCCTGTTGTCTGAATTTTTAGTGTAGGAAATTAGAGTTATAAATGTTGCTGTTTGTACTGTCCTCATTATATTTATGTGTTTTCGCACATTATGCCTTCATTTTTATTCAATTCAAGGAAGTATTTGATCTCCTTTATTTCTTCAATAACACATTCATCATTCAGTAGTATGTTATTTAATCTCTATGGGTTTGTAGTTTTTCTGCAATTTCTGTTGCTGTCAGACACATTGCATTGTAATTGGATTGTTTTAGGTTTCCTGTATTTTTGTGTCTGCATATAAAAATCTATTAAGAGACTTTCCATTGGCTGCTTAAGTGAGTGTCTTATGTTTGAGGGGAATGTTCTATGTATGTTTACTTGGTTCATTTGTTTTATGGTGTCATATTTATTTGTTTATTTATTTATTTATTTACTACCTATCTTTTGAAACTCAGTCACTAAATATATACAACAAACAGAGGTGGACCCAATTTTGTAAAAGACATACCCCTTGATCTAAAATTACAGCTGTGGCTGGCCTGCAGCTTACTATGTAGACCAGTGTGCCCTGAAACTCATGGAGATCTACTAGCCTCTGCCTTCTTAGTACTGAGATTAAAGGCATGCCCTACCACCCCTGATCTCATAATGTCATTAAATTACAGATTTCCTGTTTATTTTTTATCTAGTTTATTCTAAACTCAACTGTACAAAGAGGGTCCCTATAAATATAAGGAAATTGAATTATAAATAGGGAATAAAAGTTCACTTTTATTATCAGCAGTAGAACTACAAAAAGTACACAGACTCATGGAAACTAAACAAAACACTACTGAATGATAATTAGATCAAGGAACAAATGAAGAAGGAAATGCTTTAAACTTCCAAAATTGGATGAAAAAGCAAACACAGTGTGATCAGCTTATGGGGCAGAATGAAAGCAAGTGTAAGGAAAGTTTATAGTGTTGGTTGCCTACATTAAAAATAAAAAGTTGATACTTTTGATAAGTTGACAAATTGATAAGTTGAAGATATGTCTGAAGTCCTTGGAAAAATTAAAAAAAAAAAGAGAAAGAATGTCATCACAATTTTACCCCTGGAGCCCGTCTTTTGTTTTCTCTCTCCTTTTTAATAATTTATTTTGAGACCAGTTATGACTTTGTAGCTCAGGCTGGCCACAAACTAACGATCCTCCTGCTTAGTTTCATGATTCTTAAGATGGCAGAGTTGCATTGCCATGCTTGGCTTACCTGTCTCTAATTATAGGGCGATCCGTAACGAGGCTTAAAACTTAACAGGCAGACTAAGTGTTTTCCATGCTCATCAATTTTTCACATAACAAGGCCTCACTCTATTGAGAAGTACAAGCTCACAGAAGCATTGCCAACACATACAGTGAGAGAACTGAAAGGAACATTAGAGAGGGTCAGAAAGTGCATGAGTTACAAATGGGGGAGCTGCAGGTTTGTTCGTCAGTTCCACTGAGCAGTATCAGATAACCCAAGATCTTTCCCAATCCCTTTATCCAATAATCTTCCTAAAATATCATCCAAACTGTAGTTTTGGACAGAGTCAGGTCACTGTACACACATATTCCACATCCAGTTTATGTAAAACTGTTTCCATTCCTGTTTCTGTACCAATAGTTCTCTTAGTAAAATAGCTATACTGTCTTCTTTTCCAACACCTCCAAGCACAAAGCTTAGTATTTGCTGTGTCTTTATCTGCTAAATTTAAAGCATCCCAAGTGAAAGGATGAATCCTAGTTCATTTTTATGGTCTTTGTGTCAGTATCGAATCCTGTATCTGATTCAGACACCTGAATCCTCAAAACTTCCTCCTGGTATGCACTTCTGATAACTCTCAAGGTCCCAGTTGATGAAAGAGCATAGACAGCATTACTAGTGTGCCCAAGGTAACTTGATTCAAAGCTAAGCCATAGTAGAGGTTTAAAATGTTCTGTGAAGAATGACAGCAGGCCACTGAATTAGGGTACTTACAGTGATTTGTAGGAATGCCCCCTTGGTCTCATGTGTGTGAATGCTTGGCCCAGAGGGAGTGGTACTGTTAGGAGATGTGGCCTTCATGGAGGAAGTGTGTCACGGTGAAGACAGACTTTGAGGTCTCCTGTATGCTCAAGCTATGACCAAAGTGACACACATTCTCCTTCTGCTGCCTGCGAATCAAGTTGTCTCTCAGCCCCTCCAGCACCATGTCTGCCTGCAAGCTGCCATGTCTCCCACTATGACCATAATATACTAAACCACTGAACTAGAAGCCAGCCCCAATTAAATGTTGTCATGGTTATGGTATTTCTTATTTCTTCAATAAAACTCTAGGATAGTTCTCAAGGGCAACAACTACTGTTTGGGGCTCTGAAAGAAAGGATTTGGCGGCTAAAGGATGGAGCATGCACTAAGCATTCTATGTTTTGACTGATAGGTACATCTGGTAAGCCTTGCTCACTGCATGTGTTATTTCCCATCATGTATCTAATTTTAATCATATGCCTTATTCAAAGGCAAAATGATAAAAAAAGACTCTCCTTAAATATTAATTTTGAGAACACAGTTCACCTTACATTACGGTACATGTGCCCGAAAGTAGCTCATTACTTTTAGACCATTTTCCATTGTTACCAGATACGTTCCAAAATGTATTTGAATTAGATATAGGAAATTAATAAAGTATTACTAGAGGGACTAACATGTTGCCTTTTTTTAAAACATGAAACCTGATAGTAGATATGGTCCAAGGTTACCTACAGTTCAAAAAAAGAATATCTACAAGGTGCTAGTTGCATTGTTGAGAGACAACTAGGTGCAAAACCCAAGTAAAGTCTCAGGTTGCTCAGCTTGTTCTGTGCCTGCCTCACTATTGTCCCAGTGCCTAGAATTAATCTCATAGCAATTACAGCTGCTTTCTTGATAGCTCATGTCTAAAACTTCCTCTAATATAATCCTTCATACAAGTCAGAGACTGCTTCTACACCCAGTGAGTGGATTTTCTCGTGTTGCTTCATGTAAACACTATAGTTTCTCAAGTTAACCTTTATCTACATAAACACTTACTGGTGTCTTCAGAAACTTCGGTTCTAGGTGATTCTGTATCCTGTCAGCCTCGTAGTTAAAACTAGCCATCCTAATTAATATGTGCACTGTTTCAGGAACCAGTGACCTTTGAGGATGTGGCTGTGAACTTCACCTCAGGAGAGTGGACTTTGTTGGATTCCAGTCAAAAGAAGCTCTACAGAGATGTGATGAAGGAAAACTTTCTGAACCTGATCTCCATAGGTGACAGCACACTATGATTCCTTTGCTTATTCATTCAGACAACTGTCTCCTGCTTATATGTATAGTGCTTTATGGCTTGAAAGGGAGCATATAGTGAATTTAATGTGCCTGGCCAAGTCATAAGATTTAGAATGTAATACATTTTTGTAATGTTGACTATACCATAATGATTTCTTTGGGTTTACTTTCAGAGAAAACCCAAGAAGAAAATGTTGAAGAGGACTACCAAAATCTCAGGTGAAATCTGGGGTAATTTAAACTCGAGAAAGAGTAATTTACGTTAAACATTTGGGAATGATAGAACAACTGAGAACCTAGTATATTATCCAAAAATATCTAAGTATAAATTAATTCTAGAACAGATGTTTATAAAACTTCATTGGGTGTGATCATTCAGAATTTGAGTATCCCATCTCTGTAATTTCTTAATGTGATGTAACAATTAGCTATGTAAGAGATTTTTTTCCCAGTGGTGCATTTCACAAAACGTTGCCTTAATACTCACTAGTATTTGATAAATCTTTTAATGATCTTTTTTTAGAGCTTTATATATAAGAGCTGGGTTTTTTCTTGTTCTTATCTTGGTTTATAAGAATATTTGGTTTTTTATGTGTGCTTGGTTTGCATGTGTGTCTGTGTGCCACATTCATGTAGTGCCCTTGGAGGCCAGAAGAGGGCCTAAGATCCCCATTCCCTGGATTGCAGTTACAGACAGTTGTGAGCCACTGTGTGGGTCACAACTGCTGGAATCAAAGATAGGTTCTCTGGAAGAACTATCAATCCTCTTCACTGCTGAGTCACCTCCTCATTTTAGAGGTGTTTTTAATTTGCTTTTTATTGCTGAGATAAGCACCAGGACAAAACACACCTTAGGAGGAAAGAACTTATTTTGGTTCCTGTCTGCCTTCCAGATCACAGCCCCTCTTCATGGGATATCTGGGCAGAGATCTGGAGACAGGAACTGAAACAGAGATTATGGAAGAACACTCTGACTGGGTTGCTCCTAAAGACTTATTACTCAGCTTCATTTCTTATAAAACGTATAGAACGAAGGCCCATATAAAACGTATAGAACGAAGGCCCATATAAAACGTATAAAACAAAGGCCCATATGGTCAAGAGTGGCACCACCCAAGGTGGGCTAGGCCTCACACATCAAATATTAATCAAGAAAATAACACTCCCCCCCCCAGACTTGCTTACAAACCAATCTGATGGAACTGTTTCCTCAATAAAGGTTCCCTCTTCTCAGATGACCATATCTTGTGTCAAGTTGACCCCCCCACAAAAAATAAAACCAGCACAATTGTTTCCTTGTTCCCATGATCTCATGTTAATATCAAAATATAAATCATAGCATAACTTTAGGGATATCACAGTCTTAAAAAATGAGGTATGCACACTAAATATTCAGTTTCAAAAGTTCTCTGCTATGGGCTCCTGTAAATCAAATATAAGTTATGCATTTCTGGTTTCAAGGGTGAAGAAGCAGGGCAAAGTTACAATTAGATCAAAGTAAATTCAAAATTCAACAATGTTAATCCAATTCTGTAGCTGAATGTATTTCATCTGGGCTTCACTCATGATCTGGTCTCCTAAAGGCTTGGGTAACGCAGTGTTTCTGGCTCTGCCATACACAGCACACATCCATCACTTGACTTACAGGCTCATGCTGGCTCCATCCCACAACTACTACTGTCCTTGACCATCATTGGTGGTACTGTCATCTCTAATATGCTAGGGTCCATATAGGTTACCCCTTCACCATTGACTTTCTGGCCTTTCTTCAGGAACTCCCATCCTGGCACTTGGTACAAAATCTCATCTGTTCTCATTCAACCCTTCAATCCTAGTGTTTCCTCTGTAACTGGGATTTCAGCTTCAGCAGGGACATCGTCTGGTCTTTCATGGTACCCTGCCTTAGCTTTTCCATGACCCCTTTGTTCCTGCAGTTCTCATACTGCCAAAATTAATACCTCCTGACAGAATCTTACACATTGCCATGTTTTGCTGCCAATTTGAAGCCCCCTGTGGTCTTTGTGCTGATCAAAATCTCTTAAAGATTTCACCTCAGTGATGTTGTTGTTTATTATAGCTGATTCTTCAGCCCCCGCTGACCAGAAAGCATAGATTCTTAATACAAAATATTTCATGAACCACTCTTAGAGTCTTTGAGGTACTCTTAAACATCCCTTTGAGAGTTTGTTTGGATGTTATAACATGGTATACCCTTAATTGAAGACTGTTGTTCCTCTGTACAGGGAAGGTCATCCTCTTTGAAAAAGCACACAGCTTCAGGAGGGATATACTTGGAACTGTGAGGGAGGAAAGAGACACTCTCTAGCTGGCCACATCAGCTGTATCAATCCTAGTGATCAAGGGGAATGACATAAGTTGCTGCCACATCACTTTTACACTCTCAGACATCCCTCTAAAACTTGATGAGGCAGGCTTTCATTGTCCACATTGCTGTTAGCATTCTTACATTCTAGGTTGCCAAAACAGATCATTAAATTCTAAGCATTCATTGGCTTTTCCAGCTGAAACTTCTAAACACTTTCACTTTCTTTCTAAAAACAACATGGTTAGTCTGTAATGGCAATAACCTATGGGCCTGGTACCAATTTCTGTCTTAGTTTGTTTTCTTGTCCTGTGATAAATACCACAATCAAAAGCAACTTGGGAAGAAAATGGTTTCTTTTGGCTTATGTCACAGTCTATCATCATGGGAGGTCAGGTCAGGAGGTTAAGCTGGGCAGGTATCTGGAAGCAGGAACTCAAGTAAAATCATGGAAGAACACCACTCACTGATTTGCTCTGTTACTCTTGTATACAACTCATTCCTACTTGCTCAGAGGAGGAACAAATCACCATAAGCTAGGCCCTCCCACATAACTTAGTAAATAAAGAAAGCACCCCTGTAGAGTTACCTACAGGCCAATCTGATAGAGGCATTTTTTTTTAATTAAAGTTCCAGGTTCTAGGATGGCCCTATCTTATATCATGTTGGTAAAAATCTAACCAGTACATGTTACATATTTCAAATGCCTAAGTAGAGTAGTATTTCCTAATGTTTTGTGATAGTCTTTTATGCTAACACAAGAACATTGGTTGAATATTTTCTCTTTTTATGGTCATAAATTATTTAAGTTTATGTGTATGTGTGGGTTCATGTGAGTACATGCTACATATCTGAAAAGGATTTATAGAGCCAGAAGAGGGATATAGGTCCCTTGAAGGCGGAGTCATATGCCACTGCAAACCCACCCATTGGGATGTGGAACTTTGGTCTTCTGGAAGAGGAAGAGGTGCTCTTAACTACTGAGCTATTGCTCCAAATTCTTCATAATTCTTGCAAAGTCGAAGGTCTGTTTATTTACTCATGACAGGATCTTTATATGTGGCCCAGATTGGCCTTAAATTTGAAGGCTTTCTGCTTTTGCCTCTGGAGTACTATACCTGTAGTGGACCACTGGAGTCAGTCACCAACACTTTCTTTGCCAAATAAAAAACATCCTAGTACCAATACTGTCCCATGTGCCACAGGATTCAGTTATTGGAAATACCTTCTCACGTACCAAAGGTACCACACTTGAGCAAAATCTTACTAATGTAAACTTTGTGAAAATCCTTCATTATCTCCAGTGCCCATAATGCTCTTCTCGCTTTTTTTTTTTTTTTATTTTTCAGAACTCAGGTGATTGAGAAAGATGGTGAATGTGAACATGGCAGTCACTGTGAACAAACCCAGGCACAGATTCCAGAGTATATTGATAATGAGGGCATGCTTCCTGCAATAACACTATGTGAAAGCAGTTTGTATGTAAGAAACATCATCAGTAATTCACCCTTGGATGTGCACCTCAGTGATCAAACTCAAGAGAAGCCATTTGAATGTAAGGAACCTGTGGAGAAGGCCTTTAAACATGAGAAATGCTGGGAAGATATGGGTCATTCTGAGTCATTTCAGGTACATGGAAGTTCTAGAGAGAAATCATGTGAAAATCAGCAATGTAATGCAGCTCATGGAAGTCTCCATTGTGATCAACATCATGAGAGAACTCATGATGGAAATAAACACAATGAGAGCACCTTTATGAAGTGTACATACGACCAGAGAGATGAAACAATCCATAGTGAAGTAAAGCCATTTGTGTGTAAGCAGTGTGGAGAAGCCTTTGTTAATTCTAGTCACCTTATCAGTCATGAGCGAATTCATATTGTAGAAAAGTGTTATATTTGCAAACAGTGTGGAAAAACATTTAGATATTTGTCATGCTTCCAAAAACATGAAAGAATTCACAGTGGAGAGAGGCCTTATGTGTGCAAACAGTGTGGGAAAGGATTTATTCAGTTGAAATACCTTCTCATGCACCAAAGGATTCATGGAGAGGATTCTTATGAATGTAAACATTGTAAAAAAGTCTTCACTATTTCCAGTGCCCATGATGTTCCTGAAAACATTCAAGGTGGAGGAAAGCCATATTCATGTACACATTGTGGAAAAGCTTTCAGTAGTCCCAATGACTATAATAGTTGTGAAAGAATTCACACTGGAGAGAATCCCTTTGTATGTAAGAAATGTGGGAAAGCATTCAAACGATTGGGTCACTTTATGAATCATGAAAGAATTCACACTGGAGAGAAGCCTTATGCCTGTAAACATTGTGGAAAAGCCTTCACCAGTTCCAGTGACCGTAACAGTCATGAAAGAATACACACTGGAGAGAAACCCTTTGTATGTAAAACATGTGGGAAAGCATTCAGTCGTTCTGATTATCTTATCAATCATAAAAGGATTCATACTGGAGAGAAACCTTATCCATGTAAGTATTGTGGAAAAGCCTTTGCCACTTCCAGTGACAGAAACAGTCACGAAAGAATTCATACTGGTGAGAGATCCTTTCTGTGTAAAAAATGTGGGAAAGTGTTCATTCTTTCTGGTGATCTAATCAAGCATGAAAGGATTCACACTGGAGAGAAGCCTTATACTTGCAAACATTGTGGAAAAGCTTTCACTACTTCAAGTGCCCGTAACAGTCATGAAAGAATTCACACTGGAGAGAAGCCTTATACATGTAAGCATTGCTCAAAAACTTTCACCACTTCTAGTACCCGTAACAGTCATGAAAAGACTCACACTGCGGAGAAGCATTTTGCATGTAACCTGTGTGGGAAAACCTTCAACAGTCAGAGTTCCTATTACACTCATAAAAAAATCCACTCTATGAAAGAGAAACTTTATGTATGTAAACACTGTGGGAAAGAATTCACTTACTGTGGTAATTTCCTTAAGCATGAAAGAATTCACACTATAGAAACATTGTCCATGTGAACAATATGTAAAAGCATTTCTGAGTCCTACATCCCATTAGAAACCTATATAAAATCTCAGTGACAGAACTTGTATAACTATAAACTGAATGGCCAACTTGCCTTTATTGTGAGGGATGAAAAAAAAGAGTTCAGATGGGCCACAAGGTAGCTTAGCTAGTCATGGTTCTTTGGGATACCCTGATCTTGATTTTAACCCTGAAACTTGCATGGAGTTTCAATAGAGAAGTAATTCCCAAAAGTTGTCTGCTGAGTTCCACGTGCACAACATTGAATGTATTTGTGTATGTACACAAATGAAGTAAATAAATGTAGTGCTAAACAAGAAAAAAAATTGAAAACATTTTGAAGTGGAATCAGACATGACCAGCAAAATGCAATTTTAGCCCTAATATACATGCATATGTAGGATGAGATCCTGTTCTCATACAAGTTTTAATGTCTGTCTGCTTTTCTTACAGGTAGGGTACAAGGCTAGCAAAATACAGTATCTAATACAGGACATTTGAATAGCACTTAGGACTTTTAAAGTGAACCTGTTCCAACCAAATATAAATTTTAAAGAAAAAAAGCTGTGTGATTGAAATAGAACGTTTTCATGTAGTTAAATCATATAAGGAGAATTTAAGTTTGTGTATTTTAGGAATAACCTGAAAGAAGAACAATAAAATTTTAGCATTTTGATCTTTGGTCCATTCCCACACAAGACTTTGATTTTTGCTTTTTTGTTGTAATCTTGGAGTTAAGATTTGTTTAATACATACACACACACACACACACATAATTTGTTTAAATAATATTGGCATAATTTTCTGGTCTGCCATTCCTGTCACTTGAAAGACATGTTACCAAGAAATTGTGTCAAACAATAGCAAGCATTTAAAGAGATGGATTAACAGTGTTTGCTACTCTTCTGTGGGGCTTAGTTTGATTCCCAGTATATGTGTTAGATGGCTTTCAACTACCTATAGCTTCAATTCCAAGGGGCCTGAACACTTGTCTTGTCCACCCTAGGTACCTGTACCATCATGTGCATACACAAATAAAGAATCTGAAAAGAAAAAGAAAAGAAATTGGCAATTCAGAGAGATGGTTCAGTAGCTAAGAACATATACTTCTCTTTCCAGCTTTTTTTCTGTGTGTCTGGTTGATTTGAAGTAGAAAGTTGTTGTTCTTTATTGTAATATTTTTCTAAGTTCCCTTACGTAGCAAATTCTGTTTTCAAAAACTTATTATTTCATTGGTAATTAGCTTTACATGAAAAAAATTTTTCCTGAGTGATATAGATTTTTAATTTATTATATGTGTGTGTGTGTGAGTATATGCACATAAATCCAAGTGTCTGGGATCTGAGGAGGATGGAGGACCTCCTGGAACTAAAATCAGACTCAGTTTTGGTGCCCTAAGTTGAGCGCTAGGAACCAAACTCCAGGCTCTGTATTTACGTAAATTCTGTAAGCTTTTTTTTTTTTAATGTTCCATTGTACTTCACTGATTGTATTTTTAAAAAGTTTTAAATTATCCTTTTTTTGTAGTTTTGTGTGTTTCTATAATACATTTTAGTGCTTTAAATTCCCAATTCCTTTCATCCTCCCTCTGTCCCTTCAATACTTGTCAATAAACCCATTCCTTAATTTGTGAGTATGAACATGAGAATTGGCAGGGCATTTTAAAATATGGCCATATATAAGAAAATAATATGTACCTGCTTATATGTGAGTGGCCTCCCCAGTCACAGGTTCTTGATGAGAGTTCGAGAATCAAGGCTAGAGAGATGATTATGCATCTTAGAGTACTTTCTAAAATCTTCCAAAGGCTCCTGGTTCACTTTCCAGTATCAACATTTGGTGTTTTACAATGACCCATTACTTCCAGGAATCAAAGACTCTTCTAGGCTCTGAAGACAACCACAAATACATATCACATCCTAAGACATATTAAATAAGATTGAGTTCCTGTTTGTGTAGCTAGTCAAAAATCCAAGAAACGAAGGGCAACTTGTCATAACTTTTTTTACTATAATTTTTTATTAAATATAATCTTCATTTACATTTCAAGTGGTAAAACATTTCCCAGTTTCCCCCCTCCCCAAAACCCCTCAACCCCTCCTCCCACTCCCTGCCTCCAAGTATATGCCCCTCCACCCGACCCACTCCCACCTCCCCCCTCAATTGTCATAACTTTTTAATTAATTAATTTACTTTGTATCCTGAATGCAGTTTTCCCTCCCTCCTCCAAGTCCTTCCACCCTACTTCCCCCTCCATTAATTCCTCCCTTTCTCTTTATAAAGATGAGAACTCCCATGTGTATCAGTCAGCCTTGACATATCAAGTTGAGGCAAAATCAGGTACATTTTCTATTGAGGCTAGACAAGACAGCTCAGTAGGGGGAAAGGGTCCCAAAGGCAGGCAACACTCAGAGACAGTCCCTGCTTCCAGTGTTAGAAGTTCCACATGAAGACCAAACTGCACACCTGTTACATATGCGCAGAGGGTCTAGGTCAATCCTGTGCAGACTCATAACTTTCATTCCAGTACTTTATGTGCTTTATCTGCATTTATCTCACTGAATTCACAGCAAGTTGCAGAGCAACCCCTTGTAGCTTGAAGGCCATCTAAAGGGAGAAAGCTAGCTCATCTCTAGCTCAACTTCTCAATGCTCTGTGACCAAAATGGATACTGTCTTCAGCTATAGGATTTTACTATCAAATTCTGTTTGACAATCTTGAGTAAGGACAATGACTTGCATTCTGAGTGAGACTTCAGGTCCTCCTTGGGCCACAAATAGTAGGGAGGCATCCTAATCTTAGCACTCGATTCTCATACAGTTACCTCTGGCTTTGGGGAAACATATTGTCCATCAATGGAGATCTGTCCTTTCAAACTTTTTTGTTTAGCTTATATTTTTTACTAGGACTATAAAATATCTTTCTATATGTTTTTCCCCTGAATATCCTGTCTTATTTATTCCAGTTCTTCCTCTTCTTCCATATTCCCTCTATGCTTAAACCTTTTTACTCCCCCCAGTATTATTACCACTCCCCTCGTTTATAAGTGAGGTATTCTGCTATCTGCTCTCTAATGGTCCCTTCCTGCCTTTTGGTCTTTATGAGCATATTTATTTATTCAGTTCACATCCCAATTGCAGCCCTACCTCCCTCCTCTCCTAGTCCAAGCCTCATAACCTCCTCTCCCAATTACCCCCTCCCCATGTGGGTACCAACCTGCCCTGGCACAGCAAGCTGCAGCAGAACTGTTGTAGGGTTTTACTGCTGTGAACAGACACCATGACCAAGACAACTCTATTCATTAACAAAGATAACATTTAATTGGGGCTGGCTCAGAGGTTCAGTCCATTATCATCAAGGCAGAAACATGGCAGCATCCAGGCAGATATGGTGCTGGAGGACCTGAGAGTTCTTCAGCTTTATCTGAAGGCTGCTAGCAGAATACTGACTTCTAGGCAGCTAGGGTGAGGTTCTTAAGCCCACACCCAGAGTGACACACCTACTCCAACAAGGCCACATCTCCCAACAGTTCCTCTCCCTGGGTCGAGCATATACAAACCATCACAAGGACTAAAGACACCCCCTCCCATTGAGGTCAGACAAGACAACCCAGCTAGGGGGAAAGTATCCAAAGGCATGCAACAGAGTCAGGGACAGCCCCTGCTCTAATTGTTAGGAAACCCACGTGAACACCAAGCTGCACATCTACTACATATGTGTAGGGGCCTAGGTCCAGCCCATGTATACATGCTCCGTGGTTGGTGGTTCAGTATCTGTGGGCCCAGGTTATTTAACTCTATTCTTACGGTGTCCTTGACCCTTCCATCTCCCTCAAAACTTCCCCCTACTCTTTCACAAGACTACCCAGTATGAGCACATAGTTTTTTAAGTGTGCTACACTAAAACTTGGTAGCTAAACACTGCAATAAGGGTTGAGTATTTTTGTCTTTCTCCGTTTCCTCAATCAGTATATTTTCTAAATCCATCACATTGCCAGCATATTTTGCAATTTCATTTCCTCTTTACACTGAAATAAAATTACATTATGTAAATGCCACATTTTCAGTACCTATTCCTGTGTTGA
The DNA here is from genome assembly GCA_036184795.1 of Tokudaia tokunoshimensis. Taxonomy (NCBI): domain Eukaryota; kingdom Metazoa; phylum Chordata; class Mammalia; order Rodentia; family Muridae; genus Tokudaia; species Tokudaia tokunoshimensis. The sequence goes on along the minus strand of BTHU01000007.1, from coordinate 4,438,242 downwards.
TGGGTGTCTTGGGTCATTCCATTTTGCTGTAATGAATACAACCACATTGAACATGGAAGTGCAGTTATGTCATTTGGTATATAGTCCTTTTGCTATATTGATTGCTATTGTTGGATCATCGGACAGTTGTATATTTTTGGTCTAAGTGGTGGTCTGCAGGTAGAAGAATACAAATTGATACAAATTTATCACCCTATACAAAGCTCAAGCCCAAGTGGATCAAGAACCTCAACAAAAACTAGGTCCACTGAATCTAACAGAAGAAAAAGTGGGAAATAGCCTTGAATGCATTGTCACAGGAGAAAATTTATTAAGCAGAACACCAATGGCTCAGTGTGTAAGATCAACAATTGATAAACAGGATCTCTTGAAACTTCAAAGTTTCTATAAGGCAAAGGACACTGTCAGTAGGACAAAACAGCAGCCTACAGATGAGGAAAAGATCTTCACTAATCCTACATCTGATAGAGGGCTAATGTCCAAAATATATAAAGAATTCAAGAAGTTAGACTCCAAAACAACAAATAACCCAATTAAAAAATGGGGTACAGACCTAAACAGAGAATCCTCAACAGAGGAATCTCAAATGGTCAAGAAATGCTTTAAAAAAATGTTCAAAGTCCTTAGTCGTCAGGAAATGCAAACCAAAACAACTCTGAGGCTTCATCTTATACCCATCAGAATGACTAAAAAACTCAAGAGATAGCACATGCTGGCAAGGATGTGGAGCAAGGGGAACACTTCTTCATTGCTGGTAAAAGTGCAAACTTGTACTACCACTGTGGAAATCAATTTGGCGGTTTCTCAGAAAACTGGGAATAGTTGTATCTCAAGACCCAGCTTTAGCACTCCTAGCCATATACCCAAAAGATGCTGGAACATCCCACAAAGACACTTGCTCAACTATGTAGGAGCTTTAGTCATAATAGCCAAAAACTGGAAACGACCTAGATGTCCCTCAACTGAAGAACAGATTTTTAAAAAAAAGTGGTACATCTACATAATGGAATACTATTCAGCTAATAAAAACAAAGACATTATGAATTTTTCAGGCAAATGGGTGGAACTTGAGAATATCATCCTGAGTGAGGTAACCCAGTCCCAAAAGGACATGCATAGTGTATACTCATAAGTAGATATTAGTCATAAAATACTGATATCATGCTACATTCCACAGACTTAAAGAAGCTAAACAAGAAAGAAGGACCAAATGAGAAATCTTGAATCTCATTTAGAAGGGGGAATAAAATAGTCACAAGAGGCAGATGGAGGAAGGAATCTGAGAAGGAGGGGAATTGGGAGGGGAATGGGGCATCAGGATCAGGTATGGAAAAGGATAGGAGAGATGGTTAGATGGATATGAAAATGAACGGAAGTCTATAACTGATGGGGATGTGGAGGTAGGACATCTCTAAGACAAGACATGGCAGAGGACAAGGGAAGCACCCAAGAATCAATGGAGGTACCCTTAGCTGTGACTCACAACACTAGGGATATGGAACCTGAAGAGGTAATCTCCTGTATCCAGGCAGGAACCCCAGTGAAGTTATAGAATACCAACCTAACCACAAAACTTTCAATCCAAAATTTATCCTGTCTACAAGGGATGCATCAGAGACTGAGGGAATGACCAACCAAGAACCAGCACCACTTGAGACCCATTCCATGCACCGGACAAGCATCATATTTATGACTTGTGTGCCTTAATTAGATAACAGGATGGCAACACCTTCCTTCTTTGCATCCTTTACTGGTCAATAGACAAATACGAAAGCAGGATAGGAGGCAGATTACAGGGCCTGGGAACATGAATCCAGTTTTGTTCCTGCCAGCAAAATGGATTTTGTTCATGAGATGGCTGAACTCAGAAAACTATCTCCTAAAACTAGGAGGTTTGATGTTTTGTACAGCATACTGAGGAGCCATGATTCCCTCTCCTCATACCTAAACTTGAACCTCTTATTTTGATTTTTATTGATTGCATCATTTATCAAACTGATGATAGTCCATGTTCATTCATTTCTTATATATAGTAAAATTCTTTCCTTTCCCTTTCTTATCAAAGGATGCTGGTTTTAGTTGACTTTGCCCTTTAATTTTGAGTTTTGTTTGTTTGTTTGTTTGTTTTTCAAGACAAGGTTTCTCTGTGTATCCCTGGCTGTCCTGGAACGACCTCTCTCTGTGTATCTCTTTGTCTCTCCCTCCCTCCCTTCCCCCTTCCTCCCCCCTCTCCCTCCCTCCCTTCCCCCTCCCTCTCTCTCCTCTCTCTTCTCTCTCTCTCTCCCTCCCTCCCTCCCTCCCACCTCCATCTCTCCCTTCCTCCCTCCCTTCCCCCCCTCTCCCTCCCTCCCTCCCTTTCCCCTCCCTCTCTTCCTCTCTCCCTCTCTCCCTCCCCAGCATGATGGCCTTTAACTACTTGCCTCCAAAGTCGTGGAATTAAGGCATGTACCTCCATGCCCAGCAGTTTTAAGTTTTTGGCTTTTCTTTTCTTTTTTTAGAAATCTCCATACTTTATTTTCATAATGTTTGTACTAATTTACACTTTCTCTTAAAAGTTATAATGACTCTTTTTCCTATATCTGGTTTCAGATAGACTTAAAATTTTAAGATTATTTTATTATACCTGTATGAATATTTTACCTACATATATGTATGTACACCATGTGAGAACCTGGTGCCTGTGAAATTTAAAAGGTGATGAAGCTCTTGGAGTTAAAATATTCTCAAACCATTGTGTGGATGATTGAAAGCAACCCCAGGTCCTCTGTAAGAGTAACAAGTGCTCTAAACTGTTGAGTCATCTCTCCAGCCCCTGAAATGTACTTATTAATGAATGTATTCAAATGGACTCCATATGCTTATCCTCTGTGTCAGAAAGCTTAGCAGCACAGACTCTCAAAGAGCCCATTCTCATCTTTTTGCCCAAAATTCTCTCTCCATATATGATATCATGTATACATTTGGGACAGGAAGTGTGTATGCATCTCAACCACTTTGTATGTTTGTCTGAGCTTTACTTTAATTCCCCTGTACTCAATTGAGGCTAACATAAAACCTTTCTCATCTTGTGTTCTACCACAATGCTATGGCCATGGACTCTGGCTCTTCCCCTGTTCTCTAACTCAAGTATCATAATCCCACTGTCTGGAAGGAGACACTTTATTAGTGTGATGTTCATGCCCTCAACTCCATCATGTTCACAAACAGTGGGTGCTGGGGGGAGAAGGGTAGTTAGTGCCTTGAGGAATACCTTCTTTCATCAAACTTCCCCAGAGCTCCTGCTGGACCTAGTTTTGTTGCAGCAGATATAGTAATTATCAAAAAAAAAAAAAAGTTTGTGCATGTGATTGCAGTGTTAAAACAATAACTATACCAGTTTGGGGATTCATGTAAAGTATGTTAAAGTTTTGTTTATAAGCAAACTGTTTGGGACTCTTGTGATTTAAAAAAAAAAAACTTGGATTCAACACCTTTGTGTCTTTTACCTTATCAACATTGGTATGGAACAAGGCACTGGAGTACCTGGCTGACAATGACCCTAACCCGGGTACCTATCTTGGATTCTAAACAGAAATGATGCTCACTTAGCACTTAGTCACTAGAAAGTACTGAAAAGTAGAGAAGCCATTTGCAGTTGTCATGAATCACCAGATGTAAATTTACACGTATGAATGGTGCACCTCACTTGTTGCCCATTAACCATCCTGGATCACTCCTGAATCTGTCCCCACTCTATACTCTTAGCTCTAGAAGTAGAAGGAGTCACGAGGTCAGCCCGGGCACAGAGCCTTGTCACAGCTCTAGATGTGTAAATTTAAGAGTTTGGGATAAGACAGTTTTCTCACATTTCTTACCAAGGAAATTTCCAACAAGGAAATACAATTATTTAATAAACAGAGAACATAACTACAGAAGGGTAATATTCCAAAAGTATTATAAAAAGCTTACATTAATTGCTGATGAGGATACCATCTTCCACTTCCTCCAGCTGTGGCTCATATCCTATAATGAGACAGAAACACCTAAGAATTTAACTCTAGGAGATCACAACGCCTTGTATTGTTTTTTTCTACAATAACAGCTCTCAACATCTTAATATTCAGAAGCGTGACAGTGTATTCTACAGCCACATTGAAGTTCAAGCCGAAATAAACCGTCAAATCCACAAACACTATTTCCAGGAGTTTGCTGAAATGAATTTCTAATCGTGACCACCACAGAAGTTCAAGTTGAAGATACATTCTGAATTCAGCATTCCCTGTGCTATAAAACCCAAACACAGTGCAGAAAGCAGCGTGATGAACCCTATATTACAAGCCCAAAGAAGCGCTGGTGAGATGGGATGATTGGTAACATGCCTGATTATGCTTCATGAGGATCTGCGTTTGGATTCCCAGAATCCACGTTAAAAAGCCGGCCAAGCCTCTATCTCTAAAGCTGGAGGTAGGGATGTCCTAATGTCACTGAGTCCTGAATGTTCAGAAAAAAAGTAGTGTGGGTAAATAGAAAATGCACGAAGAACTCACACGAGGAACTAAATGCGTGCTCTAAAAATCCAGAAGTATATTCTCTTTAAATAGAATGATAGCCCAATGTACTCCCGGTTTACTCCAAGGCTTGAGGGAAGCCAGAGTTAGGGAGGCTCCGTAATCAGTTTGCCTGGTGAGCTCCATTTAAAGGAGAAAGAATGTTGCGCTGAATAGTTAAGGAGTGGGTCGGTACCTTTCACCAATCAGGGGCTCTGTTACTTTCCAGCATGAACTGTCCAATGAGGAGCACGGATAGTCAGAGGGTTCCGCCATTGCCGCCCTGTTTGAGTCCTGTGTAGCTGCAGGGAGGCAGGTGGTGGCTTGGCCTGGCTCTCTGTGCCTTCTGTTTACTGTAAGCCCTTTAGGAAGAACACTACTCACGATTGAATCAGGAAATGGTGAGTGTGCCCTGGATTCCTGGAGTCGTGCGTGGCATGTTGGTGACGCTGCGGAGGCTTTGTACCAATGTGCTGCCGCCGCCCTGACATTCACCTGATCCTGTGCTGCAGTCTGTCACCCGTGTCCTCTCACCCACGTGCGTTTTCATTCCGTGCAGAGCAGGCAGCGGGGAGCCTGGGGTCTGGTCCAGTGGATCCGGCCCTGCCCTGCTCTGCCCTCGCCCCCTTCTGAAGCAGTGTCATCTAGTCCCCTGTGCTCTCGAGTGAGACCGTGCCTCTCCAGACATTGCATCGCTGACGAGTTGGTGTGATGCACTGTAGCGTTTAGACTGTTGGATGGCTGTTACCTTTTTCTTTTTTCTTTGTTTTCTTTTCTTTTGTTTAAGTAGTGGACATCGAACCTCAGGCTTTGCACATTTTAGGCAAATCTTGTACCAATGAATTGTAAACCTATCCCGCATCCTGGTTTTTGCTGTTACTGTTAGTGCGGGAAGATTTGTTTGCTCCCTCTGTGCTGAGAGTGGGAGAAAATGCTCAGGCTTACAAGGAAGAGGGGATTTTCAATTTGCTTCAAAATTGTTTGGATTCACCGACCAATTTGGTAATTATTGTCTAGGCACAGGTGGAATTTGGGTTAAAATAATTTTATTTTATTTTTTTTAGCATTGCTGGCTGTGAAAAAGGCATGAGATGAGGTGAATAATTTAATTGTAAAAACAAAAACGTGGTGGTTTCTTTGACTGTCGACTTGAACAGAAGAGATGGGAGGATTATATCTGTTTCCATCTCATTATTATGAATATTTGTAAGTTGTTTATATCCTCTTGACTTAATTTTAGCTTGTATATGACTTAAAATTAAACCATTTTTTACATTTATTTTTTACTTCTGGGGAGTTTTGTTTTGTTTTTTTTTTCAAAATATTACCAAATGGTCCTCTGCTTTTCTTTTTTTCTGTCTTTTTTTTGAGTCTCTTGTAACCTCCCCTAATTTATGACTTTATTAATTTGTCCCTTCCCTCTTTTTTGTTAGTTTGACTAGCATTTTGCCTATTTTACTGTTTTTGTTGTTGTTGTTGTTTTGTGCAGGATGTGTTCGAGTGTGCTGGGATTCTTTTATATACAACTATCTTGCTGGCCAGCACTATTTGTTGAGGGTGCTTTCTTTTCCTATTCTGTATTTCTGGCTTGTGTGTTAAAAAATCAGTTGTCCATAGGTGTGGTGGTAGAGTCCCAGAGACTCATGTATTTAAATGCTTGGTTCATAGGACTTGGCACTATTAGGAGGTATAGCCTTGTTGGAGTAGGTGTGGCCTTGCTGGAGGAAGTGTGTGACTCTGGGGGCAGGCTGTGAAGCCTCCTGTGCCCAAGCTATGCTCAGTGTGGCACACAGTTTCCTTCTTCTGCCTGGGGATCAAGATGTAGAACTCTCAGCTCCCATAGGACCATGTCTGCCTGCATGTTGCCACTCTTCCTGTTATGATAATAATGGACTAAACCTCTGAAACAGTAAGCCAGCCCCAATTAAGTTTTCCTCGCTAAGAGTTGTTATGGTCGTGCTGTCATTTCACAGCAGTGAAACCCAAACTAAGATAATAGGTGTGTGTGTTTATGTCTGGGTCTTCCATGTGATTTCATTGATCATTGTGTCTTGTCCAGTATCGTGCTGTTTTTGCTATTGCAGCTTTATAGTACAACTTGAAATTGGGGATGGTGATACCTCCTTGCAGTTCTTTTATTAGTTGGGATTGTTTTAACTATACTGGGTTTTTTATATTTCTATATGAAGCTTAAAATTATTCTCTGAAGATCTGTAAATCATTGTGTGGAATTTTGATGGGGATTGCTTTGAATCTGTAAATTAATTTTGATAAGATGATCATTTTTTCCTATATTAATCCTAGTGATCCATGAGCATGGGAGACCTTCACAACTTCTGATATCTTCTTCAATTAAAGTTTTTATCATACAAGTCTTTCACATGTTTGGTTAGAGTTACCCCCAAGATATTTTATGTTATTTGAAGCTATTGTGAAGGGTGTTTTCCTGATTTCTTTCTCAGACTGCTTGGTGTTCTCTCTCTCTCGCTCTCTCTCTCTCTCTCTCTCTCTCTCTCTCTCTCTCTTTCTCTCTCTCTCTCTCTGTGTGTGTGTGTGTGTGTGTGTGTGTGTGTGTGTGTGTGTGTGAGGGCCACTGATTTTTGTGACTTAATTTTGTATCCAACTACTTTGCTGAAGGTGCTTATCAACTGTAGGAGTACCCTGGTGGAAATTTTAGGATTATTTTGTGTACTATTTATTGTCTGCAAATTAATGATACTTTGACTTCTTTCTTTCCAGTTTGTATCCCCTTGATTTCCTTTAGTTGTTTTACTGCTCTAGCTAAACTTAAAACTATATATAAATATAGATATGGAAGGAGTGTGCACAGCTTTGTCTTGTTCCTGCTTTAGTGGAATTGCTTTGAGCTTCTTTCCGTTTAATTTGATGTTTGCTGTCATCTTGCTGTGAACTTCTTCTTTTATGTTGAGGTATGTTTTTTGTATTCCTAATCTCTCCAGGATTCTTATTATGAAGGGGCATTGGATTTTGTCAAAGGCCTTTTCTGCAGCTAATGAGATGATCATGTGTTTTTTTTTTTCCTTTAGTTTTTTTATATTGTGGCTTACATTACTGGTTTATGTATTTTGAACCACCCCTGCATCTCTGGGATGAAGTCTACTTGATCATAGTGGATGATCTTTGTGATGTGTTCTTCAATTCAGTTTGCAACTATTTTGTTGAGAATTTTTGCATATATGTTTGTAAGTGAAATTGATCAGTAATTTTCTTTATTGAGTCTTTATAAAGTTTAGATATCATGGTAACTATTGCCTGGGTAAAAAGAATTAGGCAGTGTTTCTTCTGTTTCTATTTTGTGACATAATTGGAGGATGGTTGGCATTAATTCTACTTTTACAACCTGGTAGAATTCTTTACAAAGCCATGAAAGCCTGGGGTGGATGTTGTTGTTTTGTTTGTTCAGTATGTCCTTATAATTTCTGGAGTTCCTCAGTGTCTGTTATGTCCTTGTTTTCATATCTAATTTTGTTAATTTGGATCTTCCCTCTGCTTTTACTTAATTTGGGTGTTTTTCAATCTTACTGGTTTTCTCAAAGAACCAACTCTAATTCATTGATTCTTTGTTCTTTTGTTTTGTTTTGTTTTGTTTGCTTGCTTGTTTGTTTTGGTGTGCTGATAAATTATTAGTCTGAGATCTATTCAGGTTTTTAATGTAGGCATTTAGTACTATGAACTTGCCTCTTAGACCTCTAATATGTCCATAAGTTTTAGTATGTTGTGTATTTATTTCATTCAGTTCTAGAAAGTCTTTAATTTCTGTTTTGACCCATTTTTCAATCAGTAGAGAGTTGTTCAGTTTCCATGAATTTTTAACCTTTCAGTTGTTAATGTTGTTGATACCCAGCATTAATCCAAGGTGGTCAGATAGGATAGGGGGAGTTATTTCACTTTTCTTGTACCTGTTGAAACCTGCTTTTTGTCCAAGTATGTGGTCAGTTTGAGAGTCTGTCTCATGAGGTGCTGAGAAGGTATATTCTTTTGTGTTTGGGTGTAATTTTTCTATATCTGTTAAGTCCATTTAGTTTATGACTTCAGTTAGCTCCCATGTCTCTCTATTTAGTTTTGTCTCTATCATCTGCCTATTGGCAAGAGTGAGGAATTAAAGTCTCCCACTATCAGTGTGTGAGGTTCAAAATGTGATGCAAATCGTAGCTGTGGTTCTTTTCCAAACCTGCGTCCCCTTGTAGTTTGGACATAGATGTTAAGAATTGGCATGTCCTCTGTGGATTTTTTTCCTTCTTTGATGAGTATGTAATGTACTTAGTTACCTCTTCTAATTAGTTTAGTTTGGAGTTTATTATGTCAGATACTAAAATGGCTATACTGGCTTGGTTCTCAGGTCTAAGAGAACCTGGTTTAGTGATCCAGTCTATCCAGTATTTTTAACACTGAAAATTTTCTTCTATGATTTTTTTGAAAATACTTTCTGTGCCTTTGACATGGGTTTCTTCTGCTTCCTCTATTCCTATTATTCTTAGATTTAGACTTTTCATGGTGACCAGGTGTTCTGGATGTTTGTTCTACAAGTTTTTTAGATTTACCATTTTCTTTGTCTGATGTATCTCTGTCTTCTGTTATATATCCAATGCCTGAAATTCTTTTGTGAATTTCTTGTAGTCTATTGGTGAGTCTTCCTTTGAGCTTCCTGTTCAAGGTCCTAAACTTTTCATTTCCAGATATTATTATTATCCATCATCATTATTATTTTTCCATCATCATCATCATTATTATAATACCTTTTCTTTACTTTGTTTCCACCTTCAGGTCTTGAACTGTTTTATTCATTTCCTTCCACTGTGTTTTCTAGATTTCTTTCAGGGATTTTGTTTTTCTCTTTGAGGCCCACTATCATGTCCATAGGGGGGAATTTAAAATCTTCTTGTATTGCCGCTGTGTTGCAATGCAGGTTTGGGAAGATTGTAATTCTAGGTGCTGATGTTTAGTTACCTTTTTTGGGTCAGTGTTTTGTTCCTTGGTCTCTGTTGTTATCTCTCGTTCTTAGGAGAGTGTGGTGGCTCTGTTGTCTGATAGCTGTAGTCGCTAGAGATTCCAGGTAAAGTGTCTTTCTAGGTATTGTGAACTGACAGTAGTAATAGGGTATGAGTTAGGATGGGGGCTATAGGGCCCAAAGGAGAGAGCAAAGCAGAGTGTCCTACTGGGGTCTGCTTTGTCTCTTGGGAATGCGGCCACAGAGTAAGGAGAGGCCACAGCAGATCTGCTACAGAACTGGGGATAAGAATGGAGGATTGGACTTGGAGGAATGGAGGAAATGGTGAAGATCTGCATGTAGCCTTCCTACTTTGCTGGCTGGAGTGACCCTCTGGTTAACAGAGAATGTCCTTTGGATTTGGGGGCTGGGTTAAAGCGACAAGCAGGGTGAAGGAAGTTTGGAGAGGAAGATCTGTGTGATCCCTTGGAGAAGGAAACAGAGAGGAAGGGGAAACTGCAGCCGATGGTCTGCTGCAGAGCTTGGCATGAGAGGATTGGATTTGGAAGACCAGAGAGAGAAATGAAGATATGCAGTTAACCTATCTGCTTCCCTAGTTGGAGTGGCCAGTGGGTTTCCAGGGAAGCCTGCTGGGGTTGGTTGCTGGGATAAAGCAATGAGTTGGAGGAAGGAACTTTGGAAAGGAAGATCTGTGTGATGCACTGGGGTTGTGGGGGAAGAGAGGCAGCATTAGGTGGTCTGCTACATATCTGTGTATAAGACTGGAATATTGGTTTTGGAGGAGCAGAAGGAGAGGTGAAGATCTGAATTTGTCTTCCTCCTTTCCTACTTGGAGTGGACGATGGGTTCCCAGGGAATGCCTATTGGGGTTGTGGCTGGGATAAAGCAATGAATAGGGGAGGATGTTTGGGGAGGGAAGTTGTCGTCGTCCCCCCCCCCAAAAAAAATGCTATATAAACCCTGTCTTCTATTCAGTTCTCTGCTGCCTCTTACCTGAGCAGAGGCAGCCACCTTCCTGGGTTTTCCCCTCCCAATAAATCTCTTTGTGTGAGATTTGTTGCGCCATTTGTAGTATTTTTTTGCCTCCAGACTGCCAGGAAGCCTTTCCCCTTAGAGATGTAATTTGCTTTAGGGAAACCCACCACTACCAACCACCCCAATTCCAAGCCTCCTTCCCCCACCTTTGCCCCAGCAGACCTATAACATCTTCATCAGGGAAACCTTTCCCCTCAGAATTAGGATTTCTAAATTATTTGAGTGCCCAAGAAGTTCAAGAAGCTTACAATTTTATTTCTTTCTTTTTTTTTTTTTTTTTGGTTTTTGAGACAGGGTTTCTCTGTGTAGCCTTGACAGTCCTGTTGGGTTCACGGAGAAGTCTAGAAATCTTGCTTCTGAGATTAGAAGCTTAAAATGAAAGCTTTCTTCTCTTGGTGTTCTGGGAGGTAACCAGCTAGGGATTTGAACCATGTCAGGGAAGAGAAAGAACAGGAACATTTTTAAAGGCTCAAAACACAGGTTGAGTGGGGTAGAGTCTTGACCATCACAGGTAATGTACAAGGATATTTCTATTGTAGTTTTCACCCTGGCTTTAGAACCAACCATCTGAGTGCATCGACATTTGTGGTTTGGGCTTATCTAGGTAACCTAGGCCTGGGAACATGAACATAATTTGTCTCTAGGTGCAAGATAGATAAGCTATCTAGAGGTGGAGTTGATAAAAATGTTTTGTTTAGGACTGACATTCTCAGACTCTTTCTTTGTTTCCTTCCTTCCTTCCTTCCTTCCCTCCTTCCTTCCTTCCTTTTTGTCAAGGTTTTACTACATAGCTCTGGGGGTTCTGGCATTTGCTATGTAAGTAAGACGGGCCTTGAATTCACATAGATCCATTTCTGCCTCTTGAGTATGGGATTAAAGGCATGCAACCACCATGCCTGGCATATTCTCAGTTCTGATAAGAACAAGTTCATCCAGATTTCAATAGGGTTTTGACCAGAGAAAATCTCTTAGCATGTCAGAAATAGGCAAAAAGTTGGAAAGATTCTAGGAGTACTTAAAATACTATATTGTTATGAAGCATTGCATGGTGGTGATTCCCCTTTTCCCATTAAGCTGGTTGTTTCTATTCCAATGAGTGTCCTCAGTCTTCATAATTAACTATTATTGACAAATAGACATTTCTACTAACTATACAGGCTCCCTAGAAGTGGTGTCTACTCTGATGGATTCCAAATTAATAAAGATGCAATGTACAGAGAGTACTGAGGCTAACATCACAAGAGAGTCATCTTCTGGAGTTCATTTATCCTATAGTTCCATATTAGCATCAGAATTGTGTGACAGTGTAGGAGTTAGAATGAATATTAAATGAGTATTTACTATTTATAAATACTAAGAGTGATGCCAACCATGATGTATAGGGACTATATGAAGAACAAATCATGAAGTGAAGGAATCAAGTCATACTATGTTTCCAGTGTTTTTCCACCATTAGTCTTGAAAATTTATGTGGATTATTTTAGGAGCCAGTGACCTTTGAGGACGTGGCTGTGAACTTCACCTTAGGAGAGTGGGCTTTGTTGGATTCTTATCAAAAGGAGCTCTACAGAGATGTGATGAAGGAGACCTTTAGCAACCTGATCTCCATAGGTAAAAAATACAGCATGATAACTGTTTCTTGTTCATCTGTGTACCTGCATAATTTAAAATACTGAAAGATGTTGGGGAATATTGTATGCCATGTTACATTATTCCACAGGGTGTAGGGGGGAACTAGAATGTAGTGATTTTTAATATAATGTTGAATAATATTCTTTGGGTTTACCTTTCAGGGAAAATCGAGGAAGACAATTTGCAAGATTACCAAAATATTAGGAGAAATCTGAGGTAATGTATGCTCAAAGAAAAGGAATTTATATCAAATACTTGAAAGTAATAGGAAATCTGCGACCCAATAAATAATCCATATTTACAGCTAAATGTGAACTGCATTGAACTTGACCATTCAGAATTGGGGAATCCCATCTCTGTAGTGGAATGTTGTGCAATGTCCTGCAACTTTATGCTGTATGAGACATTTTCCAATTCTCTCATACAGAAACTTTCCTTTGAGTATGAAATTATTTAATATATTCTTAGGCTTTAAATATAAAATATATGTGTGTTTGGGATATGTTGTGGCACACCTTCATAAAATTCCATTAACAAATATTCACCTATGTCAATTCCATAAAGCCTGACCCTCACCATTTTGCATAACAAACATTCAATTTTGGTAATTTTGGGAAAGACTATGTTTGCCAAATATGAGTCAGCCATGAAATAAGGATAAGTAAAGAACAAAGTGTGAAATGAGCAAAATAAACCACTGTATCTGCAGTGATTTTCACCGTTCTCTTTGTAAATGTGTGTGTGGATTGAGGAGACAGCAACGATATTAGAGAAACTAAGAAGACTGTATGATGTTCTCAGGGCCTGAGGTTCAGTGTTCAGTCCTTTCAGGTTTATAAATTGTGGCAGTAAAGTCGACTCTTTTTTTTTCCCCTTAGTATGAGGTCTTTTCTATGTGGCATGGGTTGACCTCAAACTTACAGTTCTTCAGCCTTTACCTTCTAATTGCAGTAACAAGTGTGGGCACAGTACACAGCCTCCAACACTTCTCTGAACTAGCCTTAAGACTATGGTAGTATTCTTTTTTTTTTTTCAGCACTCTCGTGGTTGAAGGCTTCTATGAATTTGAACGTGGTATTCAGTATAGAGAAACACACCAACAGACTCAAGAGCATATTGTTAATAAGTACATGCCTCGTGGAGTAGTAGTATATGGAAACAATGCATGTGAAAATGATGTCATTGGTCTTTCACAGTCAGATGTGCACCTCAGAGTTCTAACTGTAGAGAAACCATATAAATATCAGAAATGTATGGCAAAGCCTATTAAGCATAAGAAATGTTGGAAAGATTTTGCATATTCTGAGTCTTTTCTTACCCATGAGAATCCTTCCAAAGAGAAACCCTATGGAAATAAACAATCTAATGACCCCTACAGGAATCTCACTTCTGATCAAGATTATGAGACAACACATACTGGAGATAACCTCCATGAATACAAGCAACTTGAAACAGCTCTCATGACATGTAGTTATGTTCAGTCATATGAAAGAATCCAAACTGGAGAAAAACCATTTGTGTGTAAGCAGTGTGGAGAAGCCTTTGTTAATTCCAGTCACCTTATCAAACATTATAAAATTCATACTAGAGAGAAGACGTTTGCATGTAAATATTGTGGCAAAGCTTTCATTCATCCAAGGGCCTGTTATAACCATGAACGAACTCACACTGGAGACAGACCTTATGTATGTAAACAATGTGGGAAAGCATGTATTCATTCTTACCACCTCCTCCAACATGAAAGAAGTCACACCCGAGAAAAACTTTATGCATGTAAGCAGTGTGGGAAAGTATTCGGACGTTCTTCATACCTTCGCAAACATGAAAGAATTCACACTGGAGAGAAACCTTATTTATGTAAGCACTGTGGAAAAGCCTTCAGTGATCCCACAACCCGTAACAATCACGAGAGAACTCATACTGGAGAGAAGCACTATGTTTGTAAGCAGTGTGGGAAAGCCTTCATTCGTTCCTCTCAGCTTCTGATCCATGAAAGAATTCACACCGGAGAGAAACCTTACTCCTGCAAACATTGTGGGAAAGCCTTCACCTATTCTAGTGCCTGTTACATTCATGAGAGAATTCACACTGGAGAGAAACCCTATGTTTGTAAGCAGTGTGGTAAAGCATTTACATGTTCCACATACCTTCATAAACATGAAAGAATTCACACTGGAGAGAAACCTTATTCATGTAAGCAATGTGGGAAAGCCTTCATCCAACATAGGGCTTGTTACAATCATGAAAGAATTCACACTGGAGAGAAACCCTATGTGTGTGTGCAATGTGGGCATGCATTCACTTTTTCAAAATCCCTTCAAATACATGAAAGAAACCATACTGGAGAGAAACCATATGTATGTAAGCAGTGTGGAAAAGCCTTTACATGTTCTACATATCTTCACCAACATGAAAGAACTCACAGTGAAAAGAAATCCAGTGGATAGAACTTAGACCAATGTAAATCATTTGAGAGTCTTTGTATCCAGCTTGCTGTTATTGCAAGGAAGGAAGGAAATATGGAGAGAAACTGAGAGAATATGAGCAATGGTGTAATTTTTACTTACATTGCAAGTATACATAGGATAAAAACCTGTTGTACCAGGTTTGATGGTGTATGCATTTATTCCAACACTAGGGCAATGGAAGATTACAATGTTCAATAAACCTTAGGCTACCTGAAGGGTTTGAGCACTGCTTGGGAGATTTAAGATGTACCATTTCTAACCAAACGAAATTGTCATTGTACAAAATAAAAGAAAATTGTACATTTTAAATTAGAGTCATTACATTTTTTCATCTAGTTCAATATTGTATAAGCAAGAAATGTGAAGAAACAGGCTTTTTTTGTAAACTATTACTGAAAACCTGAAATACACTAAAATCTGTAATAAACAATTTTATTTTTGTTCTATTCTTAAGCATATACTTAAAAATAACTAAAAAGCTTTTTAAGTATGGTTTGGCAAATAAAATAACTTTGGCATTATTTCGCCTGACTGTTTTCTTCAATGGTCGGAAAACTGGGGCAGGACAAGAACTTAAGTCCGCAGTTGAAAATCCCCAGGACACACTGCAAGGAGCAACAGTAACAACTGTATAAAAAAACTACTTGAATTTTGGTGATAAAAGTCGGTTTGGTAAATTAATTGAATTTCAACTTAATGGCTGCTGTTTTTTAAAACAAGTAATACAAGTTTCTTTTGTAAAAAGACTGTATTGGATTCGTTAAATTCAGATGTATTTGTAATCATCCAGTATATTTAATTTTTAGATACATTTTGAGTAATCGTGTTTCCTGTACAGTTATAAATGTATACTTGTTAGTATTTTTCTGGCTGTTATTTTATGGCATGTTCTTTTTTTGATAATATTGTTAATTATTAATTACTTTGCAGTTTCCTTACATTTAGGTGCATACTTGGATTTTCTCAGAGTACCATTCTTATATCGATTTAATATTTTGTTCTTTTAATGTATATTTTCTTCAAAGTTTTTGGTATTATTTATTTTGTACAAGTGTGTTTGTGTGTGTGTGCCACAGCACAGGTATGGAGAACATTCAAGAGTTGCTTCCCTACCGGGCTTCCTTAGCAAGTACCTTTACTCATTGAGCCTTGTCATCAGCCCCAAATATGATTTTTGTCCTGTTGTTTTCTTTTGTTTTTGGATTTTTTTTTTGTTTTGTTTTGTTTTTGTTTTTTTGAGACATAGTCTCTCCAGGAACTCACTGTGGAGACCAGACTGGCGTTGAATTGCAGAAATCTGCCTATCTGCCTCCCACGTGCTGAAGTTAGAGAAGTGTGTGTGCCACTAGGCCTGACTGTGTGCCACTAGGCCTGGCTGATTTCCATACATTTTTTCCTTTTACATTCTTTAGCTGTTTTATCTAGTAAGTAGATTAAAGAATGTTAACTTTCCAGTTGACTCCAAAGGGACCTTCAGTTACCCTTTCTTATTCAACATAGTTTAAAATTGAATTATCTTCATATGTTAAAACCCATTGTCACGTTGAAGAGTTTGAAACTGATGTGTAACATGTAATTTTTACCTTATGTTTATGTTGTTCAACTTTTATTAAGAACTTTTCATTGCTCATCAAAACAAGTATACCACGCTGATATAGTTTTCTGGTCAAAAATAAGTAAGACCATACCACTTATTCCAATAAAATGTATGAATCCTAGTAATCTTTTCTAGTCAGATTAATGTTGGTGTTATTCTTCATTAAATGCAGTTTTTAACCTGCTTGATACTTGTTTTAAGTGAACTGATTACATTTTAATGTAGTTTGGGGTTTCTAGCTGTTAAAAATACTTTGTGATCGAATATAATTCTGTCTTTTGGAATTGGTCTCACCCGGAAGATTGTGATAGAAAGGAAGTAGTAATTCATGGCTACAAGTTAATTCGTTTTTAAAAGGTGGTGATTGTGTTTTCATGATTCAGTAAATTATGTTTGAATTTCCAGACAGATGTCCAGGATGTAACTATTTATCCTAGTTACTAAGGAGAATTACTTACTTTTCCAAGTGTCACTTTTCTAGGCATTCAGACCCAATTGTGTGGGCTTGTTTTCCCTGTTTTACTTACTGTCAACTCAGTATTTCATTAAAATATACTGAACTCTGTTTTCCATTAATACCAGTGCTTCCTTACATAAGATTGCATCCTGATAAGTCCTGGTAAATGCGGAAAAAAATGAATGAGATGTATATTTAATACAAACTGGTAAACACTAACTCTTGGCCTATAGTGTTACATTGCCTTACTTTACTTAGTATAAAGTTCGCTAAAAACATCAAACCATGTATATTTTGTAATAGGCCATTTATTTGTGTGTAGTGGGCTGTGTAGTGCTTGCTGAATTTGTGTATATGTACACATATTATCTCCTGCTGCCCCGAATCATGATACCAGTAAATATAATTTATCATATTGCTATGAACATAACATATATCCTTCACTCTTGCTCTTTTGCTTTCTCATTGTTATGTTATTTTAAAAATTTGTTTATATCATAAGGCAGGTAAGTCAGTTATGCCAATGAAAATACATGACTCTAGTCAGCTAATGTCCTTTATTGTAAAACAAGGTATATGTATATATGAGGTTTCTAGTATGCTCCTAGTAATGGACAGAGACAGTACCATTGTTTCAAACAAGTTTATGATTCTCAGAAAATATATTAGACTACTTTCACATGTCAGCATGGTAGATTAGGGACTTTCAGAATTAAACATGCAATATAGAGTTATTCTTTGTTCTCTACGCTATTGGGGAAAATCTTCTTGTTGCAAAGTCTGATGTTGATACTTTGGTGAACATAAGTGAAGTAGTATGGAGACATTGAACAAATATTGATAACATGGGAATAAAGCTAGTTAGAAGTCAGTTTTAGTGGGCAGTGATGGCACTTGCTTTGAATCTCAGCACTGAGGAGGCAGGGGCAGGAGGATTTCTGAGTTCAAGGCCAGCCTGGTTTACAAGGTTTCAGGATAGCCAAACTGTTACAGAGAAACCCTGTCTGAAAAAAACAAAATAAATAAATAAATAAAAGTAGGCCAGGCGGTGATAGCAGATGCCTTTAATCCCAGTACTCAGGAGGCAGAGGCAGGCAGATCTCTGACATTGGTCTACAGAGTGAGTTCCAAGATGCCAGGGCTATATCCTGTCTCAAAAAGACAACAGCAAGAACAAAAATGTTTTCAAATACTTATCAAACATTTTTTCACTTTGGCTTTGATCCCACCATTCCCAAAATAACAAAAAACAAGGATCAAAATAAAGGTTCTTAATGAAATTAAGCTTTGTAAATAGGATTTACTCATAGGAAGCTTGTACTTCATTTGTTTCATCAAATAAATTTTTTGTTGTTTAAAATACCACAGACATTTTTAAAAGGTAGCTGAGTACCTTGTTTCATCATTGTATTTCTATTGGTGTCTATTTTCTAGGCCTTTGGAAACCTATTTTATGTATAATATACTGAGCAACAGAATTACATAAAACAATATGTCTATAAATGTTGAAAAACTACAATAGAAAGTTATTCTAATTTTTGACAATTGGTATGAAGAGGAAATAAATAGCTTTTATATATTTACTCAGTATTTGGAGCTCTTTGCCTAGAATTCTATTCATTTTATTAGCTCTTTTAGGGGTACTTTGAATTCTTGGTATTTATTTGCTCAGTGTGTATGTGGGGGGGTGGGGTTAGTTCATATGCATCACATGCATGCAACAGCCCATAGAAGGCAGCGTGGGAGACCCTGGAACTTGAGTTGAAGGTAGTTATCCATATGTACTAAGAATTGAACCGGAGTCCTCTGCAAGTGTTCATAACCCTTGACCTGTTTCTCCAGCCTAGTATTTAGTTTTTGTTGTTATTGTTGTTTACATGTGAAAGCAATTGTTTGCATGCATATTAATCCTCTGTTGGCTATAGATACCAATCCTCTGTTAACAAAGATTTTCTTCTGTAGACTTTTCAGTAAATTGTTCCTTTTCCTGTCCTGCAACTTTTTAATGAAATTCTATATGTTAACACCTGGCATTATTTCCCAAATACTTGAGGGTGGCAGATGTTTGCATATGTATGTGCAAGATTTAACAGAAAAGAAACATGTTCCTTTCTACACTTTCCAGGTTGTGAAAGGTTTGCCAAGATCATCTGGGGCATAGTTCTAATCTGGATTAGTGGACCAAATGCAAAATACTGTCATCCATCCAGACCAAAATGGGACAGGCTAGACTCCCCCTAGGCCCCTCCAACACCTAGCCTAGAATATTTAGAGTCTTTTTTAAGAATGCATCTGCCTGTACCTACTTGGAACTGTTTTCCTTCTGTTTCTTGTCACAGTTTTCGAGTTTCAGATCTTATATTAATTTTTTAAGGCAAGGTAAGAGTTCCTATATTCTAAGTGTAGATATCTAGTTAAGCAGTACTCATCTGTGGAATAGAAATCTTTTCTCCATCATTTATTTGTAGCATCTGTCAAAATTAGGTTGCTGCTACCATATGGGTTTACATCTCAGTCCTCTGTTCTGTTCCATATTTGCAATTATTCCAGTATGCTGCTATTTGCTCAAAGTGTCTAGTGTCTTTAATTTTCTATGCTTCTCTTAATTTCATATAACTTTCAGATTTTTTTTTTTTATTTCTGTGAAGAACTTAGAATTTTGATATCAATTGCATGGAATCTGTAGATTGCTTTTGTTTTTTTTTTTTTTTTTTTTTTTTTTTTTTGGTTTTTTGAGGCAGGGATTCTCTGTGTAGCCCTGGCTGTCCTTGAACTCACTATGTAGACCAATCTGCCTGCCTCTGCCTCCCAAGTGCTGGGTTTAAAGGCATGCACCACCACCGCCCAGCTAGATTGCTAATAGACTTACATTTTCACAATAGCAATTCTGCCAGTCCATAAACATGAGATGTCTGACATCTTATAGTGTTACCTTTAACTTTTTTTTTTAATCTTTAAAATGTACAGCTTTACTTTGTTAAGATTATTTCAGCAGAGTTTGGTTTTTTTGGTATTTTGTTTGGTTAGTTTGGTTTTTGGTTTTGTTAGAGACAGGATTCCTCAGTGTAGTCCAGGCTGTCCTGGAACTCACTGTAGACTAGGCTGGTCTGGAACTCACAGAAATCTGTCTGCCTCTGCCTCCCTAGTGCTGGAATTAAAGGCGTGCGCCACCACTGCTGAGCATTGTGCTGCATCTTTTGTGCCTGGTGCATATGGAGTCCAGAAGATTGCATCAGATTCCCTGGGACTGATGTCTACCCATCTGGGTACTGGGAACCAAGTCCAGGTTCTCTCAGATCCTCTGGAAGAGCTACAAGTGCTCTTTAAAATATATGTATTTATGTACACTGCAGCCATCTTCAGACACACCAGAAGAGGACATCAGATCCCATTACAGGCCCACTACAACTGTTCCTAAGTGTTGGGCCTTGGGATCAAGTTCAGGTTTGGAAGTAGGAACCTTTACTCACTGAGCCATCTCTCTGGCCTCCCTTTCAAATCTTTATCTACTATGTCTAAAAGGAGAAATCCTTCACCTGCTGAGCCATCCAATCAGCCCTAATTTTTTCAACTAAGACAATTTAGGTGGATGCAAGTTAGCCGAAGTTGGGTGGGAAGATGCCATCAAGCAGAATTGGTTACAAGTAACACTACAGTTTTAAATAGGACAGCATAAGCCACTGATGTACGAGAGAGCAGCTAAGATGCCCAAACACATTTGACAGGAAAAGATTCTAAAGTTTATATAGTGCACATGATCAGAAGCCCTGGATTGATAGGGCAGTAACATATGGTAGGGCATTTGATGGCAAATGGGTACAGTATCACTGTATTTGATAGCCTGAACCAGTTTTTAAAGTCCCCTAGTTCAATTTTTTTCTGGTGAATTCTGCAGCTAGTAAGACATTTATCCAGCTCTGGAGCTTGTAAACATGACCTTTTCACTGTACCACCGTTATCATCAGGACCAAGAACAAGTTTTTCTTTTTCACATGACAACCACAATTGAAGTATTGTGAAACTAGGTTTTAAAGGAATTATAGGAGAAAAATAATGCATCCACAAATGTTAGGGACTGAGTAAAGTACTTGGAGGGAAACTCAGTTTTTACCATAGAATGGGAGTAAAAAAGAGACACAACCTTGTAACCCCAGTGCTGGGGGAGGTGGAGATAAGACCATGGGACTCTGGACAGCCATCCTAGCTTGTTTCATGAGTTTTGGGCCAGTGAAAAACTGTCAAAACAACAGCTACAAATATGGACAGCACCTGATTAACTGACAACCAAGGTTGTCCTTTGGCTTTCATGTGTGTGCATATTTGATATAACTGAGTCATGGAGCTGGAGAAATGGCTTAGCAGTAAGGAACATTTGCTCAGTTCAATTCCCAGTGCCCAAGTTGGGTGGTCACAATGACCTATAAGTCCAACTCCAGCAGATCCAATGCCCTCTTCAAGATTCTGTGGGCACTCAAAGATAATTGCATATACCCTCACAAATGCACATTTAGAAAAAAAGACAAATCTTTTTTAAAAAATCTGAGACACAGAAATAAGTACAAAGGAAAGTCAAAGTCACTTGCCTTTAAAGTTGAAAACCAAAAGTAAAATGAAAGACTGGAACAGGTAATGTATTCATTGCAAAGGTGTTAGAATGTAAGAGCATGTTAACATGATTTGGCCACCAGACCAATAGACACCTAGAGTAATCACAAAAGAAAAGTTTAAAAACATTCATGGGCCAGTAAGATGGTTCCGTGGGTTAAAGTACCACACAAGACTGACATGAACTCTAACCCCAGGATTCATAATAAAAGAAGTGACCTGAGCTGTGTGATAGTGGCACACATCTTTAATCCCAGCACTTGGAAGGCCGAAGCAGACAGAACAAAGTGAGTTTTTGGACAGTGAGATCTACACAGAGAAACCCTGTTTGGAAAAACCAAAAAAGATGAAGAGGAGACCTGACTCCAAGCAGTCTGACCCCCACCCTCACAAAGATATGTATATATACTATACAATAATCATTTATTTTCAAAATCAGTAATCTTGAGGGCTTGGGATATGATCTTGTTCTCTCTTGGCTTATTGATTAATCCTGACTGAGTGACTAGATTGAAGATCACCTTCAATCAACTCCATTTCACACTGAGGCCCTGATAAAATATCTAGAAGCAGTGGACACGAGGATCAGTGAAATGACATTGGGAATTCCTGGCCTGTATATAAGCTTCATACTATGGGCAGGATTGATAAAGTGAGCAAACTTTGAGGTTTTGTTTTGTTTTAAACTTGCATTTTTTTCCTGCCAGTATCTGAAAACAATAGAGTCCATCTTCAGCCTTCAATTATATTAGCAACTCTTCAAGAGGCTTCCAAGCCTTAGTTCAGACTGCTTTCATATCATCTGTCTCTTTTGTTTCATATACTTGTTTAGCAATCTCTCCAGCCTGTAAATAGCACTGTTGTATTTTCCATGCCCTGATTGTATAGATCAATCTAATAAAACCCTCTTAATATGGCTGTATAAATTCTGGTGGTTGCATTCTTTTAGAGAACACTGACTCCTCCATTGAATAACATGGTTATGAGCAGAAACACTTTGCATGTACTTGTAGCACTTGGATAGTAATGAGCCCTTATTACTAATATTTTGTACCAATAACAGTAGCTAAGTCAAATAAATAGTCCCCTTGTTTTGCTTTGTTTTGTTCTGTTTTACACTGCTCAAGAATATCAGAAGGCATGGGCAGGAGAAAGCTACAAAATGCTGTCCTTGGGACATGACTGTTGTATACATGAACTCATAACAGTTGTTACTTATACAAGTGCAAAATCAAACCAGTTAAAAATTCCATCACAGATTGGGAAGGGGCTCACTCTGGTTGAGGAGTTGTTGGAAGTTGATGGATAATGGGAAAAGGAGACATTTTTCTTTAGGAAGGTGTCTATTGATAGGATCCCAGAGCCCCAGTGGATGACACCACAGCCATGTGCCTATTGTTTGTACTCAGACAGTTAAAAATAAATATAAAGGACAACATGAAGTATAGAGATATGATGGAGCATCCAAAGGAAGTCAGTTGTGAAGAATGTGAGGGACAGATATGATCAAGATACATTATATACATGTATGAATTTTTCAAAGAAATAGAAATTAATAAATTTAAAATAAAAAACTTCCTACTGCACTATTCTCATGAATCTGCTCCTCTAAAACATTTAGAATACCCCTAGACAAAGGAATGGACTCAATTATCCCTGTGATTTTTTCTGATCATTTGAGATTCAGTTCTCAGTATGTAGGCCAAAGGTACTCTTCATCCAGTGTAGACATTGAAGAATTATATACTTGGTAACTTAATTTGTTAATCTCTTTGACATGCTAGTTATTATTTGCACATTAGTTTTTTACTTCTCCCATCGACCTGATGGGTTGCAATAGTATTTGACTATCATGTAACAGCAGTGGGAGCTGAGTCTAGATAATGCAATTTCAAAAATCAATTTAAAATTATATATAGTTCCTTCTTCAAAACATGCTGAAATAGAAATATATGGATATGATACCTGCATAGAAAATGGACTTTGGTATTCTTTTGATCATTAAAATTCTCAACTAACTGCATTAATGAACTATACCAGTTTTTTGTATTGTATACCTTTTGTCAAAATAGTATGTTCCTGACAATTGTGGCATTTGTCTGTCTATTGTTCACTTCAATTATTGCTGGGGAAGTTAACCTGAAGTGCCCTGCAACATTGTTGTGTTAGAAATTTAGTTTCTGGCTCTCTCTTAATCCAGACAGAATTCTCAGGGTCCCCATTTGCTCTGTACCATAAGAGCAGCTGTATCTCCCACTCCTTCCAAGCCTGAGGATCCTACAGATCATCACCCTCACTGTGTCTCTGCCTCTGTAGTGGCTCATAGAGACTGAACTGCCAACCAAAGACCATGCCTGGCATGGACCTAGGTCCTCTGCATATATATAACAGTTGTGCAGCTTGGACTTTCTGTAGGACTCCTAATAGCAGAACTAGAGGCTGACTACATTTTGCCTGCCTTTGGATTCTTTTCCTCTAACTGGGCTGCTTAGTCTAGCCTCAGTAGGAGATGAGTCTGATCTTACTGCAACTTGATATGACAAGGCCTGTTGATATCCCCTTTTCTGGGGAGAAAGGGAAGAAGGACAAATAGAGGGATGGGGAAGTGAGAGGGAGTGGGAAGAAAAAAGGGAGGGAAAGCTGTGATGGGGTGGTAAAGTAATAATTTCAAAAAAAATCATCCTGAGCTAGGTAACCCAATCCCATAAAGATAAATATGTATTCACTTAAAAGTAGATATTAGTGTTAAATAAACAATCAAGCTACAATTTATAGACCCAGAAAGGTTAGATAAAGTGAAGGGCTCTGGTTGGGAGGTTGGACACATGGACCTTCCAGGGAAGGGGCAATAGAATATTGTGAGTGGACTGGGAAAGATTGGGGATTAGGAAGGATCAGGTGGTGGGTGGAAATGATGGAGGGAGAGTTCAGGGAGAGACAGCTGGGACTGGGGATCATCGGGGTGGGGTGGAAACCTAATACAGTGAAAATTAGGAACATAGGAGTGTAAGGATTCCTAGTAATGGAGGATGCAGAATCTGAACAGGCTACCTTTCATAGCCAGGCACAGCTATTGTGAGACTGGGTTGCATTTGGCTGAGTTGTGGGGTGTGCTGGTCCATGGACATGCCTAAACAACCCTGGCTTAGGACAGAATGTCACTCTGAAAACTGACAGGACGATTCCGTTGCCGAGGACAACATCCTCACAGCTCATTGAATGTAAAGCTGGTGGCAGTATGGAGCCTTCAGCCCTACATTCTAGTCCTATTGGTAAGAGATCGGTGCCTTTTCCTGTGGCCTGGGACACTACCTACTCACAAATCTAGGTTCAGACTTATGGGGTCAAACTTCACTGTTGCTACACCTTTCAGCAGTGTTTTCTATGATGGCACCAGGAGGGAAAGAAATTAAAAGTTACCCCAGCAAAGAAGTACTGACTATAAAACTGAAGTCTTTACTCTTGGATAAATAACTCTGAATAGTCTTGCTGTAGATCTGCTTGCCTGTTTCCTGAGCACTGGTATTAAAGGTCTTTGCCACCAGGCCTTATTCTCACAACATCTGCTTTTAAAGCCTTAAACTTTGAGTTGATCTAATATTAACCCATACCCTTTCTTTGCCTTTTCCAGTCTATTTCTAAACTTAATAACTCTTATCTAGTATATATCATGTTAGCCTACTTAGCTGACCCCCTGATATTAAAAGCTAAAGAAACCATTGTTTTTAGCTATTATACTTAGCTGTTGTGTCATATTTGCAACTAATATTTTCTCTTGGAGTGATGCTAAGGATCACAACTGGACACCTGAGAATGTGGAGTCAGTATTTAGCTACTGACCTACACTGTCTACTGAGGAAGAAAATAAAGTACAACTTTCTACAGACTAGCTCCCTTTGAATACTACAAGGATACAACAGGTATGGGAAAAAAATTCAACCACAATATAACCTGAGATGTGGAATACCCAATGAATAAATAAAAGAAACATGAAAATCTAACACAGGATGGTCACTTTGCAAATTATCACATCCAAAGTAAATGATTCCAAAAATCATCTACCAGGACCAGCCTGATTCCATCTTAAGATTAGAAACCATCTTGTTGCAAGGTCAAAATAAGTTCCTTTCTCTTTACTGCAAAGCTTCAATTGGCTGAGCTTTAACCCATTCCTAGAATATGACATGTTCCATACTATGTAATTTCACTGTACCCTTAACTCTGCCCTGATAAGATGTTCTTCTAAAGAATCTTGAAATATTCTGCCAAATAACCTTACCTGATGTCTGCTTCCATAATTCACTTTCCAAGTCCTTACATTACCAAATTTCTCTGGAAATACCAGTCTGCACCTTTTGTTCCTCTATGAAGAGGCCTAAAGTCTTCATCCACACTGTCCTCCCAATTCCTGCTTTGGAAAGTCAGTCTGGTGCACAATAAAATATAGTTTACTTAGTTCACTTTCATTTCAGTAATGGTCTTTACTCTCCCTCAGTGGGATTAGCAGAGTGAATTGGATGAAATTACAAAACCCTATATATAGCATGTTATAGTTCAAACAATAGGTGTGGCAGATGAGAGGGAGAGATAAAATACTAATTTAAAAAAAATAAGAGGGAGAACAAACAAGTTAGACACCAAGTCTTGAAAGAATAGCATTGTTATTGCCAAGACGTAAACCAGTTCAACAAATGCTTAGCAAAACTAAGCAAAAAAGAAAGAACACCTGAGTTCTCTACAGATAATAAGAACAGACACCAACAAAACTCAGAAAATCACTAAGAAATTCCTTTAAATCTTCCAATTAATTGGAAACTCTTAAAAGAATCTATTAATTTCTAGATACACATGACGTATCAAATTTACCTGACAGATTAAACAACTTAAACATAACAATCAATGACACTGAGGCTGTAATTAAAAAAAAAAAACTTGCAAGGGTAGGCATAGGACAGACTATGAGAATTCTATGAATTCTATGAGATCTTCAAAGATCTCAAGTGCTATTCAAACTATCCCATAAAACTAAGCAGTAGTCAAGGTCTACTACAGAGCAATAGTGATAAAAACTGTATGGTACTGATACGGAGACAGGCAGGAAGATCAATGGACTAGAATTGAAGACACAGATATGAACCCACACACCTACCGTCACTTGATATTTGACAAAGGAGCTAAATACATCCAGTGGAAAAAAGACAGCATTTTTAACAAATGGTGCTGGATCAACTGGAAGTTAGAATGCAGAAAAATGCAAATTGACCCATTCTTATCTCCTTGTACAAAGCTCAAGTCCAAGTGGATCAAGGACCTACACATAAAACCAGACACACTGAAGCTTATAGAGGAGAAAGTGGGGAAGAACCTTGAACACATGGGCACAGGGGAAAATATCCTGAATAGAACACCAATGGCTTGTGCTCTAAGAACAAGAATCAACAAATGGACCTCATAAAACTGCAAAGCTGTAAGGCAAAGGACACTGTCAATAGGACAGAACAGCAACGAACAGATTGGGAAAAGTTCTTTACCTATCCTACATCTGATAGCTGGCTAATATTCAATGTATACAAAGAACTCAAGAAGTTAAACTCCAGAGAGTCAAATAACCCTATTAAAAATGGGGTACAGAGCTAAACAGGGAATTTTCAACCGAGGAAACTCGAATGGCTCTGAAGCACCTAAAGAAATGTTCAGCATCCTTAGTTATCAGGGAAATGCAAATCAAAACAACCCTGAGATTCCACCTCACACCAGTCAGAATGGCTAAGATGAAAAACTCAGGGGACAGCAGATGCTGGAGAGGATGTGGAGAAAGAGGAACACTTCTCCATTGCTGGTGGGATTGCAAGCTGGTAAAACCACTATGGAAATCAGTTTGGTGGTTCCTCAGAAAATTGGACATAGTACTACCTGAGGATTCAGCTATACCACTCCTGGGCATATACCCAGAAGATACTCCAACATGTAATAAGGATGCATGCTCCACTATGTTCATAGCAGCCTTATTTATAATAGCCAGAAGCTGGAAAGAACCCAAATGTCCTTCAACTGAGGAATGGACAGAAATTGTGGTATATATACACAATGGAGTACTATTCAGCTATTAAAAACGATGAATTCACGAAATTCTTAGGCAAATGGATGGAACTAGAAAGTGTCATCCTGAGTGAGGTAACCCAATCACAAAAGAACTCACATGGTATGCACTCACTGATAAGTGGATATTAGCCCAAAAGCTCAAAATAAACATGTTACAATTCACAGACCGCAGGAAACTCAAGAAGGAAGAAGACCAAAGTGGGGGTGCTTTGGTTCCTCGAAGAAAGGGAACAAAATATTCAAAGGAACAACTTTGGAGACAAAGTGTGGAACAGAGACTAAAGGAAAGGCCACCCAGAGACTGTCCTACCTGGGGATTCATCCTATAAACAGTCACCAAATACTGACACTATTATGTATGACAAAAAATGCGTACTGAAAGGAGCCTGTTCTTGTTGTCTTTTGGAGTGGCCCTGCCAGAGCCTTACAGATACAGAGGAGAATACTAGTAGCCAACCATTGGACTGAGAGCAGGGTTCACAATGGAGGAGTTGGCGGACTAGAGGAGATGGGGGGGCGGTTTACAGCCCCATGGGAAGAGCGATGATGTCGGCCAACCAGACGCCCCAGGACTCCCAGGGACTAAGCCATCAACCAAGAGGTACACATGGTTCCAGCCAAAAGAGTGGCAGAGGTATGCCTTGTAGGGCATCAGTGGGAGGAGAGGTCCTTGGTCCTGTGAAGGCTCAATAGAGGCTCCAGTGTGGGGAAATCGAGTAGGGGTCATGGGAGTGGGTTGGGTGGTGGAGCATATTCTTGGAGGCAGGGGGTGGGAGGATGTGTTGGGTGTTTTCGGGGAGGGGGGAAACCGGGAAGTGGTATAACATTTGAAATGTAAATGAAGAATATATGCAATAAAAAAAAAAACCCTAAATGGTAGGATACTATAAAAATCTGACAAGCACCACTCTTAGGAGGCATAAAACCGTAGCTATAAGACAATTTTAAAACATTGAAGAAAATAATTAAAGACAACAGTATAAAATGAAAAGAATTCCCATAGTTATGAATTAGCAGAATTAATGTAAAAAGAGGCATGATTAAAAAGTAATTAACATATACCATACTATGAGTTCAAAATACTAAAGATATTGTTTATAGGGGGAAAATACCCAAAGTGCACATGGAAGTACAAAGGACAATGGATAACCAAAGCAATCCTGATCAGTCAATCAATAATGTTGATGCTATCACCATATCAGATTTTTAGTTATTCCACAGAGACAGTAGCAAAACAGTAGGGTACTGACACAAATATAGACATGTAAATAAATGCAGTAGAATACCTAGTTGCAAATCTGTGCAACTAGCATCTCATTTTTATCCAAGATACCACTCACTATAATACAAAAATATCCTACTCCACACACTGCTGCTACCTGGGTATCTACATTTAGAAGAATAAAAACAGAATCCTATTTCTCACCTTATGGAAAATTCAATTCTAGATGGACTGAACACCTCAAGACCTGCAACTTGAGAAATGTAAGATGGAAAGATCAAGCAAAATACTTTTGATTCTGGCAGTGGCAAGGGCATTCTGAAGATTACAAGCACCGAGGAAACAATACCAAGAACGGCAGAGGATTGCCAGAAATTTTAGAATAGTTGCTGTATAGTAAAAGGAACAACTGAGTGAAAAATTGGACAAACCATGGGAAAAAAACCTTTATTCATCGCACAACTGACCAGAATTAATATGTAAAATATGCAAAGAACTAAAGAAACTAAATCAGACAATCCAAAAACAAGCAAATGAACAGTTCTCAAAGTTCAACTTCAAATGTCCAATGAATTTATGATCGTCCTTCTTCCTCATACCAATCCTCAAGAAATAAAACTAGCATGGTTTTCAAACAAATTTGAATGCATTAATTTTTGTATTTCATTTGTCTAATCCATTATACACAGTATGGGAAGGTTTCTAAAGGACTGCAGAGATTAAGGAGACCTCCAGAAACAAGTGGTGAGACAATTTATAGTACCATACATTTGATACTACCTTTTTGTAATAAGTTTGTGCTATCAAGTTTAAGTTTGTGCTTTCTGGAGACAAATGAAGTATAATTTGCTTCTAAGAAAACCATATCTACAGATTTACTTTATTAATCTTTAGTTTGATCCTTGCATTTTTGTTCTATTGGTAGTAATGAGGATTAAAGCCAGGACTCAACATGTTGAGTATACATTTAAAAACTGATCTTTCATTTGCATCACATAAATATTTACTGTTTACTCACTACCTCATTTTACTAACTGAATTATCAACACAGGAATTATAATCATTAATTTTCTCATAACTCTCATACAAAGAATGCTTCCATTTCATATGTGCAATTCAGGTCCCTTATCCACCATGGGGGGGGCGGGGAACCACCTAATGCAAGTGGTGCTATTTCTGGCCATCACTCAGCTTACGCTAGGAAAACTCAAACTTTTTCATTTTGTCTTAATAGTCATGGGATCACGATTATAAGCCATCTATGTAAATAGATTTGTGTACTTCTGTTGGCCTAAGAAAGATGACTTGCCAGGGTCTAACTTGGCATGTTTGTTTGTTTTGATGACAGTTGAAAAGCAAAAGTGCAAAGAAAGTCTGGGTGTGGTGGCCCACACCTCTAGTCCCAGCACTAGGGATGGAGGAACGAGTACATCTATGAGCTCAAGCCCAGTCAGGTCTAGATAAAGACTTCCAGGCCAATCAATACTATATGGTGAGCTGTCTTTCACACACACACACACACACACACACACGGGGTGTGTGGAGGGAGGGAGAGGGGGAGGGGGAGAGAGAGAGAGAGAGAGAGAGAGAGAGAGAGAGAGATTAGAGACTCTTGGAATATATCTCTAAATGAGAGATCTCCCCCACCTAACCCCCCAGCTTAGGGAGCCCCAAGGAAGAGGCAGCAGAGTGTAAAAGCAAGAGGAAATGGAAGTCACCAGAACAAGACCCTCTAAATCAACAGAGCAAAGCTCATATGAACTCAGAGACAGAAGCAGCAAGCACGGGTCCTAGGTGGGTCTGCATCAGCAAGCACGGGTCCTAGGTGGGTCTGCATCAGCAAGCACGGGTCCTAGGTGGGTCTGCATCAGCAAGCACGGGTCCTAGGTGGGTCTGCATCAGGTCTTAAGTGCATATTTTACAGCTTCCAGCTTAGTATTTTCATTGGATCTGAGAGCAAAGAAATGGGCCTCTAATTCCTGTGCCTGCTCTTGGGGCTCCTTTTTCTTCTGATGGGTAGACCTTGTCCAGCTTCGATGTGATTTTATCTCTTAGAAAACTGTTCTTTTCTAATGAGAAGGGAGTGGATCCAGAGGAGAGGGAAAGTAAGGAGGACATGAGAGGAGTAGAGGGAGGGAACTGTAATTAGGATATGTTGTATGAGAAAATAATCTATTTTTCATAAAAGGGTGTAAAAAATGGCAAGGAAACCTACTAGGTTTTTTAAAGCTGAATTTCTTGTTGGGTAACGATATGCTGAATTGTATTTTCTGATGGCCATGATAACAGTAGTGATCTCTGTTGTTATGACTGTGTGTCCACTTGGACAAAACTGGTAATATACAGATTACACACAATGAATACTTTATTTAAAAATCTCCATGTTTTTAACCAACTTTACACCAAGTGACTGAGGCATTAACAGTGTAGGCTACGGGATAATGTTCACTAGTTTGGATGCATAAATGCACATCCCATTTACATTTTTCCTTACCATAATTGATTTGAATGTTGTCTTGTAAGTCTTGTGAAGCTAAAAGATACTGATGGGAAACAGAATCCAATATATTTTATGAACTCCTATAAGAAGTCAGGTCTTATGGAACTTTCTATGTAGCCTAGGTGGGCCTTGAGCTCAGAAATCTGCCAAGTTTGGGACTAAAGGAGTGTGCCAACACATCTTGCAATTAACTTTTTTGAGATAAGATTAACTTGAATACATGATTTATGTCTTCTCACTACAGCCTTCTAAATGAGAAAATTATTTAAAATGATATAATTATATTCAACCCCTTAGAACTGCTCAACAATAACAAAACCAAACTACACTGAATGGCGATCAGTTTGGGTGGGTATGTGATTGTGAGTGACGGTCTCCTTGGAAGTCAGATATATTGGATCTAGCAGAACTGGAGTTGGATGTGACTGTGAGCTGCTGCACACAGGTTCTGGGAACTAAACTCAGATCCTATGCAACATCAATACATGCTTTTAACAGTTGAAACATGTGTGCAACATTTTTAATACTAGAAAATATTCCTTATAATTAGTTACAGTGCTTAAAAAATGTAAGAGAAAAAATCGTATTTGGGGTTAGTGGCAGGGCCCAGCAGGTGCTCCAGCCTGTCAAAGTACCAACTCTTGAAGGTTGTCTTCTGACCTCCACTCGTATACATCTGCGCTAACCACAGATATATTACATGTATCTCTCTCTCTCTCTCTCTCTCTCTCTCTCTCTCTCTCTCTCTCTCTCTCTCTCTCTCTCACACACACACACACAAATAACAAAAACCAAATATTTTGTTATTTGGAGAAAATACACATCACACTGGGTTGTGGTAGCGCATGGTTATAATACAGCACTCGGGAGGCAAAGGCAGGCAGATCTCTTGAGTTTGAGCCCAGCCTGGTATACAGAGCTTGTACCAGGACAGACAGGGATACCCTGTATTAAAAAACAACAACAAATAACTAACACTGATACATTTTCAATCTCACATCAAATACAACTATTCAAAAACTACTTAAAGGGCTGGTGAAAAAGCGTACATGCCCATAAAATTGACAACCTGAGTTCTATCTTCAGGAATCATGTGTTAAGGAGATTGTTCCCTGACATCCAGATGTACACGTGGGACCCACATGCCTAAAGACATACGTGTACAATAACTGCAATTTTAGAAAGTGTCTACAAATAGAACCTACTAGATTATAAGTGCATTTCAATTCAATAAACTACAGTAAAGGGTAAAGCATCACCTAATGACTTAACACCACCCATAAAAAAATACCAGTTTACCTGGCTGAAACACAATGGAGTTGGCAAAAGTTCCATGACCACAATTCAAAGATCTTATGTTTTTGCTCTTCAAGGTAGTGTTTTCAAGGTCTTCAAATATGAGCTCAAGTTTACTCTCTCGTCTCAGTTTTACACAGCAGGGATGACAATCATGTGCAATCATACTTAAATTATTCTCTAAGTTATACTTTCAATGAAAAAGAAGTATTATACAGTCAAGAAGTCTTGAGTAAGAATAGGTAAATATTATAGACATGCATAACTTTTACTTAATTCTTTCAGGTCACTTCAGCAATATTTTATTTACATATGTTAATTGGCTTATGATATTTGTACTCACTTTTGCAAACTTCAACTATATAAGAAAATTTAGAATGTTTACCTCTTCACAACATTCCTTTTCTGAGTTTCATGTAGCTCGGGATGACCTTGAAGTAGTTATGTTTAACAACCCCTCATCCCCCCCACCCCCACCCCTTTTATTTCTTTATTTATTTTTTGAGACAGGGTTTGAGTATCCCTGACTGACCTGGAGCTCAGACAGACCTGCCTAACTCTTTCTTCCTTCCAAGTGGTGGAATTAAAGGTGTGTGTCAGCACACCTGGTTCTCTCATGTTTTAACAGTGACAATTTAATTTGATTGGAAATGGTCTTTTCTTAAATCTCACGAACTGCATTCAAAACCCCTCTATTCAGTATTGTAATTTTCTAGCCTCTATCCCCAGTGTTGGGATAAAAGGCATACACTACGATGCTTGATGTGAGAGCAGGTGTGCATCTCCGTATACTTGCACATGTGGGGAAAATTACACTTATAAGGTTTACATTATGCCCGGTATCACCATTCTTTTAAAGGCTTATTATCTTATGTACTTTGCCTGCATGTATGTGTATGCAATGTTCACAGCCCAGAAGAGGTTGTCAGATCACTAGGAACTGAAGTTACTGATGTCTGTGAGTCACCACATGGGTGTTGTCAATTGAACCCAGGTCCTCTGCAAGCACAGCAGGTAAACAACTATTGAGCCATCTTTCAAGCCCCATCTATTTGGGGTATTTTTGGAGAAAGTATACACAGAAAACTACAATATATAAAACCTGTTTAAGAAATGTCATTCATAAAAAAAAAGCAAGGATCTGAGCTACATCACTGGAATTCACATAATGAAAATATGAGAACTGAATCCAGAAAGCTGTCTGCTGCTCCCAACATGTCCACTGAGGCATGAGTGTATTCTTGCCCCAAACCTCACGCAAATAAATAAATGATAAATAAATAAATAAAGTTGACTAGTTGCACATAGCTTATACAGGTACAAGTTCTACCCAATGGATTTCGTTCCATTGTGAGTTCTTTCATGCCTTCGAAGGTATAAGAAACACGTAAACGCTTTCCCACACTGGTTACACTTGTAGAATTTCTCTCTAGTAGTATGAGTTCTTTCATGTATTTGAAGGGATTTGGAAAAGGTGAATGCTTGCCCACACTCTACACATACATATGGTTTCTCTCTAGTATGAATTTTTTCATGCCTGTAATGAGCACTAGAATGGGTGAAGGCTTTCCCACAATATTTACATGTATAAGGCTTCTCTCCAGTGTGAATTCTTTCATGTTTTCGAAGGTATGACGAAAGTGTAAATCCTTTCCCACACTG
>BTHU01000007.1:4359171-4399171 GCA_036184795.1 Tokudaia tokunoshimensis | reverse complement strand
GTATAAAGTGACTATTCCATAGGCAACAATCAAGGTTCATAAAAAATGGGGACGATGAAATAGTACCCTGTGTTTCTCTATTTCTCAACAAGGAATTTTTAACAGAGGATATCTCAAATGGCCAAGAAACACTTAATGTTCAATATCCTTAGCCATCAGGGTGCAAATCAGAACAACTCTTAGATTCCATCTTACAACACAAGAGACAGCACATAATGGGGAGATGAGGAGCAGGGGACACTCCTCCATTGCTGGTGAGAGTGCAAACTTGTAGAACCACTCTGGAAATCAATTTCGTAGTTTCTCAGAAAATTGGAAATAGTTTTACCTCAAGACTCAGCTATACCACTCCTGGGCAAATAACAAATACTCCATCCTACCACAAGGGAACTTACTCCACTAAATTTATAGCAGTTTATAGTTATTCCTAATAACCAGAAACTTGAAACAACCTAGATGTCCCTCAACTAAAGAATGGATAAGCAAATGGATGGAACTAGAAAAAGACAATCATCCTGAGAAAGGCAACCCACACCCGGAAAGACAAACACAAAGACAGCCACTTGTAAGTGGACATTAGCTATTAAAAGACAACCATGCTACAATTCATAGCAGAGAGAAGTTAAATACCAAGGAGGGCCTAAGGGTGGGGGGAGCAAAGAGGGGAAGATGCAAAGAGAAAATAGAACAGATTTTGCAGGTGGATTGGAGAAGGTGGTGATGGGAATACATGAATTACTTCAACAAAAGTAATTGCAAAATAGCGAAGCTGACACAGACAGAAAGAATACTGAAATCTGCCTTAGACTGTGAATAACCAGCTTCTTGCCACCCTTGTCTAATGGCTAGATTTTGTCAAAAAAAAAAAAGTAACAACAAAGCTGAGCACTTTAAAAGCCAGAGAGAACAGGTTCCCTCTATAGAATTATCTTCAGTGCACACAAATTATACACCAAAGGACTAGTGCACACAAAATGTGAATAAGTAAACAAATGGCCAAAAATATCCACTAAAAATAAAACATAGGAAATAAGATCCATAGCCCTGAGTGAGGAATTTAACAAGTAAAATGTATAGTTTGAGAACTACTGAATACCAATAGTTTACAAATAAATAGGATTACCCAATTCATATCACTCTATTTCCTATAATATAAACCTAGATGCAATCTATACCGGGCACATTTCTCTAATGACAAAGAATGTATTTTGTGTTTATACTTACTGTTGTGACCATTATTTTATTTTAAACATCCCTAAAGTCCTGTTGGAAATGTCCTAACACTGTATCAACTAAGGAGATAAGTTAATTCTAACTGCAGACATGAGCAAGTGTGAGTCATACCAAAGAGAAGAAGCTAGAATGCTTTTGTTTATAACCAGTCACTCTTTGGAAGCTCTAAGTTAAAGCTATAATAATAGTATACAGATTGAGTACAGTGGCATACATCTTTACTCCCAGCACTTAGGAAGCTGAGGCAGGTGGACTACTCCAACATAATGAGTTCCAGGCCTAGCCAGGGTTACATAGTGAAACACTGTCTCAAAAACCCAAACAACATCAATGCATTGCATAGTGAAAAGTTACAAGGATAAACCTGGAAGGCAGGAGCAGTTAACTTGTAGCTAAAGTTTACTTTTTGCCTGCTACTTTGAAATCTTTTATTTTCTTCCAGATTCTGCATATGGAATAAAACATATCTTATAAATCCTTCCTGAGTCTACTTTAGTATTTTTATAGTACAGTCTTGAGTTCAATATATTTTAGTACAATGTGTTTTACATTTTTTGTGGCTGCATAATTCAACACAGTATTTGCATATATGCATACATATACACCATCATATATACACAGATACGTATGTGAGGGGTGTGTGTGTGTGTGTGTGTGTGTGTGTGTGTGTGTATGTGTGAGCATGCACCTGTGCAAGCATGTGTGTTAGAATTTAGCAAATCATGCATGATATTCAGCTAGGCCCACTGTATAATATCACTACTCTGAGACATGATGTGCATCTACAGGTGAGAAGAGAAACAATGCAACAGAGCTCAGACAAAAGCCAGTAATCAAAGCATAGATAATCAGGCTGGAACACTCATGCCTATGACATACCAGAAAAAAAATTTTTGTAAAGTATATATTTTACTGAATGCAATCTGTACATTTAACTCGATACTAATAAAAGTCTCAATAAGACGCATCATAGAACTAGAAAATATGTGTGGAAGTATAAAAGACTCTAAAGATACACAAAGGAAAAGAATACAAAACTATGTCTTAGTTCCCTGGAGGTAGGGTCTTTTTGCTCTAACTAAATAGAAATTATATACAGGCAAGAAAGGGGTCTTTAATCATTTGTCTTTGACATTTTTCTGTTCCTCGTGGTTGGTATCAAGGGGTGGTGGCTGTAGTCAGGTAATAACACAGGTGGTACTCGCAAGTATGGCATGATTCAAGTATCAGGACTTGTGCTGACATCTTTCCAAGGTCTATTGGCTCGGGAAGCTGGAATTTCTCAACTCAAGGCCCTACATACTTGCTTGCTCTCTGGAACTATTGCTTTAAGTTTTTCTTCTCCAGTGTGTTAAAAGCCTTCAGTTTCAGCTGTCTACACTTCTGTCACCCTACATTTGCTTTGTTCTTCCTGTCCCAGCTGCATTTTCTTCAGCTCCTACAACAAAAGATCAAGATTACTCAGCTATTGAATTCTAAGATACTGAAAAAAGAAAGATTTTAAAGTTACTAGTAGAAATGATCAGTGACTTTGAAGAGTACACAAATAAGCAGATGAATTATACCCAGAATACCTTGAGAGGAACATTAAAATGGACAACAAAACTATCAATATGATAAACATGTCAATGACTCTGAGAAGAAAGTCAAAAGAAACTGAGATTGTGAGGGAGAAAAGGGAGGAGGGAAGAAGAACACTAGAAAGGAAAACCACAATGAATGAAAAAAGGGAAAATATCACTAAAAGATACAACCAATAATGCTTAAAGACCATTAGATAGATGACAGAAAAAAACTAAAGACAGACTGAGCTAGAGAGTAAATCTAGACAAGTGTATATACGAACACAAAAGACATTTAAAACATGGCAGCTTAGTAGAGAACCATCAAGGGTGTGAATGGTAATTCCTAAAAGGTTCTGTCTGCAAAGATTGATTGATAAGAACTACAATGATGTAGAGAGTCAGAGCCTAATTATACTGTATCCTGGAATAGCTTTAACGCCCCTAAATAGCCATTTCTTGTCCATCTCTATGTCAGAACTAGTCAGAATTAGTGACAGACCATCCTGTGACTAATAGATAAAAAAACCTTTGAACTTATTAACTTAGCAGATCACTGGCTTCTACCAATCCTGAAAATAATATTGTCGGACAGCATCTGAGACCTATATGTTATTCTCCATTTCACAATAACCACCTCTCAAATGTACCCATCTATGTATCCTAAAATAGTTTTTATGACTTTTGTTCTGCTATCATAAACCTCATGAAATTGCTTCCACGTGGGAGCCTGGAATCCAGGGTAACCTAGCTCCATGTTTCTCAGGTTTTGATTACTCATATTTTGCTCTAGAATAGAACTATCTCTTACCTCTTTGAGATGAAATCTGGGGTTTTATTGTGGGGGTTGTGTGTGGATGTATATTTGTTGTGGACGATAGAAAACTAAAACTAGCTATTTCTGGTCAATAGGATGAAATCCCTGGCCTAGGTGGAGAACTAACATTTCAAACTAATCAAACCACAGAAGTTTGGCCTGTTACCTGACTAAAATTAAACATATCAAAATCAGCTACCCAAACACAAAGAAGTTAATATAGTCTAGTCTTTCACCAAAACAAAATTAGTCAGAAAACATTATACAAAAAGTAAACAATTTATCAAGAATGTATAAATACCTATGCAACAAATGTGGAAACTCTCAATTTCATTCATGAAACACTAAAGGTCATAAAATGTCAATACATCTCTACACAGCAACATACTACTCCATACTCAGTTCTAGGTAGGTTATCTAAACTAATCATTAACAAGAAAACTTGAGCTGGGCAGTGGTGGCGCATGCCCGTAATCCCAGCACTTGGGAGGCAGAGGCAGGTGGATTTCTGAGTTTGAGGCCAGCCTGGTTAACAGAGTGAGTTCCAGGACAGCCAGGGCTATACAGAGAAACCCGGTCAGGGGAGGGGGGGAGGGGAGGGGCTTGAGGGTTAAACTAGAGCATAGATAAAATAGGTTTATGCTACTGAATAGAAAAAAAGAATCTATTCTTTTTTTTGTTTCTTTTGTTTATTTATTTGGAGACAAAGTCTGACTATGTAGCCCTGGTTCACCTAGAAGCCACTACCCTAGACCAAGTAGATCATGTTGGCTTTGAGCTTAGAGATTGAGCTGCCTCTGCCTCCTAAATGCTAGGATTGGCCACCATGCCCAGAAGTAAGAATCTTTTTTACCAATCCAGGCAATCTCTTCTATTTTAACACACATATAAAAATGATGGGTCTAGTGGCTTAGCCAATTAAGGTGCCTGCGAGATGACCTGAGTAGATATCTGGGATCTACATGGTACAGAGAGCAGATGCTCACAAGCTGTTCTCGGACTTCCACAGCTGTACCACACCAGCATCTCCTCTGCCCCCATCATACACACACAGAAGTAAATACAATACTATTAGTTGATTGAAACACAAATTTTCATAAAGATGCCAATACCTGTAATATTACATAGATGGCTTAAAAACAGATCAATGTATATGTATATGTGCCAAGAAATTATTTTGCATTATTTTTCATGTTTAGAAAACCAATGAAATAAAGAGGGGGGATTCCTCTATTATTACCTAATACAAAGACAGTAGAAATAATGTTCTGTTATGTGGCCCTGAACAAGATATGCAACACCGTAAAGAGGAAGCAGGGATTTCCAAACAACACAGACTACAGCCATTTCGGTCACCAATCACAACTATGCTGTAAAACAGTATTGCTGAAGAAACTACAAACTGGCTGTAGGACATAAGAAATCCTTACCGCTGTCTAGCTTTCAAGATTCTGGAAGATGCTATGCAGGCTGCCAAAGTGAGAAAAGGCATAAATAGTCTTACTTGCCCAGTGCTGGACCCTCCATGTGGCAATACTGATCTGCAACAGTGCCACAAATGTTACAAGGGAACTAACCACTTTAAAATTGTACTTAAGGCCTACTCCAGAGGATGTAATTTCATGCCTGGTACTATAATGGTCAAAAGCCAATGGCTAGGCAGGCCATAGACCCTAGGATAGTGCCTGATTTTGTTATTTTACTAAACGGTTATGCTGCCAACATGCCTTATAAATACTTATGTTTATACTCATAGATCTGGTCACTAGCACTCAACCTTGATCAGAGATGCTTCTTTCTACAGTGGGCAGTGTTGTCTCAAATCCTGGGACAAATGGCTGAGGTGCCTACTTAACATACCTAAGCAGACACTGACCACCAGGTTCTCCCAGAATCCTTCAGCACCTACTGATCATGGGCTTTCCTGGCTGGCATAATGCCCCCTACTCTGAACTCTCCAGCCCAAGGGGCTGGGCTGCTATTCCCTATACAATTCAAATATTTTGGTCACTTTCCTTTGTATCTTTGGCTTTCTGGCTGCTGCGCCCAGTTCCCCTCTCTCCCCTCTCCTTTCCCTGCCCCCTTCTCCTCACAGGGCTCAGGGTCATATCCACTGTGGACTCTCACAGATAATTCCGCCTGTGGCTACTTTTTTATCTACAATAAACTTCCTCCTCCACCATACCTAGGAGCAGTCAGATCCTTCCTTTTTCTTTTTTTTCATTCAAGGAGCAGTCAACAAAGAGATGCATAAAAGATCAAAAACTGCTGACAATAAGAGACACAGTGCTGGGTAGTAAACAGGACATCTATCCCTAGCCCTAGCTGCCTCCACCACTGCTCAGGAAGCATCTCAGAAGAGGAGGCAGAAGGAACGTAAGAGCCAGGGGATGGAGAAGAACACTGTGGAAAGCTGTTTCTGGACATGGAAGAGTTCTGCAAAATGCTATCTGCTGGACATGGCAGGGTTAGTGTACTTAGGAGCTCACAACAGCTGTTTACCTGCACAAAATCAAGCATAGATGGGGAGAGGTACTGTCCAGGCCCACAACTTACTAAGTAGTTACTGGCAATTAACAGTATTTTTGGAGAATCGTTCTGTTTAGAGGAAGTAGCCAGTGATAGAATTCCCTTTCCAAACACCCATGCACATACTGGCAACCCTAACTGGTGGAATAACAATAATAATAATAATAATAATAATAATAATAATAATAATAATAACTGGTGGAATAATAATAATAAGAAGAAGAAGAATATAAATGAAGCTGGAAGAGAGGACTTGGAATAGAAATAGGTGTGGATATGATCATATTTCATTGTAATATATGAATAAAATTTTCAAGACTAAAGAGAAATTTTTAAAAGAACCCAGAAGGATCACAGGAGTAAACTAAAGCAGGTCGAGTTGGGGAACAAGGACGGGAAAACAGAGCTCGCCACACACGCCCCGCGCAGCGTAGTTTGGAGTCTGAGCAGCACTAACCTGCCGGCGCTGCAATGTCTGCAGCAGCTCAACTTCGTGACCCGGACTCATCCTGACAAGACCTGGACTACAGTTAAACAGCTTCGCGGAGACAGAACAGGACCCCAGACTTCCTGCTGCCTGCTATGCACACAATTCAAGAGCAGGTGGGAAGCCGGCGCCGGTGCCAGGCTCCAGGTCACATTCTGCTGCACAGCGCCAGTGGAACGTCAGGGCGGCGGCGCCACATTAAGCCAAAGCCACCGCAGTGTCACAAACCCACCACAAACGATTCAAGGGGCCCAGGATACACTCACCATCTTCTGCTTGCAATGCATCCAGGTGTCCTCTCTAAGTGAAAACACAGTCAACAAGGTCGATGGTGCACACCTCTCAAGGGCTTCTCGGGACTCAAACATGGCGGCAACTGCCGCACCTTCCGAATATCCATGCTTCTCATTGGACCGTTAATGCTATGTCATATCAGCATTCCTGATTGGCGAAGGATAAGCGGGGGAAGGTTGGGGGAGGGACTGGGGGGGTTCTAGAATAAGGATCATCTTATAACCAGGAGAACACCCTTCCATCCTTTTCCTGCTGGGTTACAGCCAAATGGACAGGTTTTAGTTACTTGTTCTGGGATAAACCTGTTTTCCTCCTGGAATAAACCTGATCCAATCTGGAGTAACCACTTATTTGAGAAAAATAAGGCCAGGGTTTTTGGAGCAGCTTTCCTGGTAGTGTATATAGTGGGTCACAGTGGGGTTTACCACTTACAAATAGTGCAACAAGATTAATGGGATAGTAAAGAGATACAGTACTTTAGAAACAAAACACATGATTACATGGTCCTAAGTCAGTTTGGACGCAGGATCAGAAAAAGGGACCTGGCATGTAAGCTCCAGGATGATGCAGGTGAACTAAAGCTGAACATTTTATAAGGCTGATGAACTGATTAGAATCAGGGATTGGAGAAGGTTTGGACTGTTACAAGTCTATTACCTTGGGGGACTTTCACCTGACCTAACAACTGTATGACTACTTATCAAAATCATTGTGAATGCACAATAGAAGAGTAGTCTCCTTTGGAATGTATAGAGCACTAATTTTGTAACCATCCAAAAAGACAAGAACACAATCAGAAGGCATCTGAAGCTTACTCCAGACCTTTCCCCATTTATAACCTGTCCACCTAATGTTTCTACCAAGGCAAGAAAATTAAAACACACCAAGAAGGATACAATTATTCAGTGTGAGTTGTGTATCTGTGTATGTGTGTTTGTGTGTGTGTAGTTACATTGTAGCAACAGTATATAAAGAATGCAAGAGGTATGAAAAGGAACCCTTAAAGTTCTTTGAAAAGAGAGGTTCAAATGAAGCCTACGTTCACAAGTGAAAACCTTCCCAATACTGAGGATCACACTAGCTGCTGTCAGAGGAAACCAGAGACCATCATTCATTATTGATGAGTTAGAGACATATGTTCTGACAGTTTAATTCTTGGAAGTCATTAGGACATCTCTCATTTCCTCTACCATGAAATGGTTCTTTCAACATCTTAATATTCAAAAGAGCAACAGTGTAATACCCATTCATATTAATCTTTTACCTGAAAAAAAGCTACCACATACTTTTACTCATATGTGGAAAGCACAATCTGGAAACAAAAAAAGACAAAATAAAAGTAGTAGAGAGACTATTAAAGAACATGAGGATGTCAGAGGCTACGAGAGAGAGAGAGAGAGAGAGAGAGAGAGAGGAATAAAACAGTTGTTGGGAGGTCAGATATGGTCAATTCATAATATATCACAAAGAAAGCCATGAATAGGTTTAAAAATATGGATTAGTAGTTTGGCTAATTAGATTTTGAGTGACTTTTAATTTTGTGTGTATGACAAGATCTTACTGTGCGTGTGAAAGAGAGACAAGATCCTACTGCGTGTGTAGTCTACCTGGACTGGAGCTTCGTATGTAGACCAGACAGTCTTCCAACTTGTGAAGATCCTCTTGTTTCAAATCCTAACGGATTGGACTATAGTTAAGTGGCACCATATCTAGCCTGGAGTACACAGCTAATCAGAAACAGAAAAGAGAACTGGGTCCTGAAAGTTGTTCTGACATCCGAGCACTCAAAGCAAACACACACACACACACACACACACACACACACACACACACACACACACACACACACCCCAATCTTAAAATACACTACTTATAGTCTACACCAAAGAAAATACAGACTATCAAATTTTGAAAGACAGCTTGATAAATTACTACATTCAGAAAACAAAGGAAAAGAAGAAATTATAACCACAGTGTTTAACACCTATTGTGGGTACTTAAGGGAGCAAATTTAGAAGTGTTTGGCACCAAAGTACTTGCTGACACACTACTTACAGATGGAATAAAAATACTGAGTAATGTGCATGTATGAAAACCTCACAGTAAATGCATTGTTCTAGAGATTTTGTACATGATAATGAAAAGGAAAACTAACACATTAGAGATTTATTAAGATGAACAATATAAGTTTGCTCACACATCTTATCAGAACAAATAATTAGTACTAGGTTTGATTTTCATGCCTATAATAACAGTATTCAGGAAGATGAGAAATGAAGATGCTAAGCTTGGTCATTCCAAATTGGAGTATCTCAGTGCTGTAATGTACTAATAGTGTTAAAATATGGTGAAACATTTAGCTATGTAAGACCTCAAAAATTATTTAAAACACTTTTATTGAAAAAAATTTTGTACAATATATTCTGATCATTTTATTAAGCCATCTTTTGGCTTTTAATATAAGTTGTATGTCAAGCAAATACTACTTTTCTATTTATACTTAAATCAATCCTCAATAAATTGCATTAAGGATATTCCAAATTCTACAAGGCCTGATATTCAATTTTGTTTACTGTGGCACAGAAACTTGTCAAAAATCCTAAAAATAGGAGTATTGTACAACCTTATGTGATTCTGTGTTGTCCCTGAGACCTCCTAATGAATAGTCACTTCTTTTAGGTTTACATATTCTTGAAGAGGAAAGGTCAACACTCTATTTCACTTTGGGACTCTTCTAAGTAGTCAAGCTGGCTTCAAAGCCTCCTGCCACTGCTTCTGAAATACTACAATATTCATGAGTCACAGCTCTGACCTCCAGCAATTCTCTTGGCTAATCTTAAAAATGTAGTAATGCTCTTCTCATTTTTTTTTGGCAGAACTTGGGTGATTGAGAGAGATTGTGAATATGGACATAGTACTCAGTGTGGAGAAGCTAGTAACATTCTAGAACACATTGTTACTGAAGACATATCTTCGACAATAGCAGTACATGAAAACAGTTTGTATATAAGAAACACCATTGACCATTTATCCTCAGATGTCACTTCAAAGGTAAAAATTAAGGGAAATCAAATGGGTCTCAGAAAGATATGGAAAAGGATTTGG
Source organism: Tokudaia tokunoshimensis (assembly GCA_036184795.1). Classification (NCBI taxonomy): domain Eukaryota; kingdom Metazoa; phylum Chordata; class Mammalia; order Rodentia; family Muridae; genus Tokudaia; species Tokudaia tokunoshimensis. Next base: position 4,389,144 of record BTHU01000007.1, on the reverse strand, counting down.
AATCTTTCACTCATTTGGAGTCTGTCTTTTTTGCATCCTCTGCCAGAACACGTTTGTTTTATCCTCAACGACTCTGACATGAACTGTTTCTTGGTAAACACTTGTGGCCAAATTTACCCAAGAGAAGTCTACCCATGGGATCTTGCTTTCTTGAATGAAATCACTGTGACTGTCTGGAGAAGAAAATATGCAAATATATTCTGTAGGATTTATTTCTAAAGCCCTTAAATGTTACAGCTCTGAGGGAAAAGGTTTTCCAAATTGGGAGTGTTGAAGCTGTGAAGGGCATGTTATCTTGGCATTTAGGAGTCAAGGAATAGCACAAAGTCACATTGCACAAGAAACCTCAAACAAGAGACTTATTGGGATAGACACAAGAGGGTGGCTGCCTATATTCAGGGGGTGAGAAACATCAGGAAACTGAGCAGGAGAAAGGGTTTCTTGGAGAGGGTGGAGATTTCCAGAGTAAAGACTGGCGGAACTGTAAGTCCTGAACTTGAAACCAGCCTAGCGATTGGTGGTTTGAGGGGCAGGGGTAGGGGGAGCTCAGGGATTGGTGGGTTTCAAGCTCACAGACTGGTGTTTTTGTTTGGGTTTTGGTTTTTGTTTTGTTTTGTTTTGTTTGAGTTCAAGTGTTTGTGGTATTTGGGGCTCAGAGATTGATTAGTTTCCAAACTGAGGATTGGTGGGGTCTGGTAGGTTTTCAAATCTGGAAGGGAGCTCGGACCTTTTACCCTACAAAGACTAAAGGCAGAAAATTCTCCAGAATTCTCCAGGGACATGTAGGGGCTTATTAGAAAGATCTCCTCAGCTCCAGAGACTTCAGGCTCCAGGGAGTGGGGAGCCCTGGAGAGGGTGGGGAGTAGGGTAGGGACATCCTCTTGGAGACCAAGGGGGTGGGGATGAGGAACTATGGGAGGGCAGGCCAGGAGGTGGGTAAAAAATAAAAGTAATAATTTAAAAAAAAGGATAACTTCAATCATTAACAACATTATAAATAGACATGCACACAAATACATGGGCTGTTTATATACCAGCAGGCATGTAGCACTGTGGGTTCCACCTCCCTAAAACTTACAGCATGGCAGGTGCTTGTTAATATGCTGTTCTCTGGGATTTTTATCTCCTGGTTTTGGCAAACTCCAACTACTGTCTGCATCTCTGACAGCTTTTTCTGCTCAGCTGGAGAGAGTACCATGCACACTGTGGTGGGTATGAGCGATTGCTAGGTTTCTCTCTGCTCATTCTTTCTCCCAGGGAAGTAAAATAGTGTATTTGAGAATGACACCCTGCAGTATAAAACTTCAGCTCATATAAGAGATGTTTTATATTTATGCCTTTTCAGGATTCAGGACTCACATGTTCTAGAGTAAGCATGGATTCAACCATATTTGTCCCTTTGTTTTCTATTAGGAATTCCCTTTCTTCCTCTCCCAGATTTCTTCTTTTAATTTTATCTTCTGGTCGACTCCTTTTTATCTCACAAATAGAAACAGAGACTTTTGGTTTTAGTCCTTTTAATTTCCATATTTGATATTCACAGTTTGTTTCCCTTTCTCTACCAAGTCTGTTACTCCTCAACATGAATATGTTCCGTGTTAGCTCAGAAAGGCTGGCAAAGCACTTCATGGAATTCTCTAAGTTAGGTTGTGCTTCTGTGAGAAAAGATGATGCCATTGAAAGCAGTAACTTCAGGCTGGAGAGATGGCTCAGCAGTTAAGAGCACTGACTGCTCTTCCAGTGGTCCTGAGTTCAATTCCCGGCAACCACGTGGTGGCTCACAACCATCTGTAATGGGATCCAATGCCCTCTCCTGGTGTGTCTGAAGACAGTTACAGTATGTTCATATAAATAAAAATAAATATATCTTTAAAAAAAACAGAAAGCAATAACTTCAGAAATCCCTCATCAGGTTCTAATGTGAGAAGTATTGCCTGTATCAACTGCCACCGATTTTGAAACGGGAATGTCAGAATTAGGATTTAGGTATTGTCTCTGCTTCATATTTTGATTCTCAGAAAATTTTACCATTTTTATGTGTTTTCTACGTATGTTTCCAACATGTTTTTTTTTTCATGGATTATTATGACATTCACACACATATGACTGCAGGGTTCCCAGGGAAAGGTGTTACTTGGCCACTTTCAAATCTGCAAGATTAAGAGATAGTATCACACAATCTGCTTCAATTTCCATGGTTAAGTTAAAGAAAAATAATCATGTGTGTGTGTGTGTGTGTGTGTGTGTGTGTGTGTGTGTGTGCGTGTGTGTGTGTGTGTGTGTTTTGTTCCATGTTCTTTTTCTTTTCAATCCTCCCTCTCTCCCTGGAGACCCCGTTGACTGACTGAGCTGGCTTGGTCAATTATGTTTTTAAAATGTAGAAACAAAAGAAACGCATTCACATGCCCTCTATAAAGATAGAACTAATCTAATATAAAAACACAATAAAGACAACAAACAAGATAAAATTTCATGCCAATAGCCCTGTTGAACTTACAGTGAAATATCTTCAATAAATTATTTGCAAACTCAATGTATACATATGTCAAGTTTATACACCATGATGAAGTTGCACCCAAGATTCAGGGATGGTTCAATATATACAAGTTAATAAATGAAATAAATCATATAAGTGAATTTAAAGTAAAAAAAATCTCATGATCACCTCAATAGGTGGAGAAAAAACCTTCAACAAAAACTGACATGCCTTCATGATAAAACATTCTAGCTTGAAAAAAGCAAGAAAAATTAATCTCAACACAATGAAATTTGTATACAACAATCCCACAGCCAACATCAACCAAAATAGGAAAACCCCAATTAGCAATCCCATTAGAATCAGGAACATGGTAGGGCTGGTCACTAGACCCACTCCACTTCAGTACAGTGCTCACAGCACTTTCTGGAGGTAGAAGGCAAGAATGGGAAATTAAAGGGACACGAAGTGGAAAAGAATCAAACTATTTTTATTCCTACATACAGATGGGGATATCACACATAAAAGATCCTGAAAAATTCATGGGAAAGCGTCTAGACTGATAAAAAATTCAATAATTTGAATAATTTGCCAGGATATTAAACCAATTTACAAAAAGCCTTTAAATACAACAAACATGCTGAAAAAAGATATCACAGATACACTCTCATCCATAATCGCCTCAAAAATACTTAGGACTAAATAAACCTAATGAGGGAATTAAAAATTGAGAAAGACACTAGGAAGTAGAAAGATCCATTCTCATGGATTATCAGTACTAATATTCTGAAAATAATCATTCTTCCAATGCAATCCTTTTCAAAATACCCATAATATTTTTTATAGAAACAGAAAAAAATCTTAAATTTTATGTGGAACTAGCCACAAACAACCCCAAGTAGAAAAAAAAATCTATCCTGAGGGGGGAAAATGAAGCTAGAGATTAGCACTCCATATTTCAAGATAAATTACAGAACTATAGTAATAAAAACATGTTAATGACCGGCACACAAAGAGACATGTAGACTAATGAAAGAAAACAGAAGACACACACCATCTTATATTTGACAATGAAACACAAAAACAAAAACCATATACTGGTGAAAGCATAGCATCTTCAAGAAATGGTACTGGGAAAATTGAATATTTACATGTAAAAGAATGAAATTAAGCCTGTGTCTATCACTCTGCAGGAAAAAAGTTCAAAGAGTATCAAAGAATACACTTTGAGGGAACCATGGCTCAGGCCTCAGATGTGGCAGAGGATGACTTTGTTGGATGTCAATGGGAGGAGAGGCCCTTGGGCCTGAGGGTGTTTGATGCCCCAGTGTAGGGAAATGCCAGGGAGGGAAGACAGGGAGTGGGTGGGTGGGACAGGGATTTCCAAGGGGAGACCTGGAAAGGAGAAAACAATTGAAATGCAAATAAAGAAAATATCCAATAAAAAAGTGAGAGAGAGAGAGAGAGAGAGAGAGAGAGAGAGAGAGAGAGAGAGAGAGAGAGAGAGAGGTAATGGGCTATCATTCAGCTGTAAAGAGAAATAAAATAATGAACTTTGCATTTAAATGGATGGAACCAGAAAGTATTATATTGCAAAGATAAAGCAGACCCAGAAAGACAAATACAGCATTTTCGCTTTCATCTCTGGTTCCTATGCCAAATCGTCACATGTGGATATGTAACCTGGAGTAACCACAGAAAACAAGAATGTAAAAATTGACCAAAGGAATGGAGATGAGTGTTTCAAATGGGAATAACAGGATCCAAGTGAAATGAAGTGGGAAATGGAAAAATGGGGGATAAAAGAAGAGAACAAAAGATAAATAATGCTATGGATGATTGAAAAGGCCATAGGAAGGCATTGCCTATTTACTTAGAATTATAAAATCCATATAAGTAAACACCCTACACACCTAAGGTTCAAGGTACCTCTGAAGATGGGTGGAGAGAATGTAACAGAAGTTCAGGTCCTTTGCTGTAAGATTGTATCTATTAGAAAAGACAAAGAAGCTACACCTATGATACCTCAAAAAAATGGCTACCTAAATAAGATCTGAACAATGGCAACATCAACACACAAACTAACTTGGAAAGGGGGAAATCTCAAGGGATCCCACTCCCAGACAAAGAACTACAGGCAACTTGAGACTTCTGAGAGAGGGAGAACAGCAAGTGGTCATTCTTGAAATCACATACATACAAGCAACACTAAATGGACTCAGGAAGTTTTATTTACATATTTATGCATTATATATGAAACAATAATTGCAGGTCATAAATTTAAGAGGAGCAAAGATGGGAATGATAGTGTTTGAATGGGAGAATGAGGGGGATAATGTAATAATTTTTTGATTCTTAAAATGCAAAAAATAATAAGTTAGAATCATTGAGACTAAGATCATGTTCACAGGGTTGTTACACTATATTGGTAAACTGTTGCGGTTTTAAAAAATTAAGTATTACTCTTACTGTGCTAAATTTATAAATTAAAATTTGTCAGAACATAGTATACATGGTGTTTCAAATATTTGCTCTGGATCATTGAAGATAGTCAACCAATGTGGGCACTCTTCTATTTATTTTTGTTTTTTATTTTATCATAGAGGCTTATACCTTGTGTTAGATTGACTTTCATCACTAGGAAAATGTAGTAAAAGTCACCAATGAGAGAGGTTGGGCTGACTAATGTGACCAAAAAATGCTGAGGGCATAAAATGCCAAGAAAAGGCATGCTTCTACACAATGCTTCAAACTACCTTGATCTTTGGAGGCCTTTAAACTGCCTTTACCACAGAATACAGTCCTGGCTTTCCACGCTGGTCTTCTCCAGCTCCTGTCTTCCTGTGACACCATTTTGACCTAAAAGAACTGAAGTCACCTGTCTCAAAGATTGTCTCTCTAAAGACTGGGCATACTTCATTCTTGGCAGAGGTTGAAGATTCTCTGAGGATAGAGAGATGGCAGGGGGTGTTTGTTATGTGTTGGAAGGAGTCAAGATCTCTGGTCCCTGAAGGCCCATTGAGGTCCTTTTATATTCCCAGATGCTGAGTGAAACTTTTCTGGGCTGGGTTTCTGAACAGTCCTGTGGGAATGGCTTGTAGGAAAGCATAACAGAGAAAAGGGACAGAGAAACACTTCAAAATACTATATGTGCTTGTCACTAAATCTTCCTGTGGGATTCACATTCAAGTTCCCGACAAGAGAAGCTCCTTTGTTGTCAAACTCTAGGCACCTCACAGTGGGACTGGCCCAGGTAACAAGGAACCAGGTGGCAGAGGATGAAAAGGCTCAACAGGATTAATTTCTGTAGACTGGCCTCACCTGATGTTGGGCTGTAGGACTAGAAACAAAGGTGTCTTCCTGCTCCGAGGCTGCCTGGAGCATTTGCCCAGAGTGCCTTATCACCCAGTCTCCCAGGTGCTCACTTCAAGAACTATTCGAAAGGCCTTCAATAAGTGGTAATAACTGCTCCAGAGGGAAAATGTGAATGTGTCTGAAATGAGAAACAGAGACAGAAAGGGAGACAGAGGCAGAGAGGCAGACAGAGATTTACTGGCATATTGTGGGTGGAAGTCAAGAATGCTGTCATACCTCATACGATGCACTAAGACATCATCCACTTAAGAAAGTACCAGCCCCAAATACTCCCAGTGCTAAGGTTGAGGAACCCTCCTGCATGTATCTGGCTGCCACAGTTGTGCCCGGCCTCAACACTGAACCATGTAAAATAGTTCCAGACACATATTCCGGCATTCCTAAATACAGTGATGTTCCAGAGTTCACCATGGTTTTTGCTTTATTCCTTCGTGACATTGTTGTGTGTATTTCTAACACCTAGCAGTGATTCCACTGTCTACTTCTCTTTCATCTTGCCTGCCTTCTCTACAGTTATAAACAAGCAGACGCTAAAGCAAGCCCCCTCACTAAAATGAATACCACAGAAAACGTTCTGCTACATGCTCACTCACAAACAGTTTTGACATCTGGGAGATGTTTACTGGACTATGTATCATGAGCCTGTGTGAATTTTTAAATTTTATTTGGCTTTCCACTGATTGCTGGTGTGTGTGTGTGTGTGTGTGTGTGTGTGTGTGTGTGTGTGTGTGTGTACACATGCGTGTGTGTACGTGCTGGTGAGTGAAGGTGTGGGACCACAGGGCATGCCACAGAGGTGAATCTGGAGGTCAAAGAACTCTCACTCTACTGGTGGTTCCCAGAGATCAAACTCTAGTTATTAGGCTGGGCTGTAAGAGCCTTTACCTTTGAGCCATCATATGAGCCATCATATGATGCTGAGCCTATACATTTCCATTTTCTACACTCCTAGCAACACTTCTGAGGATTTTCTGTACCTCCAAGCCCAGCCAACACTGGACACTTTCTGCTTTAGGGAATTTTACTGTAAACAGTTAATTCAATGCCTGTCTTCATTTCCTTTTATTCTTGATTCCTACCTATACTCCCTTTCTTCTGGTTATTCCTCTAGTACCTTATAAGTCCTTTCTGTTTATATTCCTGCTCATTTTTGCATCAAAATTACTACTTACTGGTTTCATTAGTTTTTTATTTTTTCTAGATATATTTATCTTGTCAGTTTTAGAATATGTAATTATGTTCTACTTTTCCATCTGTTTGATGACATGATCTGAGCTATCTTGTTGACCAGAGCCCTATAATGTGATGATTGTCTGATGTTGGAATTTCATATATTTTAGTCTTTCACAGTCTAAGACAGCAATCTCATTCTCCTAAACTTTGTATTTTATAGCTTGATAGTTATTTTTCATACCTTCAGTCTCTCTGGATTCCATTTTATCAGGGAATTAGATGCACATGAGATTTGTGTATCTCCTTTAAAGGTATTTTCCTCAAACAAATGAGTAAAAATCCACGTCTTTCTCTTAATATGTATTGCCAACTTTTGTTTTTAAATCTTATGTTTAGTTTTGAATAATTCAGTAATTTTAAATCTTCTAATAAGTTCAGTCTGTCTTCATGCTGTTTCAACATCGAAGGCATAGTGTGGGGAAGGACTGGGAACTCCCAGCCATAGCTGAAGAGCAGGTGAGAGCTGCTGACTGCTGGAAAGGGAGACTTGGTTTTCTTTAAGGGTGTGAGGTCTCTGGTTGATGGACAACACTTAGTGATCAGTATGTGGAAAACAACCGGAATTGGTAGATTATTTTTAAAACATGAGGACATGAAGTTGGGAGGAAGAGAGGTGAGAAGTGGATCTAGGATGAGTTAGGGGACCAGACAGGAGTGGAATATTATCAAAATATATTATGAATGTATGTGTGTATGTATGCATGAAATTATCCAAGAATACAAATAAAATATTTTTAAGATTACTACGTAAAATTTATTGTATAAAAAATAATATATTTTCAATACAAAAAAACCCCAATTACTTTGACTATATAATTGTCCCTGAAACTGGGAGAGGACATCTCTGTTGATATTCCTGTTTTAGAACAGGAATTAGTTTAGTATCACACTCTTTCTCCTGAAGCAATTTGGTGAGATTTTTAGAAAATCATATTTACATCTGAATCACTGAGATTTCAAATAAAATTTCACTGTGGAGGTGATTTGCAGAGGTGATACCAAATAAGATCATTCACTCATGACTGTAAATTTTGGATATTTAAATTACCTTTTATACCATTATTAACACAAAATTTTCTTCTTGGCAAATATTACAGAATTTTGGTATATGAGTGTATATTGTATAGAAGATGTTTTAAAATATCATGAATATCGACTGGGTATCTTTAAACCATATCATTGTCTTCATGAGTTCTTTCTAATGACACAAATAAGATATCATTTTTCAATTAATCAATATATTTCTACAGACAGAATAAAAAGACAGAAGTATATGTGTGTGTGTGTCACATTTAACCCAGACATATTACATATTTGTGAAAACACTAAATAATTTAAAATATTCTCCATTAAAACATCTAATGTGATTTTTTTAAAAAAAGCTCTTGTTAAACAAACTTAGAAGGTTCTTAGGGTCTTCAATTTTTATTGAATGTTAACGGAAGCCAAAAAGCAAAATCTGAGAACTGGTCTTTTGTGTTTGTTTATTTATTTATTTGTTTGTTTGTTTGTTTGTTTTAGACAGGGTTTTTCTGTGTAGCCCTGGCTGTCCTGGAACTTACTCTATAGACCACGCTGGCCTCAAACTCACAGGGATCCACCTGCCTCTGCTTCCCCAGTGATGAGATTAAAGTCGTGAGCCACCACTGTCTGGTGAGAACTGTTTGTTTATAATTCTTTTGCTAAGGGACATTGGTTGCTTTTATATAAATGATATAGTTGAAGGGAGGTCACTGATGTGAGAAGTGCTGTTTCCTGTCAATCAATCACTGCTGTAGCACCTGCTGCCTTTGGTTGTTCTAACTGGTTACATCGTGCTCGCTTCGGCAGCACATATACTAACTGGTTACATCGATTCTCTTACCATTTCTAAATTTGTCTCTTCCCTCATAATCCACGTCTAGCTTACTTATTTACATGAAAAAAGATAGCCGTGACCGTATCTCAATCCTAAAATAATTCATTTCTACATATAATCTCATATATGCTAATCTTATTACCCATGTGCTCAAGAGAGATTTTGTGTTTTGAAGTCACAATACAAATGAACTTTTATTTTATTTTATACCTTAAAGCAAAGTGAATGTAGATTTACTAACAAATGTGAGAAATAATTTCTGAGAGTAGGAGGGACTTCAAGAGAAGAATGCCCTGATAAATTTTTGCAAAATATGTTTCTATCAAGATTGAAATAATCACATGATATTTCTATTTAATCGATTGAAGTGATGAATCCCAAGACAGGATTTCTGACACTGAATCATCCTTGGCATTTAAAAGTCAAACCAATACCACTTGACCACACAAACTTTAGGTATGCCCTTTTCATAAACTAGAACGTATACTTTTATTCTCCCATGGTTATGGGAGTTACTTCATTATTTTAATTGTGTGTGTGTGTGTGTGTGTGTGTGTGTGTGTGTGTGTGTGTGTGTGTGTAGGTACCCACCATGGCTAGAGAGAATGCCAGACCCCTACAGTTGCATGCAGTTGTGAGCTTCCCAATGTAGGTGTTGAGAATTAAACTCTGGTCCTCTGCAAAAACAGTATGTGATCTTAAGCACTAGCCTATCTCTCCAGCTTCTATCCCACGAATATTCTTTTTTGTTTGTTGTTTGGTTGATTGGTTTATTTGGTTTGGTTTTTGAGACAGGTTTCCCCTGTGTAGCACTGGCTGTTCTGGGACTCACTTTGAAGACTGAACTGTCCTCTAATTCAGAGGTCCACTTGCCTCTGTCTCCCAAGTGTTGGGATTTAGGGAATGCACCACCACAACTGGCAGCACATGAGCATTCTTACATGGATTTAGAAGGTTGTGTTAACGTGATGAAATAACCTAGGAAGTGTTCTTACCTTTTCTATACTTTTGAATAATACTAAGTGAATGATTTTTCAAATATTACTAGGACTCATTTGTAAGTTCACTGGGGTCACAATTTTAGGGAGAATGAGAAATGTCCACTAAATTTTTCAATACAAAGCTTTTTAAATTGCTGTTGCTCTGTTCCAGAGCTGTGTTTTCATCGGTGTATTTCTGATCTCATCAGCCTCAGAAGCCATGACTGGTCAGAACTACAGCACCATATCAGAATTTATCCTCTTTGGCTTCTCAGCCTTCCCACACCAGATGCTCCCTGCTCTCTTCCTGCTGTACTTGCTGATGTATTTGTTCACACTCCTGGGGAACCTGTTCATCATGGCTGCTATCTGGACAGAACACAGACTCCACACACCCATGTACCTCTTCCTGTGTGCCCTCTCCATCTCGGAGATTCTCTTCACTGTCGTCATCACGCCCCGCATGCTATCTGACCTGCTGTCCACCCATAGATCCATCACATTTATAGCTTGTGCTAACCAATTGTTTTTCTCCTTCACATTTGGCTACACTCACTCCTTCCTGCTTGTGGTCATGGGTTATGACCGCTATGTGGCCATCTGCCGCCCCCTGCATTACCACGTGCTTATGAGCCTCCAAGGCTGTGCTCGTCTTGTGGCTTGGTCTTGGGCTGGTGGCTCATTTATTGGGATGACATTGACAATAATAATTTTCCACCTTAACTTCTGTGAATCTAACGTAATCCATCACTTTCTCTGTCATGTGTTTTCCCTCTTAAAATTAGCCTGTGGGGAAAGGACAGCCTTTGTCACTATTGCTGTGATCCTGGTGTGTGTCACACCCCTCATAGGATGCCTGGTCTTCATTGTCCTCTCCTATATATTTATAGTGGCTGCCATCTTGAGAATCCCTTCTACTGAGGGTAGGCGCAAGACATTCTCCACGTGTGCATCCCATCTCACTGTGGTGATTGTGCACTATGGCTTTGCCTCCATAATTTACCTCAAATCCAGGGGACTCTATTCACTATACACTGATACCCTCATGTCCACCACCTATACAGTCTTCACCCCCTTCCTAAGTCCAATTATTTTCAGTCTCAGGAATAAGGAGCTGAAGAATGCTATAAATAAAAGCTTCCACAGGAATTTCTGTCAACAAAGTATCTAAGTGTCAATTTTCTTGTTCTGAAATAAGATAGAAATCTTGAAGTGATCCAATCATGTAAACTATGTTTGATCCACTCTATTGATTTTTTTCTACACTTCTTCCTTAGTCGCAGGAAGCTGTGCTCTCCTGTTTGTGGTCTTATGTGATCATATCCCTCCAACTATCTTCATCTGTAATCATGTTATGCATGCATGGTATTTGTTATATTTTATGACCACTTAAAATTTTCATTTTGGGGTATATTGTGCACTTCTAGTTAGTTCCTTAATTTTAGCAGACATTCTCAAAGCACAATATGTCTACCCCCTGTGTCAGTTGCCTCTGTTCATAGGCCCTGAGTTCTTAACTCTTCAATTACATGTAAAGATATATATATATATATGTATACATATATATATATGTTATGCTTCAGATAAACAAATTAACAATGAATGTCTGATGAAAAGTCGTTCTTGTGGGGAAACGTGTGTCTGATTTTTCAGCCAGTGACATACACATTTATGAAGACAAGGAACAATGATATACACACATACATTTGGCCATGTACATGATTCAGATGAAATGAACAAATGCAAATATAACCTATGGCTACCTGACTGCTAACATAGAAACAGTAAAAAACAAAAACAAACAAACAAAAAAACCCCCAGTGTTTAAAGCTACTATATCAGCTCTTCCAAGCTTTCATAATAGAAGTATAATTAAGGGGTGGCTTATACACACCATTTCCTCCTTATGGTTCAGAAGGTTAGGAAATGCAAGACTGTGGAGACAGCAGATGATGTGCAGAGAAAGGTACCTTCTTGGTTTATACTCAGTGCCTCCTAGTTGTGTCTTCACTTTAAAAAATGGATAAATAGACTGACTTTAGTCTCTTTTATTTGTTAAAATTTTTTTGTGTATGTGCATGATGTGTGGAGGGGTCTATATGTTGTAGCATCCTTGTGCAGGTCAGATAATAACTGTATAGAATCAGTTTTTCCTTCTACCTTCACACGGAACCCAGGGAACTGATTAAACTCACCAGATCTGTTCAGCAGGCACTTTTACGTGCACCAGGTTAGTTCTCTTAACTAATTAATAATTAATTGCATTAGTTTAATTTATTCTTTAACCTTTTCATAACAATGTAAAATGTGTTTTAATTACTCATAACTCAAACCTATGTAAATTCCACCTGTTCCCTAGAAATTCTTTTCCCACATTTATGCCTTTGTTTTATGACTCGTTGGGTTTATTCAAGGTCATCTGTGTTACCACAGGTTTGGAAATATTAACTGGAGCCTGGTGGGTTACTAGTGAGTACACAACTGAAAATAAAAAAGTGATTCCTTTTCTCCAAGAATAATTCAGTACCTGATAATTCATCAGGAAGAAATAGCCTATGAACTCCTCCCCAATTCATAATAGACTGTTCACCAAGCCAACCTTGGGCTAGTCCACTGTTGCTACAGTGGCTGTGTTATGCCATTGATATTTTGCAAGTTAACATTCACAAAATATGAGACTTAGAGAGATTTTATGATCAAAATATTATAATTTTCAGATTTATCAGTCAAATCCACATTCAGGAGGCTGAGGCAGAAGACTGGGCACTTAAACCCATTGTCTGGATTACTGTAGCAGCAAACTAGTTAACTGCTTTGGCTCCTGGCAGGTCTGCACCTGCCCAGGAACTCTCTAGATTCACAAATAAAACACACACACAGACACACACACAGACACACACACACACACACACACACACACACACACACACACACACATTTCCCTCCAGTACTACTGGCTTAACACCTTCTATTTCTACGTTTTATTTTTGCTGCCCTGATGCCTTCTGGGCAGTTCTTTCCCACCCTCCCCCACCCCCAGGGCTGCTCTCCCTATCCACCTACATTTTGGATGATTTTTCTTCTGGAGCTCTAAATAGCGATTCTCCCTTTCCTTTCTCCCACTCCTGCCCCAATCTATAAGTTCGGCCTACATCTACCTGCCCAGACACTGACTATAGGGCAATTCTTTACTAACAATCAAAGCCAGCTAAGGATGGGGACCCTCAGGGTTTGGACACACAGATTCCTGATTTTGGGAGCCAAATTAAGACAAAGCATTAGAACCAATTCCTAACAGATTGCATAATGAGACATTTTCTTTAAAAAGGAAAAGAAAAACCTCGATTTTAACACTACCCAAAGACTGTATGTGTTAAAATACCACATTAAGGCTGGTTAGCTGCCTCAGTAGATAAAAGTGCTTGCCACCAAACCAAATATCCTGAGTTTTGTCACTGGTAACACAGGAGGTGAAAACAGAGGATCCCAAACCCTCTAGGTTCTACAGCAAATGTCCTCACACAAACACACACACATACACACAAAAAATGTAAGAAAAAAAATCTAAAGAAAATATAAAACATCACACTGTGCTCCATAAAAGTGGACAATTACAATGTAGCAAACAAGATTCATTAAATATTTGTATAAAACAGAAATCACAAAACATCCAAAGGACAGTTTCTTCCCTAACTATCCATGAAACCTGTACATTGTCAAGAACTGGCTAAGTGGCTAGAGAGATGACCTAATGGTTAAGAACATTTGCTGTTTTTGCAGAAAACCCAGATTGGATTCCAGCACTCACACTGGTCTCAAAACTACTTGTAACTCCAGCTTCAGATTATCTGATGCCATCTGCTAACTTCCTCAAGTACCCTCACACATGTGATATACACTCACACAGACTCACTAGCAAACACACACACATAGACAAAAACAAGAAAGGAAAATGAATCCATAAAAGCAGAGATAGGCATGATGTCACCAGAGTATATATCTAGACATCTGACTCAATTTTTTAAGACTATTTAGACGGGGAGAAGCCTCACCCAACCTGCATAGCCAGCATTGATGGAATGGGGCAAGGAAATGCTGACAGGAGCTTTCATTCTCTTTTTGTCTGTGTATGTGCCTGAGTGCCTGAGTGAGTGAATGTGTATATGCATGCATGTATGCATGAGTGTGTGTGTGTATGTGTGTGTTGATGTGTTTGTGTAGCTGAACTAGAGGAGGACTTTTGGCATATTATCTAATTCTTTATTTAATAAACTAGGTTCAGTTAAAAACCCTGGCTCAAAAGAACCTGGTGTTGTCTGTGGCCTTTATGCCCTTCAGTCTTCATGTCTCTGGTCCCTATGATTCTGGACTACAGACATGCACAACTATGTCTACATTTTATGTGGGTGCAAGGTATTTGAACTCAGGTCCTCATAATTACACAGTTGTGCTCTTATCCATGGAGTTATCTCCCTTGTCTTTGATGAGATTTTCTGCAAAGATGGAAACCTAAGTTGAGAGCTAAAGGAAGAAAAGACAAAGAATGATTAGAAGGAACATTGGAGGAAAAAGTATCCCAAACAAAGGGAGAGAGGAGAGGAAAAAGGGAGGATAAAGGAAGGAAAAAGAGAGAAGGAAGCAGGTATACAGAAAGGGAAAATAATAGATATTACTATGTAGATATAGATAGATAGATGATAGATAGATAGATAGATAGATAGATAGATAGATAGATAGATAGATAGATAGATAGATAGATAGAGAGATAGAGAGAGAGATAGAGATATAGATAGAGAGATAGAGAAATAGACAGACAGATAATCAATTGACAGGAATGAGGGTGGTGCATTGCTAGTCCCTAGTCATCCTGGACTTACAGGACCATGAACTCTCATCCCCAAGCAAGCTCAGTGCAGAGGCATCTGGGAACCTTCCTCTTGGGAAGGCACCTGCAGAGATAAAACTCCTATCCCTCTCATTAAAGCTCCAGTGTTCTATATGCAGGGCTCTACAGACTGCACTATAGACCATCCCCAAGTTTCTACACTAAGGTAAGTGGAGCCCTTTCTTTCCAGGAGAAATAGGCCAAGTGCTGTGGAGACTGAACCGTAAAAGACAGAGATAAATAAAGCACAGAGAAACCTTGAATTCTGGGACCAAAGAGGACGGTGGGAGAATATAGCATTGTTTGTCTACTGACAGGAACCTGTTTCTAGTTGTGAGGGTCTGTCCTGATTCTCGGTGGCCAGTTCAATCTAGTTATTTCTCATCTCTTCCCTTTCCATGCTAGTCATGACTTCCAAGGTCTGTTCTTGGGTGAGGAGTATTTTCATGCTGGATGGAAGGGAGTACATTTCTGAGACAAGGCAATAAAAAATGTCTGTACTGTGAGTTTGTGTCACCTGTACCATGTTGATGTACATGTGTGTATGTGTGTGAGTATGTGTATGTGTATGTGTGTTGCTCCTCTATTAGAATCTCATGACTGCCATAGCAAATTGTTATAAGCATAGTGGCTTAAAACAACAGAAATTAACTCTTATAGTGATGAAAACTAACAACCCAATATCAAAGTATCACAGGGTCACACATCCTCTGAAGACACTGAAGGAGACTCCTTGTGTTTTCTAGCTTCTAGTGGCAACAAGGATCCTTGCCTTTATCTTTACAGCCTCTTTTTATTTGACTTCTATTGTTTTTTTTAATTTTTTAAAAGCCATTAATTTATTTATTGTGAATGTAGGCATAGAATGAGTACGGGCATGCATGTTCCACAAGGCACAGAAATCAGAGGACAACTTATGAGAGTTGCTTCTCATCTTTCATCTACCATGTGAGGCCTAGAAGTCAAACTTGGGTCCTCAAGTTTGGCAGCCAGCACATTTACCTACTAGACCATCTTACTTGTCCTTACTTTTCTTATAAGGATGCCAGTCTCTGTATATAATCACATTATAATCTAGGATGAACTTATCTCAAGATCCCCACCTTGGTTAAATGTGCAAAGATCCTATTTCCAAATAAGGTCACAGTGTGAGGTTACAGGTAGACATGTACCTCCGGAAGACATGGTTCAGTTAAAACAAGCCCCTCAGACGTGTGGCTGCTATTTTTCCTTCATTTACTGACCTCTCAGATAAGCACCAGGTATCCTCGAAGTTCTCAGTGGGTGTGTACAGAGTTAAACACTGTCTCCACTTCTGACTGTGTATAACCCACAATGTGTGCTTCAGATGCAGGAGTGGTCCTCTGCCTGACTTTTCCACTTTTGCACTTTGTGTCACAGCTTTGGGTCTATAGCACAGATCCATAGACAGAAAGAGACAGGGTTTGTGATGTTCCCCTTGGAAAGGGAGGGCATTGAAGGACCGGATCGGGGTGGGGAGGTGGTGCTCTGCCTGGGTTTTGTGTCTGAGAAAACAGCCTTTCTTTTTCCATAGATCCAGTTTCCTGTAGGTGACTTAAAGAGCCAGTCCTCTTGGAGAATTGTGTGAAGTTGTTCTGAAAAATTGTAGATTTTTGGCTTATGGAGCATATACCAGAGAGAAAAGGAGCCAGAAACAGTTGTCTGTAAGTTTTAGCAAATTTTGCACATTTAGGAACAGGACTTCTAGAGCCTGTGAGTGCCAAGGGTTGGGAAACATGCAGAAGCAGAGAAATAATTAGCCTGGAGTGGGATGAGATCCTGGAATGTCATGTGTCCTTATGGGTCACCTGGCATGGGAATGGCAGACAGTCCGCTTACAGATATCAATGAACAATAGGAATAGATGATGGTGATTCAATAGGAATAGATGATGGTGAGTCAATAGGAATAGATGATGGTGATTCAATAGGAATAGATGATGGTGATTCAATAGGAATAGATGATGGTGAGTCAATAGGAATAGATGATGGTGATTCAATAGGAATAGATGATGGTGAGTCAATAGGAATAGATGATGGCGATTCCAACATGACAGCTGGCAGGCTTTATGCTGCGCACCTGCCTTGGCACCTCTCAGGGATCCAATGAAGTCATGTACTCAGTTATCAGAATACTCAAGTAAAATCTGTGACTGGAGCCATAGATCTGTACAATTCCACAACCTGTAGTCAACTCTGAGAATTATCTCTACTGTGAGAAAAGATGGGGGAGGGGGGAAGTTGGGAATGAGAAGGTACAGTGATTGAAGAGAAGAGATACAATAACAGACACACAGGGAGTGAGGTTCAGAAATGGCAGCTAATGGGTGGGAGGGATAGAGAACAGGGAAGGGGGTGGAGGAGAGACTCTGTGGAGGTAGGATTGGAGAGGGAACAACATTTGGGATGTAAATAAGTTCATATATAAATAAAATTTTAAAACAAATAGTTGTTTGTAGACCTAGGGGTGAGCTCAACTGGAAGGGTTTCCGGTACTTATAAGTGCTTCTTTCATTTGTGTATGACCCTTCCGTGAGTAAAGCTAAACTGTTCATTTTCCAGGGTTCTAATATTGGCTCAGAAGTCACATTTTGCAGAAATCCTCTTTGCCTGGTAGAGTCACGTTGTAATTTTGGAGTGAACTTTTTTGCATAGTGAGCATTTGAAAATCTCTTCTCAAAACAGTAGTTTTATTAGTTAATGACAGAAACATATACATGTATGCGTAAAATATATCTACCTAGAAGTTCTCATGAAACCTGACA
Organism: Tokudaia tokunoshimensis; assembly: GCA_036184795.1. NCBI lineage: Eukaryota > Metazoa > Chordata > Mammalia > Rodentia > Muridae > Tokudaia > Tokudaia tokunoshimensis. The sequence goes on along the minus strand of BTHU01000007.1, from coordinate 4,371,552 downwards.
TGTACTTAAAATGCAGGCTTTTGAGTTCATTCCACTCCACCAAATAACATTTTAAAATTTTTCTACATTTTTGCGTGTCAATGCATATGCGCCTCTCTCTCTCTCTCTCTCTCTCTCTCTCTCTCTCTCTCTCTCTCTCTCTCTCTCTCTCTCTCTCTCTCTCTCTCTGTGTGTGTGTGTGTGTGTGTGTGTGTGTGTGTGTGTGTGTATGAGCAGGTATGCATATGCATATGCCTGTGCCTGTGTGCAGGAGTGTGTGGAGGTCAGAAAACAACTTACAAGCATCAGTTCTGTCCTACTAGGATCTAACACAGATTGGAAGGCTCAGTGGCACCATGCTCAGATTGGGCTTTTGTTTTCTAGTGTTTAGTTTTAAAAGAAGTCCTTTCAACTATAAAAGCATTTCTTTGGGTAGCTATGCCTTTATATTTAATACTAATATTTGAAGTTTGAGTATATCATTTGTTTATATCCTCTCTGTGTATTCTTCAGATGTGCAAGGGCATGCATTTGGAGGTCAGAGGACAACTTGTGGGAGTTGGTTCCCTCCTGAGGGAGGGTCCTGAGGGGTCCTGAGGATTGTACTCAGATCTACAGGCTTGGCAGCAAATGCCTTTAGCCAGCAAGTCACCTTCACAGCTCCTTAAGTGTTCTCTGTCCTCTCTGATTATGATCTCACAGGGAGGACAGCTTTGCTATCACCTCTGTAGAAAGAAACTTTCCCCACAGCGTCCCCCAAACAATTCCTTCCTTTTTGGCTATGAATCTGTGCTATAAGGAAGATATCTTTGTACTTCTCAGTAGCTGATGCCTCCATTTTGAAGTGCTGGTCTGTTTTCCATTGCTCTAATCACAAGTGCATTATTTGAAAGGTTTATTCATCTGACTCAGTGTCCTGGAAGGGACTTACCTTCCTGCTTCTTCTCTTCATCATTTTCAAAGTTTACTTAATTATTCATGGATCTCTTCTCTGTTATAGAAGTTTGGTTTTGTTAATTTTTCACATTGTCAAACAAAAATCCAGCTGCAGTTTTGAGAGTACATTTTTAGCTCACCTCAGGATGAATTAACATTTTTCTACTATAGTCTCTCAATACCATCAACTTATTTAAATTACCTGTTTTCTGATCTTGGGAGGTATAACTGATCTCCATGGAGGACTTTTATGATCCAGATTAAACTAATTCCTATATATTTGTTCAATTTTGTTGCTATTTTGAATAGAAACTGATTTTGTTTTTACTATTTACTCTTTAGCTAACTTCACTCTTGTCATCGCCCCCCCCAAAAAAATCACAAGCAGAAATTCTTTTTAATATATTTTTAAATTTTATTTTATTTTTAATTATATTATGGGTGTGTGTACATGACTGCAGGTACCTGAAGAAGTCAGAGGAGTCAGATGTCCTGGAACTCCTTGTGAGCAACCCAATGTGTGTCCTGGGATTCAAACTTTGAGTCTTCTGAACCTCACCGACCTTCTCTTCAGAGTATGACACATAATCTTAATAGTACTACATGGCTATATCACATAAAAATACTTTTAAACAAATTGTGTGTCTTAAATTTTGTTGCTTTTTCTGTTAAGATCTTTTCAATATTCTTGTATCTCGATTTATTTCTTAATAGTTTCCTCTCAATTTCTTCCCCTCTCTCTTCTATTATTTGTGTGTGCATGTAATATGAGTATGATGTATGTGACTCTAGTGTACGTATATATGTATGTGCAGGTGCTGAGGCCAGAGGAGGATATCAGCTGTCACTTTCAACTTATTGCTTGAGACAGTTTCTTACTAAACCAGTTTTAGTTCCTAGCATGCATGCTGAGTGTGACATGCACAACTGTTTGTAACTCCAGTTCCAGGGATCAAACACACTCTTTTCAGTTCCATAAGCATTTTCATGCATATGTGTGTGTGCATGTGTGCGCGTGAGTGAGTGTGTGTGTGTGTGTGTGTGTGTGTGTGTGTCTGTGTGTATTTGTGCTCCTGTGCATGCATGCAGTAGGCAGAGACCAACCTTGGACATCATTCTTCAGATACCATCCATTTTGTCTTCTGATACAAGGTCTCTGCTTGGACCTGAAACTTACTGACAAGGTTATACTGGAAGATTAGTGATACCCAGGAATCTTACTTTCCTCCACCTTCCCAGTCCTTAGTCCAGAGATTGTAAGTGTTATCTATTACACACAGCTTTTTAAATGTGGGTTATAGAAATGAACTCAGATCCATATGCTTACATGGCAAACGATCTATAACAACTGACTTATATCCCTAGCCCCTTATTATTATTATTCTTTAAATAATTCAATATAACAACTATTTATATGATACATACATTGTATTAGATATTTTAAGTTATCTAAACATAATTCAAAGTCTGGAGAGAATCTGCATAGAATATGCAAATATCACCTCATTTTTTATAATGCACTAGAGTACCCAAAGATTTTGGTGCATGGTGGGGAGACCTGGAAATAATTACCTGTGAACACAACTGTAAAAATACATTTTTATAGTTAGGTAGACAAATCAGTTAAAGAAACCTCTCAGATATCCTTCAAAGAATAACACACACACACACACACACACACACACGAGCGCTCACACATGCACCAGCACACCGTGATCCTAATTAGTGATATTCCTTCATCCCTTTCAGGTATGGCTGCCATGTTGGGGCTAAATTACACCTTTGTGTCAGAGTTCATCCTCATTGGCTTCTCTACTTTCCCTCATCTTCAGCTGATGTTCTTCCTGCTGTTCCTGCTCATGTACCTCTTCACACTGCTAGGCAACCTGCTCATCATGGCCACCATCTGGAGTGAACACAGTCTCCACACACCCATGTACCTCTTCCTGTGTGCCCTCTCCATCTCTGAGATTTTCTACACCTTTGCCATCATCCCACGCATGTTGGCTGACCTGCTCTCCGCACTCCATTCCATCGCCTTTCTGGCCTGTGCCAGCCAGATGTTCTTCTCCTTCACATTTGGCTTCACCCATTCCTTTCTACTCACTGTCATGGGCTATGACCGCTATGTGGCCATCTGTCACCCACTGAGATACAATGTGCTCATGAGCCCCCGAGGCTGTGCCTGTTTCGTTGCCTGGTCCTGGGTTGGTGGTTCATTCATGGGGACAGTGGTGACAACAGCCATTTTCAATCTCACATTCTGTGGACCCAATGAGATCCACCATTTCTTCTGCCATGTTCCACCCCTGTTGAAGTTGGCATGTGGAGAAAATGTACTGGAGGTGGCAAAGGGTATAGGAATGGTGTGCATCACAGCCCTCCTGGGATGCTTTCTCCTCATCCTCCTCTCTTATGCCTTCATTGTGGCCACCATCTTGAAGATACCATCAGCTGAGGGTCGACACAAGGCTTTCTCCACGTGTGCATCCCACCTCACAGTGGTGGTTGTACATTATGGCTTTGCCTCTGTCATCTACCTCAAGCCTAAGGGCCCCAAGTCTCTGGAAGGAGATACTCTGATGGGCATCACCTATACAGTCCTGACTCCTTTCCTTAGTCCCATCATCTTCAGTCTCAGGAACAAGGAACTTAAAGTAACTATGAAGAAAGCTTTCCTCAACAAACTATTTCTGCAGAACTAAAGAGAATGGCTAAACAGTGGGAATGTAGTAGGGAAAATTTCTCTTGCCCTTCTCACTTTGTCCTTCCATTCTGTTTCTCTTTTGCTGTACAATCTCTTCTTTTCTTTTCTCTTCTCCTCTCCTTTTCTCTTTGTCCCTTTCCCCTCCTATTCTCCTCCTTCCCCTTGTGTCACACTCCCAAACTAACATACCATATAATTCATCATTTTACCATTCATACAATCAGCATCTGCCACTTAAGAACTTTATTTTCAAATCTCATCTAACCCCCTCCTCTGAATCTTAGCTGAGTGTTGGACAAATATAATCTCAATACTTGGTAGACTGAAAGAGGATAACAAGACCAGCCTCAATTATACTGTGAGGTAAAGGCATAGCTGGTCTACATAATGAGGCTCTGTCTCAAAGAGCAGGGAGAGGGAGAAAGAGATCTTTTGTGTATTTGTGTATGTGCTAGTGTGTATGTATGTATGAACCCAGAGCAGTGTAGCTCTTCAGGAACACTACCTACCTTTCTTTTTTCTTTTCTTTTCCTTTTCTTTCATTTCCTTTCCCCTTTCCCGTCTCCTCGTTCCCCTCTCCCCATTCCCATCCTCTTTTTTTTTCTCCTTTTGGTTTTTCAAGACCAGGTTTCTCTGTGTAGTATTAGCTCTTCTGTAACTCACTCTGTAGACAGGCTGGCTTCAGCTTCAGAGATCTGTCTGCCCCTGCATCCTGAGTGCTGGGATTAAAGGCATGTGCCACCACTACATGGCATACCTGTCTACCTTTTGTTTATGAGACAGGATCTCTCACAGAATCTGGGATTTACCAGGGTAAGCTTGATGGCCTGCAAGCTCCACAGATCATCCTATTTCTGCCTTACCAGGGTTGGAATTACAAGTACATACCACCAATTATGGTGAATACTGGGGATCGAACTCAGGTTTTCAACCTTGGGAGGCAATTACTTTTCTGATTGAACCAACTGGAAGAAACTTTTAACCTTCAACCATTGTTTTCTTTTACTCATTCTCTCATGACCATTAATATGCTGTATCTATGGATTTGTTTCTTTGAGGTATTTTATGTTGATAAAACCATATAATATGTATTCTTTTATGGTGGTTCTTTCTACACAGCATCATATCTTCAGGATTCTTTCATATTGTAGTGTGGATTAGTGCTTTATTGCTTTTCATAGACACATGCTGTTATTCCACTGATTGGTGGCCTACATTCACGCAAAAAATTGATGGACATTTGCATTGTCTTCACCTTTTGGGCTATTATGAATTTTGCTGCTATAAATGTTCATGCACAGGTTTTTGTGTGAATATATGCCTTCATAGCTTTGTGTGTTTGTGTTTGTGTGTGTGTGTGTGTGTGTGTTGACATGGAATTTATGGGTGATAAAGTAAATTTATGTTTAATATTTTTGAGAAACTGCCATAGTGTTTTCCAAAGTAACTACCTCATTTTATATTTCTGCCATCTTAGTATGAGGCTTCTGATTTCTCTACATCCCTGACAATTCTTCATTGTTTCCTGATTTCTGATTATATTTACTCTGGTATATTTTCATGAATTTTATTTTATTTTAAATTTTTAAATTTTATGTTATTGTGTATATGTATGTGGATGAACTATGAAGTGAAGGTCAGAGGACAACTTTGTAGAGTAGGTTCTCTCTGCCATTTTACTGGGTTCAAACTCAGTACTCACCCTACCTCCTATGCCTAACACCTTCACTCACTGAAACATTGTGCTGGTGCCTTCACTTTAATTACAAATTGCAGGGCAGCATTTGCTAAGCAGCATTCTACTACTGGGCTATAGTCCCATCCTTATTGGGGTTTTGATTTACACTTTCCTGAAGAGCAATTAGGGGTCTTAAACAAAGCAAGTAAAAACATATGAGTTGTTTTACTTTACAGAGGATGTGAGGTAATTAGTCCAATTTTGAAGACAAGCTATAAAGAGTCAGTTAGTGCAAGTTTCACCCAGTAAACTACAATGTTAGAATGGAACTTATTCTTTGAGTTAGTATTGAGTCTTAGAAGCGTCTTTCCCATGGGTGATGAGTCAAGGAAGCCAGGCTTTTCTAGACTGGGAATGGAAGGTTCATGGGGAACAAAAGACAAAATCTGGAATGCATCAACTAAATGAGTCAAAAACGAAGGGATATACTCCTGATATGGTTTGGAAAGAAGCATTCAATGTGTAGGACTTGGGATGGGGTGCATTGTAAATGTAAACAAACTGTCTATCATGTTTTAAGGGGTGTGTGTGATAGATGTATTAATATAGAAAAAAGCATTATGAGAAAATATAGGTAAAGTTTTCATTATCCAAGTGTATAGAACCAGCAATGTTTTAGGCTTTTTTTAGATCTTAAAATGCACATGCACACACACAAACACATGCATATATATATATATATATATATATATATATATATATATATACATATATATATATATATACACATACATATATAATGAAATATCTTGGGCATAGGACCCAAATGTAAACACAAAATTTATTTATGTTTTATAAGCATCCTATGCACGAATTTAATGCAACTTCATGAAATAGTTTTATTGTAACTGCATTTGGTCTGTGTGATCCATCACACTCAAACGTGGAATTTTCCACTCGTAGAACGATGGGACATTTCAGATTTTGAGCTTTCATATTAGGAATGCCTAAACTATGCCAAATTATTTATCCTAAAATAGTCATGCCCTCTTCTAAAGGCAGATTTTTGGGCCAGAGAGATGGATTAGAAGTAAAAAATACTTGATTGCTGAGCCTGTTAAATCCATGAGACTCACAGAGTAGAAGAAGAAAATCTACTCCCACAAAATGTTTTTCTGACCTCTACATATGTGACATGGCATGTGTGCACATATGCACCTCTCCTACGCCCCTACCTCTTAAAATAGTAAATAAATGCTTTTAAAAATTAAATGCAAGTTCTTGGGTTATATTGGAAATTATAGAGTGTTTAGTCACAGTACTTGAGAGAGGAACATTTTTTGTTTTCCCTATAAAACATGAAGGTTTTCTGATGCTAAGCTCTCCTCATCAATGTGGGGAATTATCACAGATGAGGAAAGTCCTGAAATTCAATTAATGTTCCTCTGGAAAAATTGCTAACAGCAAAGAGGATTTATTAATTTTACCTTAGAAATGGTTTTTGTTTGGTTGCTTTGGTTTGTTTGTTTGTTTGTTTTTAAGACAAGGTTTCTTAATGTAGCCCTGGATTTCCTGGAACCCACTCTATAAATCAAACTAGTTTCAATCTCAGAAATTCTCCTTCCTCTTCCTCACTAGTGCTGGGATTAAAGTTGTGCACCACCATGCATGACTAGTACCTAGAAACTTCACTGTGGTTTCCCATGGTCATTAGAGAAAAAGTCAACTAGCTGTTTAATTGGCTAAATATCAATAAATATGAAGGTAAAATAAACCTTGAGATGGCTCCGCTAGTAAAGACACTTGGTGCCAAGCCTGATGAACTGAGTTTTAGCCCTGGACACAGGACATGGAACTTGGCGTGGGGTCCCCAGTGGAGGAGATGGAGGGCAGACTGGAGGACCTGAAGGGGTTTACAGCCCCATGGGAAGAACAATGAGGTCGACCACCCAGATGCCCCAGGACTCCCAGGGACTAAACCATCAATCAAGGGATACACATGGTTCCTGCCAGAAATATGGCAGAGGAATGCCTTGTCGGGCATCAGTGGGAGGAGAGGTCCTTGGTCCTGGAAAGGCTCAATAGATGCCCCAACAAAGGAAAATAGAGGGGTGGGGAGAGGTGGGAGTGGGTCAGGTGGAGGGGCATGTACTTGGAGACAGGGGGTGGAAGGAGGGGTTGAAGGTTTTTAGGGATGGGGGAAACTGGGAAAGGTTTTAGCTTTTGAAATGTAAATGAAGATTATATTCAATAAAAAAAGAAAAAGAAAACCAACTTCTGCAAGTTGCTTTGTGACATCCACATACACACACACACACAGTTAAAATATTTTTAATTGAAACAAACTATATTCTTTGCTTTAGTTAACTTTAGTTACTGTGAAAATTTAAAACAGCCAAAAAGTTTACTGAATAAATGTCATATTTCTAGACTTAGCTATGGTGAGGGAGACAAGAAAGGGAAGCATACTATTCCTTCTTCATTTAAAATGTTGGTATACTTGTTCATATGGACTTTAAAATTATTTTTGAAATAGATATAGTGGCACATGCTTGTAATTTCAGCACTGGGGAAGTAGGCATAAGAAAATCATGAGTTCAAGGACATCCTCGACTATAGATCAAATCTGAGGATCATCTAGAACATACCAGACTATCATCAAAAATTAATTTTGATCTTACATGCATCAGATTATCAAGCTATACATATATACATATATAATTTTTAAATGAATAAAATATTGAGTGAAAAATATTATATTAGACACTATTTACAATGGTTATTGAAATTATTGGTGTCTCTTTAGATTGAGTGCTTATGATGACTACCTCTCCTGCTAACCTTCTCCCAAATGTAATAAATCCTTTCATTTCTATTTTCTCCACAGACTAAAACTAAAAGCCATCATTAGTTTTCTAGTGACAAAATATGAGCAAATGAAAAAATAAAGGGACTATAAACACCTAAGAGTTTTAGGATGACAACCCTCATACTGTAGGAGAGTAGATAGCCTCCAACTCTAACTACTAACTTTAGTCATTCCCACCAATATCCAAGAGCCCTGTCCTCATCTCTGTTAATCAACTTCTAATTTTTGGAATCCCACATGCCCTGTATTTTTTATTGTTTGCTCTTCTTTCTTAATGGTTCCCTCTGTGATTTCTTTGGTCTCCCCAAGGCCAAGTCCAAAGAGGCAATTAGAGGGTGGTGCACAGAGACAGGTCTGTTGACATGGTGGTCCCCAGGCTTTAAGACATCCCTTACCAAACTAATTAGAGCTAAGCATGTTGACACTAATTGCCAGAGAACAAGGCCAGCTTGGAAAATGAGACCCAAGGCCTTCAACCCATGGTTCTATTTTCCTTCCACACTGATCCAATGCCCTTACTTGTGGATGAAGAGCATGTGCTCTTAACCACTGATCTCTCTCTCCACTCCTGATTTAATGTTTTAACCTTAGCATTGGGAAATTGTCTAATATACAGCAATAGCTCATATATTTTGTTGAGTCCATATACCCATTGTGGTTCTTCCACTCCTATGGGGGAATGGGATGAGAGACTGAAATATAGAAATGAGTGACTCCAAACTATAGCATCCTTGCATTTATTTGTAGTCTTAGAAATTTGTCCACATGGTCGTTAGTTTTAAGTACCAACTTGACTAGGTCATGAATGGAGGGATAAGTTCTGATGCTAACATTCTGTTTCCCAATTGGTTCATGATTTGTCAGTAAGGAAAGTTGGGGCCAAATTGCTAAAGTGAGACTTCCAGGTACCAAGAGAAAAAAGCAAATGCAAGGAAGGAGAGAGGAGTTTCTGACATGCTTTGGAGAAGGAAGAACACAGCAAACATGTGAGGTCTCATGGGGAGCTGGGACCTGTGACCACTACTATAGGCATTTGGCTAGAGATGTTTAACAGGGACTAGCTACTTAAGTTTTGGGCAAGTAGAGAGATGGCGATAATAAATTGATAAGGACACTCTTTTCCAGTCAGGAGACTATGCTAAGAAGCAGTTGTGCTAAGAAGGTAAGTTGTAAAGGAACAATCTCTGTCTCTCTCTCTCTCTCTCTCTCTCTCTCTCTCTCTCTCTCTCTCTCTCTCTCTCTCTCTCTGTGTGTGTGTGTGTGTGTGTGTGTGTGTGTGTGTGTGTGTGTGTGTGTGTGTTTTGCCCAAGGATTCAAGGGTTCCCAGGTTGGGGTTGGTAGTGTGGTCACCTCCCAGGGCAAAAGGCAATAGCGTAAAACTACACACAAGTAAACTGTTCATAACCTAATTGAGAATTGTTTCTAGATATATCTAAGATGGTATTTCTGGCAGACAGCATTTAATTACATTGTGGTTTTAATATAAAATGTTTTACCGTAGGCACATGTATTTGAACACTTGGTCAACATCTAATGGTGCTATTTGGGAAAGTTGTAATGTTTATAGTAGATGGAGCCCTGTTGGAGGAAGTGGGTCACTTGGAGGTGGACCTTGAGGTTTATAGCCTAGCTTCACTTGCTGTTTACTCTTTGATTCCTGAAAGTCAATACAATGTGACTGGCCAGACTCCTGTCACCATGACCTCCCCACCATAGCTTTTTCACCAAGGTGCAATGCATCCCTTTGAAATCTAAGCCTTCCTTCTTCAAACTGTTTTTTGGTTTGTTTGTTTGGTTGGTTGGTTGGTTGGTTGGTTGGTTAGTTGGGTTTTTTCCCCATTTGGTCAGTTATTTTGTTACAATGATGATAAAAGTAACTAATACAAATTGAAGTTAATGCAAATTATGAAATAGATGACCCTCTCCAGTGTGGTGTATTTAAGTATAGCCTACCCTGTTGAGAGGCTGACGAGAATTTAAAACAGGGGTTATATTCATTCTCTTTTGGGTATATGGATCCCAGAGATCAAACTCAAGTCATCAGTCTTGGTGACAAGTGTCTTTACCCATTGAGACATCTAGTTGGTCCCTTCATGAGTGCTTTCTGTATGCCAGAAACTATCAACTGTGTCTTATATGAGATGTGCTTCTGCTTAATTCTGAAAACTATCATGAAAGATAAACACTATTATTACACCCATTTCAGTGCTAGGAGTCAAAGCATAATAAAGGACAATTTACCCAAGGAAATTTTATTTTTATCATTTAACCAGTGTACAGTCATTACTATATATCATCACTTCTCTTTGCAAACAAGGTGCCACATTTGTCACTTTCCATAAAATGCTGCCATATGATGGGTCATAGGAATGATTCTTGGAGTCTAGGCACCATACAGAGTAGGCAGTTCCTCGTAAAAAAGAATTCTGGGGAAGAGACTGTGACTCTCAATTAGAGTAGTATTAATACTTGTTCAGATGTCTCTTCACAGGCTTTTGTCTAGGGTCCTGTAGAATCTCCCACACTAAGTGCCAAGACATATGCATTAAAGATTTTTTTAAGAACCTGATGAAACCTTTATTCGTTGTTTCAAAAAGCAATGAAATTGGTTATTGCAGAATACTGATATTTGGCCTGTTGCATGGCAAACTTTTTATGCAAAATTGATAATCATTATCCAAAAGACAAGTTGTCACAATTTGTTTCTATGAATGCTTTTGTATTTCCTGTAAGTTTGTGTATATAGCCAATAGAGAAAGTGTGTACTGTATTGACAGATGGCTTATCTAAGGGGAAAGCAGTATAGGTAATTGGATCACATGCCTATTCTCTTGAGTTTCTTTTCCTCTACTTCAGCATAAATAATTGAATTGTGAGCTGTAGCCACTGTTTTTAAAATGTTGAAAAATCAAGCTTTAATTTGCATACTTATAGGATATATATATATATATATATATATATATATATGGGTTTACAATTGCTTGAAATTATTCCTTTTTAGATACTGCTAATTCTTAAATTTTGAAATTATTTACGCAAATACAACTCAGGTTAACAGAAAATACTGTTCCTTTAAAGGACTGTCTTTGGACATTTAAGAGCTCATCCTGGATTGCCTGGACAAGACCTCTTAAGGCAATGTCACAGCAGGTTTGTATACCAGGCAGATTATAGGCCTTACACAGGAACAATTGGCCATACAATCTCATTATTATTATTTTTCATTAATCCTTTTTTATTTTTATTATAGTCAACACAATGTATATTTTTATACCAATCATTAAAATGATTGGACATGTTATTAAATGAACATAAAAAGATAAACTCTTTTTGTTTGTTTGTTTTGTTTTTAATAGAGCTTAAAACCTTGGCTCTTACTTTGGTAGAAACCCAAAATATGAACAATTTTTAGACATTGGAGTTCATTGTAATAAAGCTGTACTTCAATGTCCTTCACATCACCAAAAGATTTTATCTCAATAGTAGCTAAGCTAAGAGTTGACAGTTCTACTGCACAGAGGAATGAATTGTAGGCACAATTATTTGGATACAGATTTCCTGTTATGGTCAAAGCTATTTGACTTGAGTGATTGTCATCATTCTCAGCCCACAGGGAAAAGGTTACATACATTTAAGAAATGGTGTGTGTATTAAGATGGTCTATCCATGAAGTCATTCATCAACTGTTTCAACGAACAGTGGTTCTGCTTGGAGGGTGGCACAGACACTAGGTGAGGGTAAGATTCTGGTTCATTGGCTGTAATGCTTTTGAAAAGCATTCATCACAGAAAAAGAGGAAATTATGAGGTCATCTTCTTCAAAATTGATATAATTATAAATGTCAAGCAAAACATTCAGTCTCACTCTTTGTTATTCTCTTACAAGCCACATCCCAAATTAATTGTCTATGCTTCTTTTGGCTGTATAAATAATTTTGAAATATGTAAGCTGTTCTGAAAACCATAGTATAGTATAAAAACACCAAATAAACAATAAATATGAAGTCACTAACATAAGTGTAGCTATTAAAGAATTATTTTTTAGATTTATTTATTATTATATCTAAGGCCACTATAGGTGTCTTCAGACGCACCAGAGGGCATCAGATCTCTTTACGGATGGTTGTGAGTCACCATATGGCTGTTGGGATTTGAACTCAGGACCTTCAGAAGAACAGTCAGTGCTCTTAGCCGCTGAGCCATCTCCCCAACC